>ML675629.1:46211698-46702604 GCA_007922155.1 Mesoclemmys tuberculata
CATGGGCACCTGGATCTAGGGCAACCTTCAACATGTGATTTACCCCTTAGGAAAGAGACAGCAGCTTTATGAATGTGTATGTGCTATAGTCTAATACCTTAGGACAAAAATGCCAGACCGAAAAGTAGAACTCAGAGTGAAGGCTTTTTCCTCAGAAATAGAAATAATGGGTGTTGCTCTTACAAAATAGTGTCATCTGTGCAAATGGTTTCACTGCTAAATAAAATAGGCCAGATCCTCAGCAGGTGTAAATCTGCCTATCTCTGACTTCCATGGAGCTAGGCCCATTTACAGCAGCATAGGATCTGGCCAAACAGCTGTGACTCAAAGCAAAACTACTTGAGTCGTTTACAAACTGATGATATATGACTGGGAATAAACTTCAAATATCAAAGTTGCTAGCTCCATTCTCAAGGAAAATCTTGAAATGCGAACAAAACTAAAACTCCAGAGGATTAGAGACTCCCGTTCTAATTGTGTCTTACATTTGCATACAAAATGTTCCTGCCAAAGTTCTTGGCTGATAAAACTGTGTTTTTCCTAGTGCAATGATGCAAATTCCGTGCTATTATAGATTCAATGCATACATAAGTTCCTGTGTGGAGCTATGATCTGTCTCATTCATAGACAGGTGCACAGGGCAATAGCGTGCTGCTGTAAACCTGCCATTGAACTGTTGTAAATAACAAGAACAGTTAAGATTAGTTAGCTACTTGGGGGTGGGTGAGGGGAAATAGCAGTCAATTGAGCATTCTTTTATGGCACTCCCTTATGTGTGGTCTGTGGTAGCATGTGACATTTACGAAAGGCAATTTTTAAGGACATAAATTTTTGCAAGAGAAGCATCACTCTTTTTAAGGCTACTGACATTGTCAGTAGGTTTTCTCTTCCCCCCCCCAGTGTTTTTCAGGGATTTTTGTGCAGAAAGGGTCTCTTTATTGAGGCAGTAGTTCTGCTGAATCAGTCCACTAACAACCAATGCAAGACACGTGTTAGTTCAAGTCAAAGATACTATATTCATGATCAAGTCCTCAAAAGTATATGCACAAAATTTTCCTCAAACAAAGGCATAAATGTTTGATTTCTAGCTTGTTTTTATTCAGTATACTCCTAAAAGAATTTGAAAATTAAATTGTTGCTTTCTTCCCTCAATCAATCATTTAAATGCTTATTTTTAGTGAAGAAACAATTACTTGGTTATTAAACTCTGTTAGGAATAACACTGAATTAGACATTCAAAACGACACACACAAATTGTTCAGTCAGATGTGCATCCAGCCTGTCCAGGAATTCCCCAGTGCCTGGTGGAAGCGGAGTAGGGTAAGTGAATGACATGGAGACAGTTATGGTATTTTTGGCTTTTTGCCTGTATATGGGGAGTCCCCAGCTGTCTTCTTGGGGCTACTTTCTGTATTCTTTGTACTGCCAGAATATGGCCCAAAACGTGTAGAGCTCTTTAACATGATGTAGCCCACAGGTTGATTGTTAACTAAACAGAATAGCAATGCAAGAGTCCTAAGGCCTGGACCTATAAGAATAGCTTGAGCAGTAAGCATAAGTGCAAGGCCTTATAGTCTGAGTAGGACTTACTGTTTAGTAAATCATCAGTAAGCAAACTAGCAATGACCGTAAGTCACATGATGGCATAAGACTTCATTTTGTAATAATCACAAGTGCTGGAATTAAAGAAAACTGATGACAGGTAACTACAAAAAGGCAGTTTGTACCCGCATAGGGTATTTCTGGTGGATAATATCAGCAGATATCTAGCTGCAGGTAAGCTTAGTAATCTCATATGTATGCTAATAAGGTAAATGTGATATACTAACCTATAGAATAAGGACACCCTAATATTATGAGGGTGAGGAAGTTAAGATTTGGCAAAGGAGGGAGGAGCTATTCATATATATATGCTTAAAGATCATCAAGGCTTATAAAACATCTGGCCTTGGGTAAAGCCATGGAAATGCTTTATCGGCATCCATCTCAACCTTTTGAGCTCACCCCAAGGATAAAGTAGGTGCACACATGGACGAGTGTTGGACCTCTTAATGGGGTAGTACTGTCTCACTCTACTTGTTTGAATTCTGAGGACTATCATTGTAATAAAACTTTTGCACTTACAAAAAAAAAAAAGAGGGATGTGGGGGTGTGTGAGATATGTGTCATTGCCTTGCTCCTTGGGGCTCCCAAAGCAGTAATCCTGGTCAGGCCCAGTATTGTCTTGGGACAAGCGCCTACCAAATTTCAACGTGCTAACTGGGGAAACTAAATCAGTAACGTAATCTATGTATAACTGATTGCTCCAGCAACAATGAAAGGTGCCATGTTAAGCTAAGTTATTACTAGCTATTAAGGTTATTTCCCTTTTTAAGATTGCAAAGCTATGCAGCACAGTCCAGAACATAGGTCCCTGTTTGTCTTCAACATGGGATGTTTAACACTACTCATTTGCATGAGTATCTGACCCAGTACCTGATAAGAAGTACTTCTTCCTTCTTTACCATTTCCAATTTACCACTCATTGTCTTAGTGTATATTTCTCCTGATATGTTCATTGTGTTTCTTACTTATCACTTTCACCTAATGTGCTGAATGGTATTTAGTCTAATATTCAGTAACTTATGCGAAAGCTAATATTAAATTTCAGCTGAAATGTCCATGACTACTGGTTAGCATTTGAGTTGTTTATAGCCAGGATCACACCCCTTTTGTGGAAAGGTTGTGATAGGATACTTCATGTCTAATATGAATGAGGCGCCTGTGCTGTTTACTATTAATAGCTACTTTTGTGACCAGTGCTTGCAAGACAAAAGGAAGGCACAGCTTCTGGTCTGAAAAGCTGATCATCACAATAATATTTTGCATTTCTATAGGACCATCCAGCCAGGAGGTCACTTGATGAACACTAATGAATCAAACCTCAGAACAGCCATGTGAACCAGCAGAGCATTATTATCGTACCAAATGGAAACTGTGCAATCATTTGCACATTTGCACAATGCAAATCAAATGTTGTAATGTGATTTTCGGAATTGGACTTGCAGGGATAAAAGAGAAATTCCCCAATAAGTCTGTTGCTAAATTTCAGCCTTTATAATACTGTCTGATCAGACTCCACTTAATCTTTTACATTTCTAGACCTCGAGTAATGGCCTTACAATCTGGCAAAGTAAACTTTAAGTGAGTCATCTAGCTCAGAAGCTGTTCACACAGCTATATATTAGCCATTCTTTCACTTAAATTGGAGGTTTAGGCTTATTTTGTTGCTTTTTTGACTGCGAGGTTGATAGTTGACATTCGGTCGCTGTTTTGATGACATAAGTCAGTTGTCGCCCTCCCGATCAAAAGAGCAACAAAATAAGCCTGCTTTCTCAGGGCCAATGTACAAGGCAGGTCAGATCTGGGATAAATATCTGCCAGTTGAATACTGAAGGCCTTTCACAATCCAAATGTGACTAACTGGAGAAAATGCTGAAGATGACCAACGTTGATGTCCTTGCCCTCCAGGAGACCTATCTAACAAAAAGCCTGTTACTACAGAATCAATGGCTGCAAATTCAGTCAGCAATTTCCTCCCTAAATATGGTAATACATAAAGCAAGAGATCAGTAAATGTGGTTCTACCTCCTATAGAGCCCAAAGAAACAACCACAATCTGTGTGCATCGGCATGCTAAATATCATTGAAGTATATAAACCACCTGGGGCACAGCAGCCTCAAATCACTGCAGAATGCACAGGGCCTGCTGAATTTGTTGAAACCTTTAATAGTCGTAACCACACACAATGGAATTATGCAACAATCAACACTGCAGGCAAAGAACTGACACACTTGGTTAATCAAATCATATGCTCCTCCTTTTTTTATGCAAAGCAGCATGTTGCTCTTTACTCTGCAAGATGGGGCAGAAGATACTGCCCTGCCTTGACGTTCATCTCTAAAGATGATACAGGCACACAAATATCTGGATCACAAATTGTCCTTGTCCTTGAACAGCCAGCATTGACTAGTACTGATCCATATTGGTATTCAAATCCTAGTTCCCTACTCAAAACCAGAGCAAATCCAGGATGTCAGAAAAGCAGACTGGGTCACTTTCACTAGGACTGTGGACAACAAAGTCTCCCAAATGCCCTCAACAAATTCTTTTGACCATTTTACTGCACTCTTAATCAGCACCACAAAGACCATCCCTCAGGGACACAGGTCTTCGTACACTTCTTGTTGAACTGCAGATAGCCAAGAGTTCCTCCATAGATATGATGACTATAGAAACCCAGAAATTGGAAAAGTCCTCCTGGCATCACTGGATGCAGCAAGGTGGAAACAATGGCTTGATTGCCTAGACAGTCAAAACTTCACAGCTCGTGCAGATATGTCTGGAACCTGCAGAGACACCTGGGGGCTGCAAATCCTACATGTGCCACTAGGTTACAGGTAGAAGCCAGTGCTAGCCCTACTAAACTTTTGCAGACATCAAAATAGCCAGTGGACAAAGAGTATTGCAGACAAATCCAGCATCAATTTTGGCAGGTGCTTTCCACATGTGCTTCAGAGTCCCAATGATCTTGATGTTCCACAAGTAAGGAGATTGCTGCCATGAAATTGGGAAAAGCAGCAGGAAAAGACAGATACCATCTTGAGTTCCTATATAACTTTGTCCTCTGGCACAGAAATGGATGATGCAGCTTTTCACCAACATCTGACCTGGAGTCTAGTGAAATACCCCATCTGTAGAGAAAAGCCAACCTGCAGATCACTCTTCTAGTTATAAGCTAATCTCCCTCTTGAGCATCACTTACAAGGTGATGGAGCATATTATTTTTAACTGAAATTGGGCTCAATGTTGGATACCAACTCACCCAAGAAGCAAGCTGTTTTTTGACCACACAGAAGATGCTGTGACCAGGTCCTTGCTTTCACTACAAACACATTGAGGTTGGATTCCAATGAAAACTCAAAAGCAGTACCTCTTTCATCAATCTATCAGTGGCTTGTGACAGTTTGGAAGGATGATCTGCTACTGAAACTGGCCAAAGTGATCCCCTTTGTGTGGCTTCTCAAGCACTGAACACTATCATTAGTGGCCGAAGGATGTGCATCAACCTCAGAGGTCAAAACAGCAGGCCATGCACTTTAAATAATGGGCTGTCATAAGACTCTGTTCTTGCACCAACACTGTTCACTGTATACATGATTGATATATCTGAAAATATAGTGCAGAAGTTTGCATATATGGATGATCTGGCACGCTCCACTCAGGCCCATAGATTTAAAGAACCTGTAGTGACCCTTACATCTGACCTTAAGATCGTGGAGGAATACTTCCAAAAGTGGCAGCTGAAACCAAATTGGTAGTCCTCTACATTTCACCTTGACAATAGAATCACACAAAACATTGTCTATTTTTGTGGTCAAACTGTGTTGTGACCCAAAGCCAACATATCTCTATGTCATTCTTGACCGCACGCTGATCTTCATGACCAAAAATTTTAGAGACCACAAAAATGGCCTCTAAAATGAAGACTCACATCAATACTATTCAAAAGTTATCAGGAACAAGCTGGGGATCAACTGCCCTAGTGCTATGAATATTGGTTTTGGCCCTGGTATGGACAAGAAGCTGCCATACCCAACTTGTGGTTAGGTAGCTGAATCAGACCATGTGAATCATCACAGGAACTTTAAAATCAGCAATTCTACTGTGGCTTTGTGTATTAGCAAACACTGAACCTCCAGCTATCTGTCAAGATATGGCCACAACACAAGAATTTAAATGTGTTGAAGACTACCCAGAACTTCCTATCCGGCAGGTTAGGGATAACCTACCCCAACGATGTTTGAAATCATGAAAACCACTATGGACCACACAAGACCATCTCATGTCTCTGGATATGGCCAGAGAATGGCAAAATGTCTGGACTTCATCAGCCATTCCAAACAAGCACATTATTACTACCTCAACAAGCTGCGCTCCAGGTTTCAACATGCCACATAGACTTTGAACCACATTGGACTGCATCTGAACAAACTATGGACGATGTGGCTATTTGATGCACAAGTGGAAAATCATCATGGTGTGAACATCCAAACCAGTGAACACATCATTATGCAATACCCCAAGTATGAATTCAGAGGTGAACTGGATGATATCCATGATGTCATAAAAGAGGCCTTGTAATAGAATATTGCTCTGCAGATGCCATATGCACACAAGAGAATGACACCCATAGGCTTCTTGTGTCTAAACTAAACAGAACCACTCCCTGAAGGCTCATTATACTTGCAATATTTACTAGGTACACTATTTGCTAGGTACAATGCAGTAGAGAGAAGTCGCTATTGTGAACCCAAAATGTTTAAAGTATTCACTGGGTATATTACACATGGACAATATCTTAAAAGAATACTAAGGTTACAAAGTCAAGCACTCAAGTCAGGAAATGTCAGAATTAAGGTTCCCTGTGAAACCTTAATCTGCCCTTTTGTGAATATATATTGGTTTTTGTTTTGTTTTGTTTTAACTGCATGATCATGTTGTATTTTCCACAGGACCTCTGCTTCCTTCAGTGAACAGAGTGATCTCCCTCTGTCATGAATCAGGGTTGTGTATAAAGGCAGCTGAACAGTCAGCCAGTGGCACAAGTGCAACAGCACATGAGCCAGCAAACAGCTGTAAACTGTTTGAAAGGGGAGTTGGGGGAATGAGTGGATGGTGGTCTTTGTTTTGGTGTGTGTTGGTGTTTTATGTTTTGGCCGTAAGGCTATGACAGATGCCAAGGCAGCAGTGGTAGTGACCCAAGCAATGGAAAAGACAATCAAGATGACCGGATGTGGGAGCTGCGGGATGTACTTGATTCTAGAGTGGGTACCTGAAAAGAGCTACATTTGTATGAAGTGCCGCTTGATAGAGTTGATGAAAGAGAAGATGCAAGGCGTGGAGATGCAGGTGGAAACTATGGTTGAGTTTTGGAGGGGATTCAAGCAGAGGATGGAGCAAAGGCAAGAGGACGCTGAGGGGAAAAGTCAAGACTTCCTGATGCAAGTTGGACTAAAGAACTCAGAAGGGACATGGCTGGGGTGAGGCAAATGGTCAGTGGAAACATGTGACTATGAGAACCAGGCAGAAGAAAAGACTAGTTAGTGAAGGAGAAACACAGCTCAGGAACAGGTCTGCTGAGTTGGAAAATGAACGGGCACAGCAGGCTGTCACTGAAGGAGGGAGAGCAAGGAAGAAGAGCAGCTAGCCCAGTAAGAAGAGGAGGAGAGCCAATGGAGATCTGCAGGGGCTCTGAACTCAGTAATACAAGAGGACTTGTAGAAGATTACAATGGAGAATAAAAGACAAGAGGACTTGTAGCCAGAAAGAACAGGAAGAGGGCCAGGCAATCCCCATCACCAGGAAAAGGTAAGTCTACTTGATTGTTGTTCTTAGGAGCGAGTCTCCAGACAGGCCTGTCACCAGAGCTGATCTGGAGAACAGAAGGGTGTGCTGTCTGCTGGAAGCTAAAATATGGGATGTGTACCAGAGGCTGAAGAGGATCTTATTGGGAGCAGGAAAGAATGCACTGATTGTTCTTCATGTGGGAACAAACAACAACTAGATTTCCGCTGCAACATATCAAGGGAAACTGTGCCAGGCTGGGGAAGATGCTTAAGGAAATGGAGGCTCATGTGCTCCTCAGTGGGATCCTGCCAGTCCCTAGGAGAGACGAATGAAGGCAAGACAAGATTTATGATGATCAACAGATGGCTCAGGCAGTGGTGCTATAAGGAAAGCTTTGGGATGTTTGACCACTGGGAGGCATTCATGGATAAAGGACTGTTCTCATGAGATGACTCCACCTGCGCAGGAAGGGAGACAGACTTCTGGGATGGAGATTAGTACAACTGATTAAAAAAAAGCTTTAAACTAGGAACTCTGGGGAGACGGTTGAGAGATTCTCATGTAAGCACCATGCCTGATTTTACTATTGAGAGGGAGGAAAATTGAGTAAGAAAGGAACAGTAATGGGTAGGAACTGACATTAAGAGGAAGGATAGTGCTGATACTGGTCAGATAGGCGATGCGGGCAGTAGAACGACTGACTACCCAATCGGGCAAGGAATATGAGAGAAGCCAAGAAGTGGCAATTAAGACGTTTGCACACCAGTGCAAGGAGCCTGAGTAACAAAATGGAGGAACTAGAGCTATTGCTGCAGGAAATGAAACCAGATATTATAGGGATAACAGAAACACAGTGGAATAGTAGTCATGACTGGAGTACAGGTATTGAAGGGTATGTGCTGTTCAGGAAAGACAGAAATAAAGTCAAAGTGGCAGAGTAGCACTGTATATTAATGAGGTAGGCAGAAGTAATAGAATGAATTACAGTCTTTTGGGGCCAAAAATCACTTTGGGGAAGAAAGCTACTAGACATTCCCCTGATATAGTGCTTGGGATGTGCTACAGACCACCACAATCCGATTTGGATACAGATAGAGACCTTGAATATTTTTAATAAATGCTACTGGGAATTGTGTAATTCTGGGAGACTTTAACTTCCTAATTTGGAGGACAAGTGCTACTAAGTAATAGGGCCTAGATTTCCCTGGATGTGATAGCTGACCCATTTCTTCAGCAAAAAGTTGCTATCCAACAAGAGGATTTGCGATTTTAGATTTGGTACTGGTGAGTAGTGAGGATCTCATAGAAGAACTGCTTATAAAGGACTAGCTTGGTTTGAGTTATTATGAGCTAATTCAGTTTAAACTAAATGGAAGGATAAACAAAAATAGATCTGCAATTAGGGTCATTGATTTCAAAAGGGATAACTTTAAAAAAATAAGGTAATTACTTAGGGAAGTGGACTGGACTGAAGAACTCAAGGATCTGAATGTGGAGGAGGTCAGGTCAAAGTTGCAGAAAGTATCTGAAGCCTGCTTCCCAAGCAGGGGGAAAAAATTCATAGGGAAGGGTTGCAGACTGAGCTGGATGAGCAAGCTTCTCAAACAGGTGATTAAGAGAAAGCAGAAATCCTACAAGGAATGGAAGATGGGATGGATCAGGAAGAAGAGCTACCTCTTGGTGCTATCTGACTGGTATCAGAAAGTGTAGGGAAAGTGAGAACTGCCAAAAGCCAGATAGAATTGGTCTTTGCAAAGGCAATTAAAACTAGTAGTAAAAGGGTCTGTAACCATATAAATAAGAAGAAAACAAGGAAAGAAGAAGTGGGAATGCTAAACACTGAAGATGGGGTGGAGATTAAAGAATATCTGGCCTTGGCCCACCACCTAAACAAATACTTTGCCTTAGTTTTTAAACTAAGCTAATGAAGAGCTTACAGGTAGTGGCAGGGTGGCTAATGGCAACAAGGCCATGGAGGTAAAAATTACCACACCGAAGGTGGAATTCAAATTCATACATCTTAATGGGAATAAATTAGGGTGGTCTGGATAATCTCCATCCACGAGTGTTGAAAGATCAAGCATGTGCAAGTGCAAGTCGAATAGCAAGGATTTTTAATGAATCTGTAAACTCAGGGGTTGTACCCTATGACTGGAGAATTACTAATATAGTTCCTTCTTTTAAGAAAAGGGAAAAAGTTATTCAGGAAACCACAGGCCTGTTAATGTGAGCCCAATTGTAGGCAAGGTCATGGAACAGATTTTGAAAGAGAAAGTAGTTAAGGACAAAGAGGTTAATGGTAACTGGGATAAAATACACCATGGTTTTATAAAAGGTAGATCATGCCAGACCAACCTGATCATCTACTTTGAGAGGATGTCTAAAAATCGGTTAAAGGGGATGCAGTAGATCTAATCTATGTGGATTTCAGTAAGTCATTTGATACTGTTCCACGTGGGAAATTATTAGTTAAATTGGAGATGGGGATTAATACGTGAACTGAAGGATAAGGAACAGGTTAAAAGGGAGAGTACAATGGGTCACACTGAAAGGTAAACTGTCAGGCTGGAGGGAGGTTACTAGTGGAGTTCCTTGGGGATCAGTCTTGGGACCAGTCTTATTTAACATTTTTGTTACTGACTTTCCTACAAAAAGTGAGGGTGTTAATAAAACTTGTGGATGACACAAAGTTGGGAGGTATTGCCAATATACAGGAGAACTGGAATATCATCCAGGGAGATCTGAATGACCTTGTAAATTGAAGTAACAGAAATGGGATGAAATTTAATAGGGCAAGGATATACATTTAGGGACTAACCACAAGAATTTTTGCTATAAACTGGGGACATATTAGGTGAAAGTGACAGAAAAGGACAAAAACCTGCATGTATTAGTTGATCACAGGATGACTTTGAGCATGATGCAGCTGTGAGGAAAGACTAATGCCATCCTAGAGGTATTCCAGGACAGATAGGAAAGTATTAGTACCATTATACAAAGCACTGGGGAAACCTGACTTGGTGTGTGCAATTCTGGTCTCCCCTGTTTAAGGAAGATGAATTCAAACTGGAAGAGAAGCAGAGAAGGGCTACTAGGATGATCAGAGGAATGGAAAACCTGCCTTATGAGAGGAGACTCAAAGAGCTTGGCTTTTTTAGCCTAATCAAAAGAAGGCTGAGGGGAGAAATGATTGCTGTCTACAAATACATTAGAAGGATAAATACCAGGGAGGGAGAGGAGTTATTTAAGTTAAGCACCAATATGGACACAAGAACAAATGGATATAAATTGGCCATCAACAAGTTTAGGCTTGAAATTAGATAAAGGTTTCTACCCATTAGAGGAGGGAAGTTGTAGAACAGCCTTCCAAGGAGAGCAGTGGGCTTCAAGATTGAGCTGGATAAGCTTATGGAGGAATGGTATGATGGGACTACCTACAGAGGCATGTGGCCCATCGGCACCTGCCAGTAGCAAAAATTCCCAAGGGCTGGGAGATGAGGCACTAGATGGCGAGGGCTCTGAGTTTCTACAGAATATTCTTTCCCAGGTATCTGCCTGAGGGGCCTCACCCACATGCTCAGGGTCTAACTGATCGCCAATTCTGGGGTCAAGAAGGAATTTTCCCCCAGGTCAGATTGGCAGAGATCCTGGGGGTTTCACCTTTCTCTTCAGCATGGGGGAAAGGTCACTTGCAGGTTTAAACTAGTGTAAATGGTGAATTCTCTGTAATGTGAAGCCTTTAAACCATTATTTGAGGACTTCAGTAACTCAGACAGAAGTTAGGGGTCTGTTACAGGAGTGGATAGATGGGGTTCTGTGGCCTGCAGTGTGCAGGAGGTGAGACTAGTGATCGCGATGGTCCTTTCTGACTTTAAAGTCTATGAAACTGTTTTCTATAAGCCCATGCTTCCTTCGTTGCAGAAGTTGGAAGGCACATAATGAATGAAGAAGGGATTGCAGAAAAAGAAAGGATGGTCTCATGATGGAAGCATGGCTGAGTCAGGCAGAGTATAGACCTGCCTAAAACCAGTGGGTGTGTATCCGTCTCCGCTGTGCCTCAGCTGCCACGACCCGTGCTAGTGCAATTACACTGCTAGTGGAGTATATGTACATGAGCAGTCAAATAACACTCCTACCTCATAGTGTAGATGTAGCGTAAGGCAGCTGAATCACTCCTTCCCCCGGGGAAATGGATTCTATCCCTGCCTTTTGTGCCAGAGTCCCTGTGAAATGGCAAGCAAATCCATGAAAACAAACTTTTCACAGGTGGTCACGAATTGTGTGTTCATTTTCTGAGTGCCCCTGAGGTCTGGTTTGCAGAAGTGCTGAGCATTCACAGCTACAGCTGAAGTTGATGGGAACAGTGCTTTGAACATAAGATATAGAATGTCAAGGACACTGAAAAGTCAGGTCCGAGGTATCGGGCACCCAAAATTAGCGGACCCTTTAGACCTTAATCTTTTGGTACCTCCTTTCCATCTGTAAAATATATCACTCCCTCACCTCGCAGAGGAGTTGTGAAAATAAATTCATTAAAGTTTCTGATGCACTAAGATATTACAGTGGTATAGAGAATCCCATGAGAAAATTAATAATTCTGCATTCAAAACAGGGTTTGAAGAGTGTACAGTGAATAAGGCTGGGGACAACACACTGAACAGTGTAGATTAACTATTCGGTATTTGTTTTCTCATTAAGTGAGTACAATCCATCCTGTGCACTGAATGAAGCAAGAATCCCATGAAAAAAATGTGTGCAAGTAATTATACAATGCATGTGCCAACAGGGGCCAAATTAACATTGCATTCCCCAACAGTTGAGTGTTGACTTTGTAAACTTAATGTTCTTTTAACTTAGTTTTTGTATATAATCAGATAGTGAAGGACACTGAGACACTCTCATGAGAATTTCCCCTATTTTGAGCAATTCCAAGGTAGCTGATTAAACTGGCTTTATAACCTCTTTATACAGGTGGAACAGCATAAATGGTCTATAATGAGGGCCATGAGCTAACCCACACAACTTGCTTCTCCTTTTGCTTGCTCTGACTGTTATGCTATTTTTCATTGGATGTTTTATCTCTGCCCCATTTCTGCTCCTCTTTTCCCCCAAACTCTCTCCTGAGAGGAACAAACACGGTTATTAATGTTGAATAATCTGGAGTTGATGGAGTGGGTTCAGAATAAATGTGTGGGTCCCCAGTTAAGTATGATTTTTTTCTGCCGGGATAGTTTAAAAGAAAGAAAGAAAAGCCAAAGTTGGGGCGGGCTCTAGCCTAATCAAACAAATAAAGTCAATGTTTGTGGACAAGGACTACAGTAGACATATGCACTATATATTCAGATGTTACTAGTGATGGGGTTAAAACTAGGCTTAAAAGGCTCTTTGTATTCCTGTTTCTCCATCTGGAGTCTGAACCTCGAGACTGATAAAGGGCAGGTGCTGCTGTTGGGCTTGTTAAGACAGGCTGCTAGCTCAGCAAATAGTTGACGAATGATCCTCCAAGAATAGTGAATTACTCAGTAATGGAATCAGGGAGTTACCACACTTGTATTTCTAGAGCATAGGTCACAGCACTGGAGCACGGGTCTGTATATTACATTGTACCTTCTTATGACAGAAAGAGATGGGGGCTGTTTGTATATACTCAGTGCAGAACCTCGCCAAGGCATACTAAATAAATATAATAAACTTGTCATAGACAGCCCTTTTGTGGTGTGCGACCCGCTTTCCTTTCCAAATATATGTTCCAAATGTGAGGTGAATAGACTGAATGAGGTCAGGAAAAGCCTGCTCTGCTAAGATTTCTATGAACACATATTGAGTCATTTTACCAAGTTGCAAGGCTTTCAAAGCAGCCAGATCATCGCCCCACCATATGAGGGGGAATAAACATGGAAAAGCAAGAAGTGCCTCATTCTCAGTGGTCGTTACATGCAGGGGTAGGAAGGAACTACACAAGTGTAGCAGTCTTGGATCCAAACAAATAGAGACACAGAAAAAAGAACAGGGGAGGGAGGAAAAAACTCAGGGCCTAAACTTTCATTTCTTAATCCTCATTTAACACTGTTCTTTCTCTCCCGCCTTTGCTGGCATACACTCTTCCCTGCCACTGCTGGGCAGATGGTCAACTCTGGTATTGGCAGCAGGGTGTAGTTCTGTATTTAATTGAGCAACTGCTGCAAGCCGTGTAGTAAATAACCTGGCCCTGGAGTATAGAAATTAGCTGCCAGGTGGCTTGCTGGCTGCACAATGTGTTTCTGTTTGATAACTTCAGATCGAGGCTCACACTAAACTCCACTTCCATAATCAAAAAAGAGTGAAGAGGTCTCCAAACTATGTTGTTGGGTTTGTGAGGAGAGTCTCAAGCACATTTGGCCTTAAGCAGTTTCTAGCCACAGAATCTTAGTGCAACATTCAATAAGGGCTTGTCTACATGGTGGAATAAAGCGCTCTATGGGGGGTGTAAACACACTAATGTGATGCATGTTGTTTGGCCCATGTAGACCCTGCTGGTGAGCACTAAAGGTTCCCTAATGCACTTTAATGTAGTGAAGAACTTCCTTACGTTTGTTTTAAACATGCTGCCTATTAATCCTTTAATTTCTGTTGTATTTACTCTCAATTTATGGTGTAATAGCACCAAAGGCTCCACTCAAATTCAGAGCCCCTCTGTGCTAAACTAATCTAATACTAAACAATCACGCAGGAAGAGTTTACTACCGAATTTGAAACACGTTGCAATGAAGGAAGGGGACAAAAAGCAGAAAGGAAGGGTTATAGAATAAAGTTACTTGGGTACATAAGTTAACTGTGATAGCTCCAAATAACTCAAAAGCTTTTCCCCCGTGTTTTCTAAATAAATCAAATGTGCCTGTCCCAGGCTAACATTCATTCATCCATCACTGGTTAGCTAATTTCCTGTAGGTGACATTTCAGGAGTGGGTTGTAACAATAGATTTGAAGAAACGGAGAGTGGGAAGTGACTTGTACATCAATTCCATAAGAGTATTTCATGCATGGGAGAAAGCACAGATATTTATTGGGAGAAGCAGACATTCAAGTCTGCCATCATTGGTTGAGATGAATGGGTAAAATGGCTGAGTATACAAGGACAGAGTTGTGAAAAGCCTTGAAAGCAAGGACAAGAATTTGAGGTAGGGGAAAGCAAGAAACCAGTAGTGGGATTTGAAGAGGAGAGTGATGTGGTCAGACCAACAGGTGAGGATATTGATTGGCAACAGCTGCATTTTCAATGGATTGTGGGGGTGAGAATGCCACGGCTGTTGGGAAGGTGGAGTGAAGGGGGAGGTTATGTTAATCAAGATGTGAAATGATGTGGCTTAAGGGTGGACAGAAGAAAAACTTAGATTTTTTAAACATTTTGGAAGAAGTGTCAGGATTTGGAAAGGAATTACAAAGAGGGATTTTCTGGGAAGGGTGCCAGAAGACGTTGTGCTTGTTTCTTTCATTCATTCCTATTTCAGGGGGGGAAAATAAAAAACAGGTAGTATTACTTCCATGATTCACCCTAAGACCAAAGAGCAAGGGTTTTTCCTTAGACTCAGGTCTAGAGAACAATAACAAAATTTGACCAATCCATCAAAAACATATTCCTCAGCATGGCGAGATTCAAGTTTTGTGTGGAAGAGTTTCAGGGGATCGCTAAGCACAGCAGGAGGGTAGTGTTCAGTGTTTATAAATGCTTGCTTAGATTGAAAGTTCTATTGCAAGGATTGTCTGCATTTTGTGCTTTGTAAAACCACAGGTCCATGACTGGTGTTAGTCAATGAGGATACTAATAATAGCTCTAAATACCATTTCTGCTGTTGATATTTTATCCATAATAAATTATGCATAATTCAATACCAAAAATAGTAAATTACTCTAAAGGGATTTCTGTAAACTAAAGACAATAATTCTCCCCCTGATAAATAAAACAATGAAAGAGCTGCAGGAGTAAAGAGAGAATGCTGGCAGAAGTCCAGCAACAGAGTGGGGAATAGCCAGTTTATTGCACTAAATGCAACATGTGATTACCTGCCCTGGGCAGGTGGTTTATGTGTGCATTCGGTGCAAGGAGCTCCTGGCCCTCAGAGACTGTATATGGATTTTGGAGACCAGGGTGGCTGAACTGGAGGAGAGAGGTACATAAATGAGACTTTCTGGGGGACAGTGGAATGGTCCCACTCCTGGTATGACAACCTCTGTACTGTTGTGGAAGATGAAAGTCTCAGGAAAGGAGAACATCAAACTGGAATGGAGGGAAATGATTCTATAGTTGGACTCTCCTTCCACATGATGTCACAGTATCCTCTCGCACTGAGGATACCTCTCTGGGGAAGGGAACTCCAATTATTACGAAAAAGACAGGTAATAGCAATGGGATACTTGATAGCTGGATTTGTGATGACCAGGAGAACCGTATGGTGACTTGCTTGCAGGGTGCAAAGGTTGCGGATCTCTCAAAGCATCTGAACAGACTTATGTGTAGTGCAGGGGAGGAAGTGGTGGTTGTAGTACATGTAGGTACCAGTAACATAAGGAAGGATAGGAGAGAGGCCCTGAAGGCCAAATTTAGGCTGTTAGGTAAGAGATTGAAGCCAGGACCTCCATGGTAGCATTCTCTGAAATGCTTCCAGTTAGACAGGCAGAACTGCAGAGTCTCAATGATGAGATGATGGTGTAGATAGAAGAGGTTTCAGTTTATTAGGAACTGGGGAATCTTTTGGGAAAGGGGGAGCCTATACAGGAAGGATGGGTGCCACCCAAACCAAAATGGAACTGGATTGTTGGCATATAAAATTAAAAAGGTTGTAGAGGAGTTTTTAAACTAAGGGCTGGGGGAAAAGCCAACAGATGCAGAGGAGCATGTTATTCAGACAGATGTCCCTTAGGACATATATCCCTTGATATGTTAGAATTGGAAAAAACAGAGAAAGGCATAAACAAATGAGAAGAGAGTAAAAAGACAGACTGTTCTGCTTAGAAAAAAGACGACTACGGGGTATATGGTAGACGTCTATAAAATCACAAATGGTATGGAGAAAGTGAAAGGGTTATTTATCCCTTCACATAACACAAGAAGCAAGGGTGACCTGATGAAATTAACAGGCAGCAGGTTTAAAACAAACAAAAGGAAGTACTACTTCACACAATGCACACAGCCTATGAAACTCCTTGCCAGAAGATGATGTGAAGGCCAAGACTATGGGGAGGGTCAAAAAACAAATAGATAAGTTCATGGAGGATAGGTCCATCAATGGCTGTTAGCCAGTAGAGGCAGGGATTGCTGTTTGCCAGAGGCTAGGAATGGCCAATGGGATGTATCACTTGATGATTACCTATTCTGTTCACTCTCTCTGAAGCACCTGACATTAGCCACTGTTGGAAGACAGGATATATTGGCCTAGATGGACCATTGGTCTGATCCAGTATGGCCATTCTTATGTTCTGCTTTCCCAGCCTCTGGCCAAAAAGCCCCACAAGTCTGAGTAAATTGATGAGACTTTGGAGTTTGTTCCTGTAGAATTGAGATCAAAGCATTCCCTTGGGGGGAGGGAGACAAAGAAGCATGTGGTATGCAAAGGAAGTAAAATATTAAGGGAATCTAACTTAATGCATATGTCTAGTCTGACTTATTCAGGATAGTGATACATATTTAAAATATTCTGGTGGTGCTACATATTTAGAGGAGCATCTCACCAGTGCCTTTAAATTACTATTTATTTCCTTATTACTCCACAGGGAGTGATGGTAATGGTGTCCAAACACATTTATCATTTTACTGGACTTTTCTTCAGCCCTGATGCACCACTGAAAGTTATTTATGTCTTTGTTATATGTGGGAAAGCCCAGCTGTGAAGATTTTAGAATCAGAAGGAATATTTCTACATTTGGGCCTGATTTTTGTTTTTAAAAAATCCTTTATTTTTAGAAACAGATTGTGTGTGGGGGGGCATGTTTTAAAAATGCAATAGGACATTTGGTCATTAAAATCTTATTTACTTTATTTAACTCTCATTCTTCAAGTGTTCTTTTAGGCAAGCATAATATATACTAGTAATTGTATATGCTGAACAGCATATACAGGCATTTCTCAAGTTGTAGAGACATGATCGATATTATGCTGATTTGGTAGCATTTTCCACTCACTTTGCAGTGGTGTAAGTGACAACAAAAGGTACAGAATAATGGAAAATGCGGCACACAGTTTCAATTTTAATTTAGTTGCTAGATCAGATTAGAAGTCAGTGGAGGTGTACTGGACCTGAAATAGTCCCCTGACTATGAGCTACCCAGACATGGTGGAATTTGCCAAAACCAGTATGTAGCTGTAAAGTATACATAGTGACATATCTGAGATAAGCTTTCCTGAGTTCCAGCTGACTCAGCTGGATTTGAGGGAGAGGAAGTTCTTTTCCCATTCACCTGGTAGAATTACTGTCTCTGGCCTCCAAAATGCCCCATGCAAGTATCAAATTAGAGGTGGGCAAAATTTTTTGGACAAAAATTTTTTGGTGAACAGTGAAGATTCTATTTAATCAGTTTGTGTCAGTTTCTCCAGTATTTTATTTTATTTTTTTTAAAGGAAAAATGAAGTGTTTGTTTTAGACACTAACTGGCTTTTCATCTTGAAATTTCCTTTAATTTTAAATTGAGATGTATGAAAAAAAACCCTCAATATGTCTTATTCTATTTGAATTTTTTTTTTTTTTTTTACTTTTTGATTTGGCGAAAACTTGGAAAAAGTTTGGTTTGACTTAAAACAAAAAACAAGTTTTGGAATTGACAGCAAACCAAAATATCCATTACCTACAAAGCTCTGCCAGATGTTGTAATATGTAAGATACACCCACAGAGTTTTGCATTGATAAGGGACTCCATTAAATGGTTATGTTCTGTGGTTTCTTGCCACACTTTGACAAAGTTGTAACCTAAACACATTTAATCCATTTAAAGGGGAAGGTCTTTCAGATTAAACTCAATTTATTGATTTCATAAAAGACTGCTTGTAATTTCTGGGTAGTGATGGGGTTTTTTGAGCATCTGAGATGTGGGTGATCATTCAATTTAGCTTATTTTATCAGAACCGGTTTGCCTGTATCTAAATGTCAAGTAACACAGAATACAGCAGTATATTGAATTGTTTAGAGGAGATTAAAGGAATTGACTGCTTATTGGAGATTAGATTCTTATATTAGCCAAATACATTTAAGAACCTAATGTAAAACTCACTCAGAATTATTCTCAAACCGCCAAACATTAATAGGCTATTTTTTTTTCAGAATGTTGATTCTATTGTCTAGGTGTTCTACCATGCCTATGGTCAGTATCTCAATTTCTACAAAAGCAGAAGAAAAAGCACTTTTTTCTCATTTGATAAAACACATATTACAAATTATACTTGGGTCAAATACGCATGCACAAAACTGTATAAAACATACTTTATGTAGGCTTCTGATAGGACAAAGTCCCTCTCCTGTCTTGATTCAGAGCCCTTCACTTGTTAAACACCCCAGTGCAGTTTATTTACATTGGCTCTTCCTGCCACCTTACTGATCCATACACCATAGTTACTTACAGTTTCTCCTCAGTTCTCTGCTGGGGAGAGGGAAGAGATCTTTCTCAGCCTAGTGATCTGTTCTGACTGCTAGACAGTATCTCTCTCCTACACATTTCCTTCCTGTGCCTTCTTATATCACCAGTGTTAATAGATCAATTTGCTTGTTATTCCTCCCCTAGCCTATTCTAATCTGCTACTTAGGCAATGTCAGGCCCACCCTGAGGAAAATTAATTGGTGTTCAAGTGACCAGGGTGCTGGCTCATCTGTTGTTCCCGGCACTCTGTCACAAAGTCCATGAACTGACTGACTATGTTAAAGTAAAATGAAGTTTTCTGCCTTAACTAAACAAAAGCCAGGAAAATCAGATCTAAGGCAGAAATACCTTCCTTAACTGGAAACGTTTTGACTAAAAAAATGCAATCATTTATCTAAGGCTGCCACATTTCATACTTACTAAGACTTTCCTGGCTTTTGTTGGGTTTTTTTGGCAACCATAATATTTTAAAATATTAGTAGGATGATCATTTATCTTTCTCTTTCCAGGCTAAAGCACAAAAGTTAAAAAAAATGACCGTTTTCATTACTATGTCTTTTCATGCTTTTATATCAGCTCCTGCCCCAGTGAAGTCAATTGCAAAGCTCTCATTAACTTCACTGGAACAGAATCTGGTTTTCAGGAGTTGCATGCTGCTCAGTCATCGAAGTGCACACAAGTAAGGTAGTCTAAAGTGTACACATTGCTTTAAGATCCAGCCACATTATTTTTATTAATTTTAATGGAAGGGGGAGTGCGGGTGTGTGTAAACACTGATCATCACACTGAAAAAATAAGCATAAAAGTCCTGGCCAAACTTTAAATAGGATTTTAATTGAAAAGGTAATGAGGGGAGAACATTCATCAGAGTTGAGCCTACAGCACATGTTAACAACTGAGTTTTGAAATGCTAAAATAAAGATTTTCAATAGGAACACCAACAGAAGCATAGCTCTAATGGAGTTTTCAGGGGCTTTGCTGTAATTTGTTTTATAGGATTATTGCAGGTTGCTTCTGTGTAGAGGCCACAGTAGCTTCATGTTTCACTTCATGGTACCATAAGCCAAGACAATATCTTGAAGAAGCAGCAGATTACATCCTCGCTGTCAATGTCCACAGAGGATTTTCCTCCTTGAAGAGCCAGCCTAATGGACCACTATCTGTTTATAAAGAGTCTTTTTGGCAAGCGTAATTACTCAGTTCTGAATTACCTTCAAACTTCATTTCTGAAGATGAAACATCTCCATTTTCATAATGTTGGAGACCATATCTGAATCAAATGTGCTGTACAATAGTAACTTGAATTAAATACAGTACTGTACAGAGTTTCTGACTCCTTCAATTTACTCAATTTGTGAACTATTTGGAAAAGTAAATGCTTTAGAGCACTAACAATAGAATAATTGTTTCCTCTACCATACTGTAATTTCACCTCCTGGCTACAACGTAACTCCATTTGCTCAGACTAGTTCTAGTTAATAATGTAGAAAGAATTCACAAAGCTGTAACTTTGTTCCAAGTCCAGAAATCTTGGAATCATTCTTGGTCTCAAACTTCAGATTTTCCTCCTATATCTCTCTTGCCTGCATATTTATTTATCAGTCTTTCCAGAACATTGTCAGACTAAATCCTTATCTTGACCCTATCTCTGATGAAATTCTTATTCATGCCTTACTCATTTCCCATCTTGACTACTGCAGTTTCCTCTTTCAAAATCTTCCTAATTCACTACTTTGAATTTGAAGTGTATAGTAAAGTTAATATTCATATGTTTTGGATTTGGAGAAAGACACAAATTCTTTTGCTTATCCAAAACACTATATGTCAGCTGTCAAGGTTTTACCTATGAGGTGAAATGTTTGCATATCACCACAAATGTATTGCACCATTAAATACTGAGTTTAAACTGAAATACAGCAACAGCATTATAATGTTATAGTCCAACTTACCAAATTTGTGACACATCACCTCTGAGAATTATGTGGAGAAGGGTGGGCCCTCTTGTTAAAGAATAAATCTGGAAATCTGGGTTTCAATCTCATTTGTCACAGAATTCCTTTATCACACTGGGTGAATTACTTAACCTCTCTGTGCCTCAGTTTCACTATGTGCAAAATGCATAAAATCTCACATGAGATCTATGGCAGAGATGGTGACTGAACCCAGATCTGAGTCTCAGTCTAGTATCAACCCCAAGATCACGTTTCCTACCTTGTTCCCTCTGTTTGTGTAGCACTCACCTCCTCTTCTCCCCTGCATGCAGTTTTGTCACAGGTGGTGAGGAGCCTTCTTTGCAGCATGAAACGCCAATCTGGAAGAGTTTACCTGTATTTCTCTGCCTACTTGACTCTCCATTTCAAACTCAGTTTATATTGATATGTGTCTCTTCCTAGACAGTACTTATTTAAAAAATGAAAACCCACAGTACATGCAACTGCATTAATCATAGGGTAAAATTTTCAAAAGCATCTATATGACTTATCTAGATGACAGGTCCCATTGACTTTTTCTATTGA
Organism: Mesoclemmys tuberculata; assembly: GCA_007922155.1. Classification (NCBI taxonomy): domain Eukaryota; kingdom Metazoa; phylum Chordata; order Testudines; family Chelidae; genus Mesoclemmys; species Mesoclemmys tuberculata. The sequence continues at coordinate 46,233,206 of ML675629.1, forward strand.
AAATCAGTGGGGCTTGGGAGCCTAGGGCCAGATTCACAAAGGTTGCAATGCCTAACCCATAGGCGTGCTGCTGCTTAGTGGAATTCTCAGCCCTGAGTTAGGTGCCAAGGCTCCCCAAGCATTGTAGGGGGAGAGGTAGGTGCTGAAGAAAGGGATTCTCAGAAGCCAGCAAGCAGTACGGGGAGCCATCTAAGTTAGCCAGGAATGAAAAGCAGAGGAAAGGGGCAGCGTTTAGGGGCTGTAGTCACAGTGGTACTTAGGTATCTAACTCCCATTGGTCTGAGCATTAGATGTCAAACAGATAAGCTAGAGCTAAGCGCTTCTCTCTGCAAAGGACTCTCAGACACCAGCCCTCTCCTGGTGCCTAAGCCAGATAAGCCCTTCCTTGTGGAAAAGAGCAGAAAGAAACTCCCCCCCAGAACACCAAATAGCTTGGGGTTAGGATGCTTGGCAGGGATGTAGCTCCAAATGGGGAACAGTAAGGAGTCAAACCAGGGTCTTCCAAATCTTAGGTGAGTGCCTGAGCCACTGGGTTATTGGGACATGTGCCTCTCTCCCCCACTCTCCACCTTCCTTTTGTGCAGGGCCATGCCTGTAAACATGCTCTGAGTGTCTACAGAATCAGGCCCTGCTCACCAGGGACCACAGGTTGAGAACTCCATTTCGGGCTGCAGCATGTTAGCTGTGGGGCGGTGTCAGGATTTCGGTGGCTTTGCACATGTACACCAGAGAGGCTTGTCAGCTATGGGATTAGGCAGTAGCTGAGCAGTGGTTTTGAGAATGTCAGTGCTGCCTACATGTTGGACTTAGGTGACAGACAGGTGCCTAAGTCCAGCTGTGAAACTGGCCCTAAGTTACTTGCCTGAGGTCACACAGGAAGTCTATGGCCAAATGGGAAATTGAATGGAGGTCTCCCAAATCTGCATCTGACTCACTGCCACCATCCTTCGCTGTATAGAACTTAAGCTGCTTCTAAACACTCACCCACTCTTTGGGAATGCTGATTGAGGGGAGCCAAAGAAAACAGGATATCCGCCAAAAAGCAGATGCAGAAAAGTAAATCCAATTAAAAAGTTAAAGGACTTGAGTGTTTTTCACACACAGGGGGTTTTTATTCTGGTTTTGCTCATTTCCTGGAAAAATGTCATTTTATGTTCCTAAATTCCAGTCATTTGTGTTAACCACGAGTAGGAAAAGTTATTTAGGCTACGTCTACACTTAAAATGCTACAGCAGTGCTACTGTAGCACTTCAGGGCAGATACTAACTACACCCATGGGAGGGGTTCTGTTGGTGGTAGTCCACTTCCCCAAGAGGTGATAGGTCTATGGAAAAATTCTTCCATTAAAGATAGCACTGAATACTGGGAGTTATGTCGGCTTAATTACATCTCTCAGGGGTGTGGAGTTCACACCCCGAGAGATGTAGCTAAGCCAAATTAACTTCTCGGTGCAGACCAGCCCAAATTGTCAGCAGAATCTCAATTTGGCTTCATATCATTAGCCAAGTTCACACCCTGAACTAAGTTTTACATGAAGAAATAATGAAGGAAATAAGTTGCATTATTGCAATATATTGTTCTTTTTATCCCAGTTTCAGTATGTATTAATGTATATTTCATCACAAATGGACTTATTAGGGTTGATGTAATTCAAACCGATCTGCCAAGTGACTAAAAACAGTTTTCATTCTGCTGCCTGAATGGCATTAATCTCATGGCCAGGTGAACTTCTTCTACAGCTGTGGTCCTCTCCCCTTCATTGCCATCATCTTTTTTGTCAAACAGTACTACTTTTCTACCCACTTTTACACACGATATCTTATTGACTTTTTCAAAGAGAAGATTAACAAGACCTGATATGACCTCCCACCTCACCTGGCCTTCTGCTCCTGCTTTTACAAGATTGATGTTTCTTACCTGCTCTCCTCCTATTAACCCCTTCACCTACTGAAGTGGGACCAGTCACTCCCTTATCTCCACTTAGCCCTTTATGATTTATCTTCATGATTTCTTCCCTTCATAATATAAGCATATGCTAATCTCACTAATTCCTTTAAGGAAAAAAGTCCATAGTGGACCCCACTGGCCTTTTAGGCTACCATATCATCTTCCTTCTTCCCTTCAAAGCTACATCATCTACAGCCATTGCTTTGAGTTCCTCTTCTCTAATTTCACTCAGGATCTCTTTTGGAAGGCTTTTACCATCTCCATTCTACTAAACTCTTCACACAACTTTGTTACTGACCTATTAATGGCCATATTCAGAGCTTCTCTTTCATCATCTTCCTTGACTTACTGCTGTTTTTGACACAGTCTATCACATCCTCTTTGAAGTCTTATCCTCCCTTAGCATTAACTCCAGTCTCTTCTATTCTCCTACCTCTCAGGGCATTGCTTTTGCATTTCCTGCTGTGGGCCTACATATTTCCATCCTCCACTGGGTGACACTCAGGTCTCTGTCCTTGCATTACTCTCTATGTCCTTTCTGTAGATGATCTGATTGGCTATCCTGGCTTCACTTACCATTTTCATGCTAATTCCACATATGTCCACCTCTCCATTCCTGACCTGTCTTTCTCTATCTAAATCTACATCTCATCTTGCATCTCTGACAGTTCCTGGATGCCTTGTCACCAGTTTAAGTTTAATATAGCTAAGCTGAACTCTTGATCTTTCCTCCTAAACCTCTCCACTCAACATTCTTTGTCACTGTTGACAGCACAACCATGCAACTTCTGTGACATCTTTAACTCTTCCCTCTCTCCCCCTATAAATTTTGCATCATCAGGAACCACTGAATGTTTTCAGTGGGAAAAAAAAGTTTTCAGTATATATGCTGAAAACATGTGACTGCATATAATTCCACACAGACCCTCCACCATGGTTACTTTACTGATGAAACAATTACCTGATGAAACAATTCAATGTAGCCTTCATTTGGAAGAGACTATTAGAACAATACCAAAACACTTTTCATTGGTTTGCAATCTCTGAGTTATTTCTAATCTGGACCTTTTCAGCGGACATTGGTTTCCTCTTTAAAAACATCACAATTCAACAACAGTGTTTTTAACAGCAATAAGTACAGAAAGCATAGCCTGGTATATGTCAGGAATAGGCTATTTTCCATGTCTTTCAACAGCCACGTGGCAGCAGAAATTGTTCACATGCTATGGTAATATTAGAAAATATGGCATGGATATTTAATGTAAGTATTGTCATTTTTGAAAAAAAGTTTGCTTTGAAGAGTCGAGATGGCTGAAGAAGCAAAGAGCCTCTGGCACCAGGTGACTAGCACCAACTGCTTCACAGATTATTTTGGATATTGCTAAAATAAACTTTGCAAAGAATTTGAATACTGCATTAGGCCTTTCACTACAAAAAAATTAAAGTCTAATTTTGTTTGATGCTTAGTCTCACATGCATGCTTTGGAAATAGCTATTTAATGCAAGCTCCTGCCCAGCAAATATAGAGGACAGTTAACAGTAAGAGGTTAACAATCCCATCACAAAACAGAATACAGAGAAGAAAATAGCTTCTAAAAAAACCTGTCATTTCTTTTTGGAAATCTGTAGCAAAACTAGTCTTGAAAGGAATCTCTGGTGCATCCTAACTTATACCATTCCTCTCTTTCAGTCTTTCAAAATGAGGAGAAAACATTCACATCTGCATCCCATGGTTGGACAGAGAATCAGAGGAAAGGCTCAGAAATGTGAGCCTTCCCATCACAATGTTTTCTTCTAAAAGGAAAGAGATGATGTTGATTAGTAATGGGATAGTCTTTCACCCTTAAGGGGCCACTGCTAATCCAATTTAGGTCAATAATGAACAGTAGTTACTATCTAAGAGCACTTTGGTGGCCTATATGAAATTAATTTGGTAGTTTTAATCCCATTCTCAGTAGACAAGTCCCCATTTTACACAAACTGACACAAATGCCTTCATGACAGTCTCAGAGAGATCAAGGATTGAAGACAACATGGGCTCAAAGAAAATACTTTTACCCCAAAAGGTAGTTAGTCCAGTTTCAAGCTGGAGTGTAGTGGCAGGGAATACACTACAATTTTCAGTGCTTTATCTGATCTACTGCTAAAGAACCCCAATCTCTTCAAGGTTCAGGCGCCAGGCCCACCAATCTGGAGCTTTTCAGAAGTGCTAACATCACTTGGAAACAACTCTTTTATTATGGGTTGGGGCAAAATCACCACCTTTCATTTAAGATAGTTGTAAGAAGCCAGAGCAGGTCAAATCCTGTGCACTGAATGAAGCAGGGGTTACAAAAAAAAATATGATTATGTGGTCATGTGACTAAAGACTGTATCACAATGCATATGAACAAGGGGCCCAAATTAATGTTCACAGCATCTTAATTATGGTATTTCCTTACTTTTGAATGCTTGGCCTTTTTTTTTTTAAATGTAATTTGGGTGTATAATTTTCTAACATCTTTTAAAAGTAAACTGCAAAGACAGAAATTCTAGCACATGGCATCATATTCAACAGCAGGGCTGGAACCTTTTAATCCTTCTGACAGACCTCTGCCACTGAAGCTAAGAGAGCAACTGATAGCAGTAGTAGGTTATTGTTCTCTATGTGGCAGTAGAGAGGGATGAAACATACTTTTCTGGTGGGTTTCACAGATATTTACTGACAGCAGAGAAACGGTGAGATTCAGGAATCTTGGGTTCCATTCCAGGCCCTGGATGGGACTGTGTTCTAGGGGTTACAGAGCCATCTGCTCCATCCCAGTCCCCTCTCCTCCCCACCAAAGCACCTCATCTCAGTCCCAGTATCCACTCCGCAGGTGTCTGATCCTTATCTCCCACCAACCTGGACCAATTCTCCCCATTCAAGTTTGTCTCTTCTTCACACACAATCTAGTCAGCTCAGCCACCCCTTTCAGTACCTCTCCTCAGGCTCCTCATACAAGCTCACGCTTGACCCCCTTGTTTTAGTCTCCCACCTCCCTGCTCAGACATTCCCAATTCACCCCACTTTACCTTGGCTCCTTGTCATATTTCACGTTGTTCCCAGTCTCTCACCAGTTCCCAGTCTCTTTGCTCCAGTTCTCACCTCACGCTCCAGTTCCTCAGGAGTTCTAGCTCCCAATCCTTGGATCACAGTCTTTGTCCTATTAGTCCCCATTCTGCCCCCAAAATCCAGCTGCTTATCAGAACTCACTTGTCTACTCACTCATTTCCCTGGTTGTTCCCAGTCACAGTCTACTTGCCTAGCCAATCTCAGTCTCTCCCCCGACCTCCTTGCCCAAATCTTCTCTTTCCCTGCCACATTTGTGTCCCGATCTTTCCTAATCCACATTGCCTAGTGGGGGAATGGTGGGGAGGGAGGTCAATAAGAGCACAGGACTGTGCTGAAGCTTCTCAACAAAATGGTTACAATTTAAAAAAAAAAATTGCAAAACATTTTCTGCTACCCTTGTTCTCTGACACAGCTTTGGCTGAAACTTTCTCCAAAAATACAGCCTGACACTGCATATTTCAACCCCAATGGTTAAAGTTTGTCAAAGTTAAAAGCAAGTGGAAACAAGGTCTTACACTGGGAAGAGTTGGGCAACCTTAAGAATAGTTGGCACTGTCTGCTGCATAGCACAACACACTATGCTATGTTGATACCCTAGTGGTTCTTCATTTGTACATTGTCAGCAGCTGGCTAGACATTCTTTTTTTCTGGTTTTGTTGCCGAAGCAGAACTGCTCAGCCAACATGCAGCTTATGTATGAGCAATGTCCCATAAATGACAACTGATTTCAGTTGGGGCTTTCTATCAAACATAGGGGGAACCAAGGTAAAGAATTCTCAGCTCTGAAAACTGAGGACAAATGGATGTATGCGCAGTTAATATGAAGAGTTATTTTGTGTGCAAGGATGATATTTTATGCCTACAAATCTAATTCATTACGTAAAACATTTTAAAATGAAGCAATACAATGTATACTCCAAGAAAGTTATTTTATTTCTGAATTTGCTCACCAGTAACGTTAACTGTTTGAAGAGGAAAACTTAAAAAAGACATTTTTCAAAAGAGCTTTTAAAATATTAGTATGCTATGTTTCTGAATACTCAAGCATTCTTTGGATTGCTTCCCTGAACGGCTAGGACTGTGGCTTGGAATAGTAAGGACTATTAGGAATTAGTAGGTTTAAAGGGGTAGTTCCACAGATGAGTTGGAATTGTACGTAGATGTATCCATTTTTTTTTTTAAGTTTGGAATTCTGTAAATAGTAAAAACTGAATGTGAATCTCAACGTAAGGCAGTAGTTGCTTTATCAAATAATTATTTGATTGTTTTGGGTGCATAATTTACACATGAGAGAGGCAACAGTAGGGTTTCTAAAATCTTCCGGAAAAGGAAAGCTGTAATCACACACAACTTTGAAATTATTTTTTTTGGTGGAATACTCAAATTTAAACATAGGACAAGATCTTGGGGGGCCAGACAAAACACACACAGCACAGGTCAGGGCATGTGTGCGCATGCATGTGGAATGGTCTGCAATTTTTTGATTTTGGGTTGCTGCACACAGGACCAGGTATTTGGCCTAAATTAGAGCCAAATGGCAGCCAAAAATGTGACCTATTCTCAGCTGCAGTCTTATTTATATTTTGGAGCTAGAAAAATGAATCTAGGCATTGAGATGCATGATAGCATCAGGTTGGTTATAGCTATGGCCTGCTCATATAACAGTTAACGAGTTAAATAGTCACTTCCTCTCTGAGATGTAGAGCAATTTGCATTCAATGTAACTTAGGTATCTGTAGCAACTGAAAGGTATTTTTCAAACAAGAATTTAGTGAGTTCTGTACACCCTTCAGTTTATTTTATTGCACCTTGCTCATTCTAATTACACATTGTAGCTTTTCAAAATTACAATAGTGTTTATGGGGACAACTCTCAGATGGAGGCAAAAATTTTTAAGTCACTTGATATCAATATGCCTTTCAGATACGCTATCAAAACAAGTTACTAGATAGTTTTTTAAATACTAAAGCTTGCAGAATTATGGAATACACCCAAAATGCAAGCATTAATATGCAGCAGTTAATTTAATTACAGAAGCTTTTCTTTAGCTTTTCGTTCCCTTTAGAACACTGGCACTTACAAGGCTGCTCAAAACACCTAAATGAAGGGCTAGATTACATAAAATCTTCAGTTTAGAATAATTTGATGTACTAAACAGCTCATTAAAAATACTCAACTGTACAGCCATTAGATTCCTTTGTAGCATAGTACTGAAAATATGTGAAGAACACTTTACCTTCTAAAAATGCACAAGTACAGTTTATACACATACTAGTTTGAGCTCAAAACATCCAAATTTGTGTATTCTGATCAGGGAGCTAGATGCAAAACTACATGATTCGCAACAATGGCCCTTAACTGTAGAAATAGTCATCAAATTTAAAAGGAAACATCTGTGTCAATTATTACTGCATATTTGTATAAGAAGTTTTTTTTAAAAAGTATTAAAAATTGCAGATGTAATTTAAATCAGAGGTATTATGGGTAGTGTACATACATGAGTTGGTCATGAGACACAGGAATTCATTAGATGAATTGTGAACTGAATGCATTTCTGTAAACACATTTTCTGTGATCATGTAGGTTTTTTATTCTTATCAAAGAGTTGGTCTTCCTGTTCCATGAATTTTTTTTAAGCACACAGAAAAGGACCTCTCAAACAGATGTATTTATTAACTTTGTTTTCACCTGCATGACTTAAAAATTATCCCTCTGAAATCCAATATATAATGCACATGAATGACCTTTGCAGAATTTATAACAGCAGCATCAGTACTACTAAATTAATGTTACTTAATCAAAATACAGGTCTTCAATTCCAGAATGACATGTTTGTTAAAAGGTACACCATGGTCCACTAACAGGAAAAAAAAGGAAATGCTTGGCAAACATATGGCCCATTCAATACACACAATGAGGAGATAGAAAGGTTAGAATATTCTTTTCATCTTTTTTGCTGCCCAAAGTTCATAAAGCCATTAGCTTGATAGCAAGGTATTCTTGATAGTCTCCAATTGCTACTGTACGAACAGAATGCTGAAGGCCATCACTATACAGCATACAGCTACATATGGACTCTTCCGTTCACCTGGTGGAAAGAATTAAAGTGAATTATTGACCAGATGTTACTGCAGAAACAGGCAGACATTATATCTAACTGGGTCTGTCTTAATATAATGTAATGATTACAATCCTGTTTAAATCAGCAGAACAGATGATTATATTCAATAGTTACACTTGAAAGTATAGGAAAAATGTGAATGCAGCTATTTTAGGATGTTGAGGGAAGGTACAAGGGACAGCAGGGGAGGGGAAAATTATAACTGAAAGATAAAGGGGCAGATTTACTGCTAAATCCAAGGTCCACTTGGCAAAACAGGGAGGAGAGCATCAAGGAGCCAATTATAGTTCGCCCAATCTCTGCCTAGCTCTGTCCCAGCACAGTTTAGCTTAAAGCAGCTCCCAAGCTGCTCTATATCCATTGAAAACAGATGTAGCTCAATGGTGCTTGGCCATGCTCCCTCCCATTACACCCTCTCAGCGTTTCTCAACCTGTATGTTGGAACCCAAAATTGGGTTGCCAGAATGTTTCAAATGGTTGCATGGCAGTTCCTGTCCCATAGGCTGGGCTTGCCTCCCTGTTCTATGCAGGTTTGGGCCAGCCGTCATGCTGGGAGCCCTGGGTAGGCCAAATCCGAATGAGTGGCACTGCAACCTCATGAGCCAGTCACAACTTCACTGACACAAATTTGGCTGAGTCAGAAGGCAGGGTCGAACCTGAGTGGTGCTGCAACCCTGGAGCTTGCAACGCCTGGAGCAGAGGGCCAAGTCCAGCCAGCCCCGCAGCGCAGGAACTGCAGGAGCCGCCACTGGGAATGGGGAATTTGTCAGAGCCCTCCTGGTCAGCATGAAAGGAAGGGAGGCTGATTAGAAGCCCTGCTTTTTGTCAAGAGCACTCAGGATCCACTTTAAGACTTGAAGGGGGTGAGTGGAATGGTGGCCCCCACGTGTCCTTTCACTGTACTACAAGGGACCCTTACCAGTTACCCCGAGTCCACTTGGTCCAGGTCCGCATTGCTTTTGAAGCCTCTCCCTGATCTGCACTGGGACTCCTGATCCATATTTGTTCCATGGAGTCGTCCCTGCCCTGGTGGGTAGGGACCCTACTGCCTGTCTGACTTAAGAACCCCACGACTTAACCGAGTTAGGGATGAAGGCTGCATACAGGCTGGGCACAACTTGCCATTGGCTGAGCCTGCCTCATAAACAGAGCACTGACTGGATTTGACCTGGTGCTTTCTTGGCTGTTCTGCCATGCCCATGAGAGGAAGAAGAGATGGCAGACAGATGCTGCAGTGGAGGCTTAGGGTGGGGTAAGCCCCAGAGGGGTTAACTGACCCAAACAGGAGGAGGAATGTTGAGTTGGGAGAACACTGCTCTCCCCTGCCCAAAAACCTGGGCAGAAAAATTAAAATAGAAGGATTAAGGTTGGAAGCAAAAGAAACCAACCCCAGCCTGCTGCTGTGGAGGCAGAGAATCTGCCTATAAGCAGGAGCAAACTGGGTGTGGCCAGACTGTGCAGCGCCTCCATGAGCTGGAGAGAAAGGAAAGCAATCCGCACGTTCAGAATTGGGGGAGACACTGAATTGCAGAACAATATTTCAACGATTCATTTTTTGATTCCAAGTACTCCACGGCGTTGAATTAAAAAAAGAAAATTGTTTGCAGTGTCTCCTACGCTGAGTTTTGTGATATCAAGGACACAAATGATCTCTCTTTTGGGCAAGACAGACAACACCAGCACTTTGTTTACGGTGAGAAATACTTCTTACCTTTTAAAAACTGGACACAGAAAAGCGGGGCAGTTAGTTTTCATTTAAGCTTTCGATGGCACCTAGCAAGAGCTCCTAGGTTTTGGCTATACATACATTGTAAAAGTTAAACTTTTAGCATTTCATTTTTCTTTTAAATACTTTAAATGGAAAGGTGTACCTGATTGTTCTTTACTCGTCACACCCGTAAAGAACTGCTACTGTGTACTATTATTTTCCCAAAAGAAATTTGAAATATAAAGTTCACCACAACTGGTATCATGGCAGGCTAAATTAATCGTGACTTCAATGAAAGTGAAAATTTCCATCTAAGTGACAAAAACAGCTGAACAACCTCTTTATATTTTCCACTTGGCACCACTGGCTTTTCACAAATAGCTGAGAAGAACAGAGGAGCTAACCCGAGGAGGAGTATGAAAAGGTTAGTTATGACAAAATAGAACTTTACTATATGAAAAATTCCAGGTCCCTTTATTATCAAGAGAAATTACTGCCCAAAGCCAAACATTTACAGTTAGAATTTCTAATAGCCAATAACTCTTAACAATATAGGTAATATTTGCATATATTTATTATAAATCAAAAGAAATACTATGTAATGTGAGGAATTAATAAGGGCTAGTCAAAAGGATTTTGTAAATTTAACCATGTCGATATGAACAAGCACTCAGCAACAAGTCGACTTAGCACTACAGAAGTCTTCAGACAATCACAAACCAAGTCCTGTAGGATCTCAAACCATCCTGCATTTTTAAGTTGATATACGAGTATATATTTTTCATCTCTACTTACAGACACATAATCACTGTAATAATACTATATATTGTGGAAAGAGTATGGGTTAGCTATCAGAGCCAAGGAGAAAAAACACACTTACCAATCCTGGCACACTTCCAGAATATGCCCAAAAGTCTGTATAGATACATAAAAAGTTGTTGAAGTTCTACATTAAATATTATCATTTAAAAATAATTTAAATGAGTTTTGACAGATGATTTACTATTCAAGTTTTTTCTCCATACTGAAACCGTGCATTAGAGCATTGACTTTTCACTTCTGAGGATGTGATCAAATTAAACTTTGAACTCATCCTTCTCTTGCCCTTCCAAAACACCAACACAAATGGCAATCTCTGCCCAAAAAAGTGACAGGGCAGAAGTGCTTCTGCCAACCTGTTAAGGGAAACTTGTACAGTATTTGCTCACAATATGCCTATCTCAAGCTAGGGCTGATTCCTTATTAGTAACTACTACATTCAACACAAAAACAAAAATTAAAACCCAAATTTTCCATCTATATTGTTTGTGTGTACGGGCAACTTGTACAATACAATAGCAATCCTATGCTGGGGGATATTTCTAAACATTTTATGTAGCACTATAACATAAAGCAGAAGAACATTTTTCATTCACACTTTTCTTACGACTAATAAATGAAATCCATGTGCTGTATGAAATAATGGACAGCAAGATGCATTTATTCAGTTGTCTTTGTTTATATCTTGCCTCAGTTACAAGATTTTATTTTATTTTATTTCGTAAAACAATATGAAATTAGAACAGTTCATATTTTTAGTATGTCAATGGTAATGTTATGATTGTCAGTGGGTAAGCAGACAGACAACTTACAGTGTCACATTTTATGTTAAAATGGCAAGAATATTGGTTAAGTGAAGTCCAACAGGGTCTGCACAAGTTTAACAAATTACTTAGTGACTATACAATAGAGACACAAGGAGAAAAACAACATATTGATACTGAATATGTGAGATATTAATAAAACATTAACAGCTGCAATGATTTTACTATAGGAATGAAAGGAAAAGGGGCAATATTCTTTATATCCACTTAAGCATAATAAAACATGCACAACTCAACAATAGTACAGATTGTCATGCACACCACTCTAAAAGCGGTCTTTCATTGTGAGAATGAACGACACTTGGGCTATATACGTATACTTCAGACTCAATCCTGTAAAGTGCTAAGTACTCTGGCTTAACTGGGAACACGTAAGTAGCTCCATTGACTTCAGGAGGACTGCTCATGCTTAAAGTTAAGCATGTACTTCATTGTTTTATTGGGCTGAAGCCAGAGCACTCAGCAGCTTGCAAGATCAAACCTTTAAAGTTTATGCACTGTGCCCTTAGATAAGTGTTATTTAGTTAAAAGTATTAAACAGGAATGGAAAATAATGGAATACAAGCATTTCATTTGTGAATGGGAAGACAGTAAGGCTAAAAACATTTAAACAAATTTCCTTATGTACGTTATAAGTAGAAGCTTTGATTATTTACACTGAATTCTTTTTTGATATATAATTTCCCTCTCCATTATTTATGTTCTTTACTCTTCATTTCTCTCAGCTTAGGCAATAAAAGTAAAGAAAGTATCTTTCTAAGGTTCATATACAACAACGCCACAACTTTTGTGTTACAAACACAAGAGGAAAGTTTACATTGAAACAAATCAGTTTTCATTGGAACTTAATTGATCATGAAAACATTTTTATTTTTGGAAAACGTAACACCAACTTATTTGAAAATCTAGATATGGGGCCAAATTTTACCTTGTTACTGAGTTCCTTTAATGAAAGCCTTTTTCAGGTTTGTCAGGCCTTCTGAGTGTGAACTGTGATGTAACAATATGTCCAAAGGCATGTTCAGAGCTGTGGCACACAATTTAAAAGCCACACACAGGTGGTACACCATTTAAAAGCTTTGGCACCCCACCTAAGTTATCACTTCAGACTAATCAATAACTTGAAAGGAAGAATGTACCGTACTCTGTTGAAATGATTTAGTTATTTGTTATTTAAAAGTGAGCAGAAGAAAACAAACTGCATCACTTTTAGAGGCTTACAACTCCTGAAGTGGGTGAATAGAACTTTTTGCCATCCCATCATCTCAAACTGTACCAGAAAGATCAGTGTACAGGACGGATATAGCACATGGGAATGCTCAAGATATTTCTGAGTAAGAAGAAGTTTTTAAAAGTTTATAACGCTGGGGTAGCCAGATGCAGTTCAGTACTCTTTTGGCAAAGAGAAAAACCAGCAGCAAATAAAAAGGGGTTTCTTACAGGCTATGGGGGTATATTATATCATTTTGCTGCATACTCTCCTATCCATCAAAGATGACAGTGTATTTAAAGTAACAGTGACTCAATAGATCTGAACATTCTTTCTTAGTACAGAAATTTAGCTAATAAATATTAGAGCTGATCATTTCTAAAGTGCAGTGAACAGGAAATAGTAATATTTTGCTGCTCCTAATTTGGAGCAGGCATAATGAGGTACATACTTTTTTGTGGTAAGATGAAATATCACTAGAATTCATTTTATCCAGTATGTCTAGACATTTTCAACTAAGCATGGAATATCCTAGCACAAATGGGCAGGGTTTTTACAGTATTTGAGTTCTATGTAAATATCTAACTTTGAGGAAAGTAAGCACTGGCCTGGAAGCAATGAAATTTTGTTTTCTAGTACAAAGTACTCAATATATATAACAAAAAATAAAATGGTACTTCCAACATCTACGTAAATACAAGCCTACAGATCAAAAGTGTAAGTCATCCACTGTGACAGCACCCTTTGAAAACACTTTTGGTGTATAAAGACAGTTCTATTATACTTGAGAGAGATTTGCTTCAAGAGTAAACATAGTAGCTCCAGATTAAAGGAAGTATTAAATGCCAAAAACAGCACTAGAATTTTAATCAGTAAAATAAATATTCTAACTTCTTAGTGTGTACACCTCATTGACTATTTGTCTTATCCTCCCTTAGCAGAAACTCGGGAAAAAAATAAAGCCTTCCAGTAAATCTTCATGTCTTCCCATCTTTATTATTGTCAAGAAAAATCTATCCTGTCAATGGTAATGGTATGGTTTTCTTGTGTGAAAGGACAGATAATTGTTTTCATAGTAGTATTCTGAATGGAAAAGGCTAGTGTATCTTCTTATATAGACATTCAAGAACAAGTTAAAAGAAAACTACAGTGTGATAAGAGATAGTCAAGTCACAATACTTAATTGCAGAATAAGTGATTCTTAGAGGACTGTATGTGTAAAGATCCTTAAGTACAGTAAAGAATTATTAAAAAATTGGTTCTTTCTGAAAAATAAATGTAGAAACAACAGAATATATTTTTATTGTTCTCAATGGCTTCCAGATCAAATCTTCTGTATTTTCAAGCAAAAAGATGGTATTTTTAAATGATAGCCCTGTAAACTCAACATGGGATCTGAATGTCAAGCTCTACTCTTGCTGGCTCAAACATCATTGATGTTGCCTACATATAAATGAAGGCAGAATTTGGCCCAGCAATTGGTACATCATTTACCATTCTGTTGAGAAGCAACCAGATCAGAATCCAGTTTACTTTCCCACAATGGCTGGCCCAGCAATGTTAATAGAAATAAGTAATAAATACTAAATATAAATACTGATATGACTTGGAGTACACACATAGAGAAAATTTGATGAATAGATTAGTGCCCTTTTTAACTGTCATTTTTCAGAATAGAACTAAACTTTAAGAATCAAAGTGGATGATGCCATCTTGTCAATCTAATGAGGCAAAGGAAGACAACAGCAAAATCTAATTTTACTTTTGGAAAGTAGGAACTTTTCAAAGTTTTTCTAATGCAAGTTCCTTATCGTTGGAAAATATTAAAAAAGTATGAGAGACTATTCACATCTATGAAGATAATGACGCTTTGTCTGATATTTCTGAAAATATTTTGAAAATGCATTTTACTCTGAATTGCTAGTTAAATGTTTATCTGTTCCACTATAGCTAAGCACTGGAATTTTCCCCTCACACTTCTACCCTCAAAGCTTAATTTAACAGAATTAAAACAAAAAGTCCACCCACTTCTTTCCATCCTATCTTAAAAACCACAGATAGTACATGTACATCTATGGGTATAGAAGTAGAAGTAGAAAAATTGGTAGATGACCAAGTAAGTCTTTTTCTATAGCTAATTTCTAAGAGTCGAAGTTAATAAGCACCAGTTCAGGCAGAAAGTTATAAATCTGCAGAATAGATCAAAAGACAAAATTTGCTAGGGTTATAAAAAAATCATCTTGACTATAAAAATCCCATGGTCATTTATAAAATGAAGAGGATGAGATGGCGTTTATGAGATGCCTGTTTACGTCAGCAGCATTTTTAATTATAAGATGAGAAAAATCTTCTGTAAGGATGATGAACTACAACACTGCTGACTTATGTTCTGAAGCATGTAAAGATGATGTAAAAAACCTAGTACCAAAATCTCAATTTATTTTAAACGTTTTGTGTGAAAACACAAAATGATATACATGGTTAGTTACAAAGTGAACAGACAATCTATCAGAATTTTTTAAAAGTAACTAGACTTATTAACATACCCAGTTTTATTTTTGTCCAATAAGCTGGGAGCCAAGGATCTGATATAAGCACAAGTACATATGAGCAGCAAGATTACTGTCAGTAGACTCTGAAAGTTGAAGATCGCAGACTAAAAAAGAAAGTTAGAAAAACAATTACATCGTTGCATTGCAAGCCATTACAAAGTCCCCTACTGCCCCTTCTAAACACACATACGACAGAGTGCAGATAGACAATATTCTTTTTAAAAAATGAGTGCTCCTTTAAACAAGACTTGCTCACCAGGATTGTATCAGCCATTACGCAACGTATAACGGTTTCATAAGTGATCAAGATTTTTGGTTCCTAACTCGGCATTTATTCACATTCATTTGGCATGGAGGGAAGGGTTACCTTATTTCTTTGCTCTAACATCTATTCCCAAGATGATTCATGGAAATCCATTAATTCTATCCTCAGATTTACAAAACAGATATTCTCCTTTCTCAGCCAGAAAGTAAAGTAAATTAAATGTGATTTGCACCTACAGAAAGTGATGAATGGGGAGAAAAAGACTGACAATTTAAAAAGTGATAGCCCCAAAATATAAGGCAACCAATTATGTGGAGGGGAATCAAAAAAAGCGATTTGCCATGGAGAAAAAGAGAACATAAATTCAGCCATTAAAATTTCTGATATTATTTTATCAAGATCAGCAGTCTACATTCAAAAGAACTTCTGCAGAATATAGATAACTTACATTAATCCAATCAGTTTTAAAAAACATAAAATAAACCAAAAATATTACTCAGTTGTCTTTTAAAGCCATAACAGTATTAATCAGTTACCATTCTCAAATGATCTTTTTCTCTCAAATTCAAAATTGTCTTTCATAAATATTTCTCAAGGCAATAGTTGTACAATAAATATTGCACAAATTAAGCAAAATAAATAAGATATTGAGATGTAAAAATCTAACACTTCGTAAGTATTTTACCTAACTGTATAAAGAGCATAAGAAACTGGAGTGACTCTTGAGAATCTGCTCTTGTCTCTGGGACATTATTTAAAAATATTTGCTACAGCTTAAAAAAAATAAAAAAATGAAATATAAAGTAACTAACTTTATTAATCTGACTTACACAGCAAATCCATTTTGTGCACTTAATTTTTCAGTGTTGTCTGGACATTGTATTATCTATTTGCAAACCAGAGACTGAGATTTTCATTGCTGGCATGAGAAATATAGCAACCTTTGTGGAACTGCAGATGCTATGGAGGGAGAGCTAACCTTCAGTTATGACTTTCTATATTTCCATAAATAAGTCCAACTGCATACTGATGCTAATTTACTGTAAGTGCCAAGCCACTATGTTTCAATTAATAAAATGCTAGCAAGCTCTGTGGAGCATTTTTCTTTGTAATGGGCTCACAAGAAGTTACATTTTCTAAAAAGACATTTTTCAGTCTCTTGTGGATTCATAGTGTCAGATTCAAATTATTTAACTTATTTTTACAATATGCAAATGTTTCAACTATCCGAGACTGTAGTTTTATTGTGTCCTATTTAATATTGCTCAGATAGCATTTCGGCTAACACAATAGCACGTGCGGTTAAACTGAAAATAATTTTGAGAAATATATAAGACAACTGCTTACTGCAAATTGCTTTATTTTTTCTCTGCTCAATTACCCTGAATCTCAGTGCTTATTTATTCTCAACTCCAGAAACGACAAAGCAAGAAGAGAATTAAGTTTTTCCTTCCTTCTGGGGTTCTAGCTTCCTGAAAGATTCCTGTCTGAATACGTGTTTTTTTCTCCTGTTGGACCTATGAGGATGTTATAAAAGACTAACACTGTAAGTACTCAACACTTACTATATTCCTTTATGTTGCAGTCTCAATCCTCTAGCAGAGAACTAGATGGTATTCATTATGATTTCATCAGTGCCACTATATAAATGGCCACAGGGATAACTGTTGAACTGCTAGGGCGTTCTCTTTCTACTGCCACAAAGGCATATATGTTCTACCACTGCTTGATTCTCATCTCCACAAGGCCAAAGGAGCAAGAGATCCGGAATCAATTCTTTCTGAACTCAGTGAAATGAAAATAAAATGTTCATATTGTACAATAGTGACTTAGCTAGAGAGCAAGATAGGGAAGTTTACTGGTACAAATAAAACTATTCAAAAAGCAGTCAAACTTTTATAGTAATTTGTTGAATATTTAGGTATCATCAGTAGATAGGCATTTGACAGTATCTATAAAATTTGTACAAATGACAAAAGGAAAGACTAACACACCCAAAGAACTGCCACCAGGACTGAAAAGTGAATGAGAAAGTTCAGTATGAAAACTATGTGGAGAAACATATTTTTAAAATTCAGAGTAAAAGAAATCTTGTCCAATGATTTATTTTATCTTAAATTCTGACAATTGACATTTTTGCCATTCATCATTTCCCCCAAGCATGATAAACATTTAGTCCTTGCTACAGGCTATTAATAAAGCTACCACAAATGAATACTGTTTAAGGCTGATCCTGACAGAACAGAAGACCTGGATTTAGCAGAAAGCAAAAAACTGAAAGCCAAGGGCGGGGTCTGCACTTGTGCGCCCACAGCTGTGTGTGAGATTACCTGGGATTCTCCACAGAAAGCTTTTTAGGTCAAACTAAATGGATCCTCAGCTACGTATTAATCATTTACAAGGTTGCAGGAGAGATACAAGGACTCGGTGGATTGGAAAGAAGCTATTTCAGCATGGTGGCTCAACTAATGATCTACAATTTGGAAGGAGAATTTCTTTCTGAAGCTCCTATGGAATTCTTATGCATCAAACCCAGGCATTCAGATGTGGTGGTTCATCATCCAAAATGTAATCTTAGTTTACATTTATATTGCTCGTAACATTGTAGTTGACAATCAATGAACAGGCGCAGTAACTGATATTGAGGCCTCAGTTGTGGAACTATTAAATTGTTCCCCATGTAAACAGTTTAAGGCACTAATATGATTAAATATTACAAAAACTCCATTTAAAAAAGGCTTTCCGTTATAAAATACATACTTGGCTTAAAATGGCAAATGTCCACATTTTTAAAACATTCCTGTACAATTTAAAAGTCATAACTCTTCTTAAAAACTGGAAATGGAAATTCATTCCTGGACTGAGGCAATGTATCAGGTTTCAACTCTGAAAGAATCTGTGTGTCTAAATCATAGAAAAGGGAATTTTAAATCCAAGTACTGACATTGGTATAATTAAAAACTGCTATAACAAAATACATATTACTTGGGATTCCTTTTTCAAATAGCTTAGCTATATATATATATATATATATATATATATTTTTAATATGCAGTTATTACGTATATACTTGGATTATTAAATCTAATTAAGTTAAGGTCATGTGACCTAAAATGCTGTCCTACCTTTAAAACTTCACATGCTAGCAACTGGCTTATATATGGCCTATGAGCCTGTGTTCTTTTATAAAGAAAACTCAGAACAGGGAAAAACTAAACTGGTGCTGTAACATTACTCCTAATCCTTGTCTACACTGCAGGATTGAGGGAAATTCCTAAATAATGGTTAGCTATCAATGTATCTGCATTGGTAGACAAGGAATTTGCAATGGTAAAGCTTATCTTGATTTTAAACAAGGAAAAGCTCCACCAGTGCACACTTTTTCCTTGTCTGTGCTTGGGGTCTGTACATCTGTGGATGCTAAGCATTTACAGGAACCAGAGAAAATTCCCAATACAGAGAGGGCCTCAGTATCTATTCATACATCAAATTATTCCTCCCTCCTTGTGATTGACGGTCTCTAAATATTTGACTGTTATCACATGAACTGGGGCAATGAGGCTGTTAATGCCTTGGGTGAAACTTGCAACTGTAGAATCCCTTTTTTGGGAATCAGAATGACAAAATATCTTAACCTTTTATGAGGTTTATAAATTTCCCAATATGATAACCTGAAAAATGGACTAACGTAACTTCCCTGAACACATCAAGTAATACAATAATAATTAAGAATTCCACAGCATACAAGGAAAGCATACACAAAGAAATAATCTTTCAAACGGATTGTCTGCTGGATGCAATTCTGTTTGCACTCAGATACCACAGTACTGAGTGAGACATTGGAAATACCCAAATGAATATATACAATAGTTAAGATGAAAGACACTGTAATTTGAAACATTTAAATATATTCATATCAGAGTCCTTATCTAAACACCATGACAGCCATCCCTGAGGACACTTGGGCACATCAAAGCTCCAAAACAGAACAAGGAATCCTGATGCACATAAGTGTCTCCAAAGCACCTGCTGCCTCAGCAAAACTAGAGAAAGCAGACTTACTATAACACAGAAAGTGGGAACAGTCCTACATCTCTCTTTTTGCAAAAGTGAAAGATATAGGGATTGTGATTGGAGTTAAGAAAGGAGTTGTGGGGAAACAGTAGGTGGCAGGGAAAGATTGCTCTTCCCATTCATTTAAGGATTTAATATATTTAAACCAGAGGTTGTTTATTTATAGCGAAAACTTTCCCCCCCAGTTGAAAAAGGGAACCAAAAAGGGACAAAAATGTAGGCACAGCCTCTGCCCAATCTGGCTGCAGTCAAGGGTATTAGCGCCATAGTTTTTTGAGTTCTTAACCAACACATTTTTTTGAAGAAATAGTGGTCAAAGTACCGCATCATATAGATCTGTTCTTGTTAGATCTGAGCTTTAGTATAGTAACTTGGCTCACTCAAAACACACTAAGGAAGGTTATACATCAATTTAGATGAAATGGTGCTTAAATGTTAGGGGCTGCTGGGAGCCCTGTCTACTATAATCTTTCTATTATTGTTACCTCTGGTGAAGCTGAACCAGTGGTAGCAACAGAGACATTTTGGACATAGGAGGTTGGTGCAGACAAGGCACAACAGTATGTGAACCTTCACGCTTTTTTATGATACTTGGAAATACCATGCACCTCTACTGCATTCTCAAATCAACCTCCATCTCTAATACAATTTCTGAGGCAGGGATTGTCTCGCTATCTGTGGCAATCTTTATTATCTTTATAGTGGCAGGCACAATGAGATTCTGAACCAGATTAGGGCTGTTAGGCACCTCTGTAATATGAATTACTACTACTAATTAGGGTCTAGAGTTTGGTGTGATTCTCCATCTGTGGAATCATCTGGAGAATTTACCCCACACCACAGAACTGTGCACCAAAATCTTTACTTTCATATAAAATAATGCTACCTGTCATCATGGTTGCAAAAAACCCCTTGAAAACATCAATAGTGAAAGCCAATGCAGTGTTTTCCAGAAAGCCTAAATCAACAGCTCTGTAGCTGCAAAACATCTCGATAGATTGTTCACTCTGAAACCTAAAAATCATTTAAATGTCGACACTTACTATTTCTACTTTGAACATTTTAGAAGCAACAGCCAGCTAGTGTGTTTTAACTCACCATCCCAAATTGCCTCCCAAGACACCAACACTACCTAATTCCCAACTTTTACAATACAGTTGTGTGTTATCAATACAAAATTCCGTGGCATATAAAAAACTGAAAAAATGGAGATGCAAAAATCAGAATTTAGTAACAGCAAAATAAACAACACAAGGGGTACTCTACAGTTAGAATTACTCCATTTTGTATTTAATTTAATGAAAATGTAATTTTTATAAATATTTTGTAAGTTGATGGAAAACTTCTACCAGAACACTGCAGAATCCAAGGATCTTATTTAAGAATTATATTCAGACCTGCTTATCACAGAAAACATAAGGCCTTGACAATAACACAGCAATTATTTTGCTGGAGGTTGCTGTGAATACTTCTCCATGGTAAGCAGCAGCCTAACTGGTCAGTCACAGAGTTACCGGTAGGTCCTCTGTCAAAGAGAGGCCACTGCAGTACCATCAATTAATAAATTTGAAAATTAGTCTAAACTTAGTCATGTTCTGAATGCCCTTGTTTTTGGAGCATTTCATTCCTGAAGAAAATTTTCCTAATTTATTAAAAAATATAATTCAACTTTAAGTGACCATTTCTTTTTGAACTAATGGAAAGCATGCTACTGCACTACAGAAAATAATAATGGAGAAGGGATTAAAAAATTTCAGGTTGGGAAGTGATCAGAAGTCCTTTTCTAAGAAGTTAGGGTCAATGGCTTAACAAACAAGCTTTGTTTGTTACTCTTGTAAATTTTATGTGGTCACTTAGTAAACCCTTGTCCACACTACAGAACTAACCTATGCTAACTCCTGTGTTCAAAAGCGGTTCAAGTTTGAAAAAAATTTTTGAACACTGTGGCAGCTACCACATTTTGCTGCCGCATTGTGAATATGGATTTTTTGTTTTTACAAGTACAGTGCTTCTCTAACAAAGCTTGTAACTGTCACAAAATTGGCCTAGGACTGCTATACATTGCCAGAGAAGTAACTGTACTAAATGTCTTAATTTTCAAAGAACCTAACCAAGATGGTGGGTAGAGAGAACTTTTCTGCAAAAACTGGAGGAATAAAAATCTTATATAGATACAATAATAAATACATAACATGGAGAACAGTTGAAATGCTTCCTGGAAAACTAAGAGCAATATCTGTTTTAAACCATAAATGTATGATTTTAAATCAAGAAAACAATCCATAAAACTTGCCTTGCATTACAAAATACTTGTTTGGACTAAAAATATAGGTAACTCCATGAGATTCTTGAATTCACAAATCTGAAATATTATGCTTCATTTCAATTCTTTAACATCATGTTTATTCCCTCACACATCAATATTGGAAGATACGGTAGACACAATGTCATGGCTCTTCTTTCTGTGCCAAGGGCTAGCAGATGTACAATATATATTACACCTCCAAACTGTAAAAAATATTCAGTAAAGGCCTAATACCTTGCTAAGTTTTGTTAAGCAGCACTTTTATCCTTCTATGTCTACATTCATCAAACATATTCTGATCCAGACATGGTAGTAAAAATTAAAAATATCTTTGTCACTACTCTACATGTATTATATAGCAAATAAAATTGATTCTAATTTTTCCATGATTTTTTTCCCCTCATAAAAGAGGCTAGAATTTAATATGATGTTCTGAGTAATAATAGACTAATAGCACTGGTTGGAACCAGCCATTGGGCAGCTGCTGTTCAGACGATGCTACATTGCTCTTCAGATGCACATAAATCTTGACCTGCAATTCCTTTGCTGTATCTGTCTTGAGAAATCTCCTAAAAAGAGACTACTAATTGTGTTGGAATACAAGCAGAAAGAAGTTCTCTTGGGAAAAAGACTTATTAACTCCATGATGAATGATCTTGTCTTCCCTTTCTCTTGCAGCTCAATAAGGCGAACCAGGTTATTATTATTATTTCTTTGTATTACTGTTGATTATAAAAGGGACGGATTCTTTGATCCACGTCTCTTCAGTAACAGAGGACAGTACACTTTTAGTATTTTGAGCTACATAGTTTCTGGCTGCTAAAACAATTCTTCTTATTGAAGCTGCAAGTTATACTGCTTCAGGATTCTTCTCTCTACTCAAAAACGTGTTAGAGACACTTCATGGATATATGACAGAATTTGTTTTGGACAGAAGGGCTAAGAGTTGCCCTGGGGTACTACAACTGATGTGCAAATAGATTTATGATATTCTTACTCTAGTAAAGTATCCAAAATGGTTTGAGTGAAAGGTTGATCTGTGTATAATCACATAAAGTACAACAAGTTTTCAGGATGACTCTTTATTAAATAGCTAAAATTCTTTAAAAGGTACAGGTTAAAATGTCATTTCTTAGTTATAATGGATATTTACTGGCATACCGATGTAGTTGAAAATCACTTCATTAACACTGGACATTTGATAAATCTGGGTTCTCAAAGAAAAGAACTAGGGTAAAAATTCTGCTATCTTGTCAAATGTAAGTGCACAGGCTTTCTGGCTGTCTGCATTCCCCATAACCCCAGAAGATAGCCATCTACTAGATTACAGGATGTAGACCCAAATACCTTTATTATATTCTGCAACTAATCAGGAATTTAATAATGATATAATGTATAGTTTCTGTTAACATGATGCTAAACTTTTGTATGTGTAAAAAGAACACAGCAAAACTTTACTATGACAATAAATTTGGATAATGTGAAGAGATCTTTCTTTCAGTTGCACTAACAGACAGCCTAAGTGTTAAGCCAAAACTAATTTTGGGTCTAGCTTCGCATTTTTAAAAGGAACAAAAAGGTTTCCCTTTACATACCCCAAGAATAATATAGAAAAGCTTTATGTTTTAATAAATTAAGGATGAATATTCACCTTGCATCATGGCATGCCTATTTTCATGGAAATACTGAAATTATTCATTTTCATGTTGAGAAAGTATCTCACATTTTACTATTTATTTTAAGCAGCTGCAAAATGTCCAGTTTGCCACAGAATTCTGCCCAAGTCTGGTTTAAAAATCAAGGGCCTTAACACAACATACATGAGGCTTTGACTGTGGTACTTGGTGCACATTGTAGTCTCTAACTTTGGGAAGTCCACCCTCCCCTTCCTCTAGGGATGTGATGAGAAGGTTTTAATCAGTGTCAAGTGTGAAAGTCTTCATTGTGTCAGCACTTTCCAAAACTACTGCCACTTCAGAATTCATCACAAGCTGCATAAACATAAATACACCCCAATTCAGAAATACACACCATTTTTATGATCATAGGCAAACAATGAAGTCAATAATCATATTGAGATGAATGGGAGCAATTCACACTTCACAGAATTACTGTTTTAAATTATTTGCAGTTTCCGGAAGACCACAATGAATTAAGCTTACACTCACATCATATTTGGAATGTCTTTTTCCTCCCCACAATCACAAAAGCTAGAAACTTAATTTTTGGCTTTTACTGCCAGCTTAGCTTCTGGATTGTAAAGTTTTGTGGAAAAATTTGACAGCAGAATTATAGAATTTAATGGGCCCTGACCACACTACTCTTCCCAACTCACACTGAAGGTACGCCTACACTGCACATTCCTTATGATAGTGGGTAGATTGCATACATTGCTCACTTCCACAGCATGGGTATAAATAGCAGTGTAGACCATGAGGAACGGCTTAGGTGACTAAAGGCATGCCTGAACCCTTAATGTAAGTACCGTACATGGCTCTTTGCAAAAACAAGCAGTACCCTCCCCATCTACACTACTATTTTTAGCAGTATCGTGTCCCACTGCCTCCCACTGTTGAACCTTTCATCACTGCAGGGAAAGGCTGCAGCAATGGGGAAAAGCTCCAGCACCCTGCTATGAAGCCTTTTACTGCTGCACTGAAAGACTAGAACAGGAGGGAGATAATGCTTGTCACATTAATATTAAACATGTTCCATTTCTTCTAGCCCTACAAGCACAAAGATATTCACAGACTAGCAACAGGCAATACTATAGTTCTTCGGAGTCAAGCTACGAGAGGTAAGCACCACAGAGGAGTCAGCTTTCTGTTTAAGTAATAGGATCTGCCATGATGGAGTCTAGTTTCCCTGAAGACTCTAGGGCTCCAGGTGATTAGCAGTTCTCACCACCTGCCTGAACTGCCCCCATTCCCTTTTCTTTGTTGTGAAGCATGAGGAAATCATATGAAGTAAGTCTCACAGTTTCCTTTAGGCTCCTTGGAACACATACACAGCCCAACTTTTTCAGAGCAGTATGCTGTATTGGTCAGAACAAAAATTTTCTAGCTAGATGCTCTATGCAGAACATGCTCTTACTTGCATTTCTACTGCTTTTACAGAAAAAATTATCTCAGGATAGACACAGATCACTTAATAAAAGACCACTTGACCAATGTGGTTATCTCAGTTTATGTTTTAAGGAAGGAGTTTTCTGTTTTTTTTCCCCTCTATGATCCTACATCCTCAAATCGTTCAAAGTGCCTTTGGAAAAATCATAAAGATGCCAAAATTCTATAGTTCTCTCAGGCTGCTGGTGAAAAGGGAAAACTTCACTTATGCTCATCCTCCATATTGTCAGTCTATTTTCAAAGAGCATGTATAAAATCAGGCATATAATTGCTTTGTCTGACACCTCCCCGATTCTGCTTAGAACCAGACTTAGATCATCAGAAAGATCTGCCAAGGAATGCTTACAGAAGCAATTGCTAGTTCCTCTTTTTTGGGATCATGATCCACAGTCTGGGAACCCTTTTTAAATTTTTCACACCTTTTTTTTTTAAAGCAGCATACAGGTTCTATTGAACTGAACAATAAGACAGGACAGTGGTTGTTAAAAAGTGAACAGAAAGTGACACTGCTTCATTGTTGGGAACTAGTCTGACAAACGCAGAAATGAGACTAGTCAACTTGTACTTTAATACTGCAGAAGGTATTATAAGCATGAAGATTTATTTTGATCACATCCTTGTCTAATTTCCTTTAGCATCAAACACTTAAATGCAAGGGAACACAGTTAGTGACATCATTATTCTTATGCAGTTCACATAAGTATCTTATCCTTACCCCGTATAGAAATGCGTATTTTATCCAACTGTAACAACCTTAACTCTGATCCCAAAATAAACACTATTCTTTCACCCATATTCTCAAGCTATGTAAACACCAGGAATTCATCCTAAGGCAGAAATCATTATTAATACTTATTGATTAGCCTTAGGTGCAAGTCCACATATATTACATGCACTCTTTTCTTAATACCCATATTATTCTCAAGAACCATCAGTTGCTGATGTGTACTTAAGAATCCAGTTGTCCGCTGGCAAATGTGGATTTAGCAGGGCCCCTTTAAAGAAAAAATAAAACATGCAACCAAGATACTCCAAAAACACCAGGCCAAGGGTCAGAGTTAAGGCTGCTGGGTGAGGAGGAGCCGATAAACTGATGCACATCACCGTGCTATTATCGGGGCCAGTGTGGTTTTTCTCCCCTCCTGTCTGGGTTGCATAATGACGTCACAGGCACGATGTCGTCACGCTCACAGCTAGTTTCTCAGTCAGGCGTTAACGACCGGACCCGTGGCCTGCCCGAGTCCGAATGGAGCCAACGGACGGCTCCGCTCGCCGGACGGGGCGGGGTGAGGGGCAAGCGCGGCCCCACGGGCTGAGCCCCCAGCTCGGCTGTTGAAGGGGGCGGGGGGCTTGAGAGGGTAGGAGCGAGAGGGGCCCTGGGCAGAGACCGACCAGCCGGACACCCCTGGGCTCGGAGCCCCGCATGGCTCCGCGAGGAGGGGGACTGACTGGAACGAGGAGAAGCTGAGCCCCAGCCCCGCGCTTACCATAGTAGTAGCGCCCCGCTTCCAGCCACATCGCACTTCCGGGAGTGAGGGGGCGGAGCCGGAAGAGACGGTGACAAACCTCCGCCTGGTTGGTCGGCGAAGTGCCGGCCCGCGTGACTAACAGGCGTCCGCTGGGCCGCTGCGCGCTCTGATTGGCGGCGGAAGCCCGAGCGGCGCAAGGCCGCGTGGGCGCGCGAGGCCGTCGGCGGTTTTGATTGGCTCCGCTGAAGCCAGCGGCAGGGCGGGGCCTCTTTGGGAGTCGGGAAGGTAGAAGCGGGAGGGACTCGCGCGCTGTGGGAACGAGGTAGGGAGCGAGCGGCGCGCGCGCGCGCACGGCGCCGTGCTGCGGGGGCCGGGGCGGACGCTCTGCCCGAGCCCGCGGGCGGGCGGCTCTGGCGCCGCTCTCGGGCTGGCCGGCGAGGCGTGGGTCGCGGCTGCGGCGGTGTGGCCGGCGAAGCCCCCGCGGCAGCGGAGAAACCGAGGCGCAGCCGGGCCCGCTGTGTCCGTGCTGGCGCTGAGGCAGCCGGCCCTGAGCCTGGCAGGCGAGGGGGATGGGAAGGGGCACGAAACCGAAGCAGGGACAGGTGCTTGGGTCCCCTCCCGGGGCTCTTGGGGCAGGGGGCTGGGAGCGGAGGGGGAGGCCTCGGGCCTCGCGTCTCTGACCTCACCTGCGCAGGGTCTAAGGACAGCAGCATAGGTGGTAATCACAGCAGCAGTGCTTGGGTTGGGGGGAGTGGCGTGGACTCTGTGCCCCCCCCTTCTCTCTGCACACCCGCCTCTAGCAGGCCTGTGAATGGTAGCTTTTCAAGCCTGGCAGGAGAGGTTTCTTCCCTATCTTTTGGGCCGGCCTACACTGGGAGCTTGCATTGGCATAGATAGCTACACTGGTCCGGGGTGTGAAAAATCCACCTCCTTGAGCGACATGGCAGTGCCAACCTTAACCCCTGGTGTAGGCAGTGCTAAATTGATGGAAGAATTCTTTCATTTCTCGAGGAGCTGGATTAACTACAGCAATGGAGAACTCCTCCGGTCAGCATAAGTAGTGCCTACCCTGAAGCCGTATAGTGGCTGTAAGGAAAATGTGGTTTTCAGAAGCTGCTGCTTCAGTACTAGCTTTCAGAGGACCATGCCCCCTCTCTGCTTCTCCCTTTCCCTGCTGTCAGTGCACAGATGGTTGGTTGGTAGCCCTCTTGACGTCGTTGGCTCTGATGTCTGCTTTTACATTAACGGCATGAGTGCACTTTGTGTGTATGGGCCAGATTTAGGCCTCCCTTTGACCTGGTAGGATAAAAACTGTTGGGATGAAGAAGGACTGTCTCCTTTTGATTGTCACAGAGTACCTGCAAATGAAGAGCTCTTCTTGCTGCTGAATGCTGGGCAATTTGTTTCTAAAGTTAACAAAGATTCATATATGCAGATGCAGGTCTTTACTGCTATAAGCTATCATAACTACCATTGTAATGGTAGTTTACAACAGTTTAGAATATTTGTCATCTTTTTGTCCTAATCCTTAGGAATACATATCCCCAGCTCCTACACACTTAATAAATATATGAAGAAATCCACTGTTTTAATGAAGCACAAAAAAGAAGGATATTTTAACAACTGGTTTGGTTTTTTAGGTAAATTAAGAATGAGCCTCACTGTTCATGCCTGAAAGCACATAAGATAACAGAGTAGACTTAGGCAATGTACACACTGATGACAGCGAAATTGCTGCCATCAGATCGATTTTTTTTTTCAGATTGATTTTTTTTCTGGATTGATTGAGTGGCCGTGAAGACATGACCAGTTGATCCGGAAGTCAATCTATTAAAACCACCTCCAAAAAAAGTGTAGTGCAGCATTGATGGGAACACATTTCCCGTCAGTGCAGCACAGCGTAGTGGAGACAGCGTGCTAAAGGGAAGTAATGAAGTCGACAAGAGTTACGCAAGCTACTCTGCGTAGCTTGCGTGACTGTTGACTGCCACCGAATTTTGCCGACATTGTAGACTTGCCCCTCCCCCCCCCCAAAAGAAGCAGATTCATCTATCAGTCTCTGCTCAGGTCTTACTTCAGCTCCTGTGTGCTTGTTCATTTTGTTATCTTACGTTCCTTTAGGTTATTGGCTAACTGAAATCATTACATGCATTAGGAAGCCTGTTAGATCATCAAATCTATAATGACTCATCTTGCAGCTGATTTTGAAGAGAGCCTACTTCTACCTCCAGGATCTTTGCAGTGGATAGGATTTAATTTGTTGGTGCACCGTGAAAAGGATGTGTGGTTTGTTTTTTAAGCAGTTAGCTTTGATCCTTTGAGGATTTTCAGTAAGACAAGACTACACATCTGAATATCAATTTTGGTGGAAGTGCATCATAACCATCATATTTACATTAAGGTACTTGGATGTTGCTGTCACCACTGATCTGTTTTCTGGAAGTTTATTGAAGAACCGAACATCATTTTCCCATTTCTAAGTTTCCCGGTGCTTAAATAACTTTAAAGGCATCAGTTCAAGAACGATAGTCTTGATTGGGGGCCTCTCTTTTTGTAAGGTTCATCCTTCAAGTGTTGAACTTATTGATGTCATTCTAAAGATAGCTGCAGTCTATGCGATATAGAATTTTGTAACATTAGTATGCATTTATCACAGGAAAAAGAGGAAGAATGATTCCATTCCACCTGGAGTAGACATAGGGATATCCGTTGATTTCCTGTCAAATGTTGCTTTAGGAAGCCAGACAATAGCAATATAATAAAGGCTACACATATAAAAATTTACTTCAGTAATGAATCTAGGCAATCTATCAAACCAAACATTTAAGGGCCAGAGAAACAAACATTCAGCAGCTTATATATTTAAACATAAGTTTCCCTTACAATGCGATCTATTTTTTTTCCCCAGAGAAAAACATGACTTTCAGTGGCAATTCATTATAACCATGATGGCAATGTATTAAAATGATTTGGAACTTTTTCCAACATCACTAAATACAATTTCTCTTTAAGAGAAATGTACTGTATAAAATGAGGTGGCCAAACTTACTGATCCCGCGAGAGCCTCCTCACGGGAAAGAATCTTCTAGCCCTATCATCCTGCTGCAGGGCAGAAGCTTTGAGCTCCCACCCCAGTGTGGTTGGTGGAGAATGGAAGGGGTGGGGGGAAGTATAGAGGGTGTTGGAGGAGGCCCAGTACAATTTGAGTTGCTTGACCTTTGTCCTACAGGCCTAGCATAGCTTCAGTTGCTTGACTGGCTATTCTGACCCCTGCAGCATGACATCTTCCAGTTGGCTCAGACTGAATAACCTTATAGATGTCTCAGTTTCTGCATAGCACAGCACATTATATGACAAAATACAGATACTGTATTGCTTGCAGCTGCTCATAGATAACGGTGATGGGAACAACAAGTTATCCTTGAATATCTGGGGGTACGCTGTTTTCTTGCTCTGGAGCATACTTTTACTCTGCCCCTTCTATCATCAGATGTTGTTTTGACAACCCCAATTATTATGGTGAGAATGGAATGTAGTTAAGGGTGAAACCCAATGTAAGTAATTAGCATATATTATAATGAGAGAGACAAATAGGTGAAGGTTGTTTATGGAAGGGTATAAGAAGTCACTATTTAGACAAAGGGGGGCGTTCCATCAACACCTGACTCCGCGGGAGGTGCTGCCAGTTGGACCAAAGGATCCACTGACTCCGTGGCGGGGCCCCTGAAGAAAGCCATTCCTGTATACAGCCTTCTGAGTAACTGCTGAGCTCCCCAGGCTTAGTGAGTGTGATATATTGTAGTTCATTTTAGGCTTTGTATCTAACTAGTATATTTATAGAAAACCTTGCACATTAAACCTTATTGATCTGTAAATCAGGTGTACCGTGTCTCACTGGCATTCACACTGATCACAAAGTATCCAGAATCAACAGAGGGCTCTGCAAGCCGTACTTTAACTGTACAAGAAGCACATGCGGCTCAGGAGCCACAGTTTGGCCACCCTGGTATATAACTTGGATTCTACAGGAGAAGTAGAATATTGTCTTCAGTTATAATTAGAAATTGCAGAGAAAATTTAAGCATGTAGGTTGTAATTACCTAAACTGGAATTCAACTAGGATATTTGGCTTAATGTCTCTGTTCTTGTGAAAAATACTATGGGATCATTCATGACCGTAGGTCCTGAGGATTTCAATAATCTCGTATGACAGCTGGCATCTCCAGCAGCACAGTGCCTCTTAGGATGCTGTGGTATAGGTTCAATGCTGATTTGAAGAGTGCCACTTAATAAACAGCCAACACCATATCTCGCAGCAGTTTTCCTCAAACTTTTTTCCATCCAGATATTATCCGTTTCTAGTTTAGGGTGGCGACATCTGGCAAGATTGCAGTTTTTGATCCAAATGCAGGCATTAAAGGTACTAGTTGCCTTTTAATTAAAAAAAAATCAGTTTTAAGGAGTAGTATTTGGTTTCTGTTTTGTAATTAAGAAATAAGCAACAGAAACCTTTCTGTTAGCTGTACTGTCAGATAAAGCTGCAAGTGAAAGTATTGTTCAGTGTTCTATTTGAATTGTTTAAGTGATAGAAGATATCAAAGAATTTGGTGAAAAGTGTCTGTAGAGAATAAGATTTTAGGTTGCACAAAAATGCGCATACAATCCTGAGTAACCCATGTCAAGTTGTACATGGTGTAGTTTTTTTAGCCCCAGTTGTTTTTTCCGATTTCATAAAGACTAATAGGATCTCTTGAAAGGGAGAAGAGCTGTTTTAGATTGCTTAATAATAACTAAAATACCATGGGCTTTTGATATGACAGATGCATGTTTATATGCTTTGGAAAACAAATGCATTTACATAAAGTCAGAACAATCATTTGCACACTGTGAAAACAGTGCATCCTGACACATGATGTGGAACTCAGTTTGTACAAGTTTTATATGAGCAAATCTGGGAAGAAATGTTTGATTTATGTAAATCGGTTCGTATTTTTTATACCTCATTCATCACTAGTTTTTTATTGCCTTAAAATAAGTCATGAAATACCTTAAAAAAAACACAACAAAAAAAAAGTGTTCATGTTGCTTGCTCTAACTGCAAATTATAATTATAAATCAATTAATAGAGCATGAGATGCAAAATTTATTCTAAGCCAGAAAAAAACATACTTCTTCCACTTCTGCTATAGGAATACACATGGGCATTGTGTAAGCCTACTAGTGTGACTACACACCTGATTAGAACTGCTTGCTTCAGACGGTGACTCAGATTTAGAGTCAGCAGCCATGTATGTAACATTGATTTTTGTTCCTTAAAACTGCTGATTTCATAAAATGGTAAGGTGGGTGACATAATACCTTGTATTGGACCAACTTCTGTTGGTGAGAGAGACAATCTTTTGTGCTTCAGGTCTGGGAAACATCAGTGTTACAGCTAAATACAATGTGGAACAGATTGTTTAACATAAGTAATTAACATATATTTCAAGAGACCATTC
The DNA here is from genome assembly GCA_007922155.1 of Mesoclemmys tuberculata. Lineage (NCBI taxonomy): Eukaryota > Metazoa > Chordata > Testudines > Chelidae > Mesoclemmys > Mesoclemmys tuberculata. The sequence goes on from ML675629.1 coordinate 46,265,217, forward strand.
AAGGTTAAGTGGCATAATTTGTAGAATGACCAGATCACAAGGCCCATGCAAATCAAGACCCAGTGTCAGTAACATGGTATTCTATGAATCACATAAATAGCTGGTGTACCTGTCTCAGAGGGGTTTGATGAGAATGTTGAAGGCACAATGGAGATTGTATTGGATAGATGTGCTAGAGACTGTCAGGAGAATAACATCTGGTGCTGTGGGCAAGGGGCTGGGGGGAGGAGAGAGGGGTTGGAGCAGAGCTCAGAGCAGAGCGGTGCTCCTTCTTGTCCCTCCCCTCCAATGGTGGCTGCCCTGGGCCCTGCCAGGTACCTCTCCCAGATGTTGCTTCATGCCCACCTAGGGGGTGGGATGAACCCCAAAGTTTGGGGATCTCTGCCTTTCACTTTTAGACCTTTTCCCAATAGAAAAGGCAATTCAAGAACGTGTGAGACTTGCTAGTACATGTGCACCCAGGTAGTAACCAGTACTGCTAGCTGGGTTGGATATCTTCTGTGCAATTTCCAAAGGGATATGATGTAAAATATGGACACTTCTACTGCACCCCTCATGGTAGTATTTCGATACCAAGCATAAAAGTCTCAAGGGGCTGGATTTCTCAAGCTGTTTAGGTGCCTAAAGATGAAGATAGGTAACCTATGACATTTTCAGAATCTCAGTGGGCACCTATCTGTATCTTTAGGTGCCTAAATAACTGGAAAAATCTGGCCCAAAGGCATTATATTGCTTCATACCTCATAATTTGAACAAAGCACTGCCTAGAGAGTTGGACGTTGTTTAAACAAGGATTGTACAAGAGTGATGACTTATAATGATCAAGGGTGTTCCTTTAAAAGGTATTGTTTCATTTTGTTTCAGTGTACCCATTACTGTGCTATATCTGTGTATACAGGATATGAGCCTCACTGGGTCATACATCATTCTGGCTGGATGTCTGCGCATAGCACACATTTATCTTTCTATGCCATTTGGATGTGACTGGCTTTAGATGGTAGCATTGGCATCTTTCTTGGGTAGCAGATTGTAAGTGAGATGTTAACTAAAATGTACACCTTTATGTATATTTTGTGGGAATAGGACCTCTTAAAACTAATCTATCAAATTAGTAAAGGATTTTCAGTTTAATTTACTTTCCTTGAGGGATTTTCCTGTCATTATGTGGGAAATAGATGCTAGATTTTGCTATTGGCCAATGAGAGTTTTGCATGAGTAAGACGAACAAGATTTAGCCAGGTCCGGGGATATCTTACTTCTAGAAAGGTAGGTAAAATCAGCTATATTTATGCCCAAATTTTATCTTGAGCTGGCATGAACATCTGTGGGGATAATAAGATCCAGTTGACTTTCTTAGCTGTACATTTGGCAAAGAATAGACTATGGTGGTTGTAGTTACTAGGAAAAAGGATAAGGAATAAAATAATGCACATAAGTACTAATCATGCGCTAGGTTAGGTCCCACTACACAACTAAGCTAGAAGGCTATTTCTAAAACGGATAATAACAGTATCACAAGCCATGTATTTAAATTGCTTCAGTATTCTCTTTGAAGTCCAGTGTAGACAAAGCCTAAGAGAAGCATTCTAGAATCAAAAATATTGTGTAAAGCAATTTATCAGAATGGCATGTTATTTTTTTTTAAACCCCAAATACTTTGTTATATTATGTCTCACTTCAATTTGTTTTTGCCTTTTAGGAAAAAGATTAAAATGATCTGAAACGGTAGAAAATTTTGCACCAAAAAGTTCTGTTCCTTACTCTGCCACTGACTTGTGTGGCCTTGTGCAAGTCACTTAGGTCTTGTCTATACTAAAAACATAAGCCGACCTAAAATAGGTCAACTTACAGCCACTGCTGTAATTACAGTGGTAGCTGATGTCCAGGCTGCCCTCCTGGTCGGTGGAATGTGTCCTCACCAGGAGTGCTTCCAGTGACCTTAAAGTGGGAAGCTGAGAGCTCAGCTCCCTGCCGGGAGTCCATGTGTTCCCTGTGGGCTGCCCCCCCCCTTCAGTCCCAGCCTAGAGAGCTGCTGGGGACTTCTCCCCTCCTCTTTCCTTGCTGGGAGCCAGGGAAAGCTGCCCAGGGCTTCTTGTTCCCGCTCTCTAGGCAGTCACGTCAATTTCACAGCTCAATTTTGTGTAATTGACAAAGCTGTCCTGGCAGGGAGCAACTGGAGAAGCACCCAGATTTCTCTTCCCCACTCCAGACTGGGAGTGGGAACCAGCCACCCAGAACTGCAACAGCCCCGACTTGGCCTTTGTCAATTTCACCACTTTGTAGTGTGAAATTGACAATAATTACTGTCCCACCCCTGATGTAAGGGGACTTAGTGTTGACATTGACATTTCATTGTGTTAACTAAATTGACAAAAGCCCTACACCTCTCATCGAGGTGTTGAAAAGACAGGGCAGTTTTATTGGTAAGAGGTTGGTTGTAGTGCATACACCAGCACTGTTTTGTTGACCAAAGCTGACTTTGGTCGACAAAACTCTTTAATGTAGACCAGACCTTAGCCTCTCCTTGCTGCTTCTCCCCACATTTCTGCAACTGAAATGATAATATGTACTTGTGCTTTGAGTTCCCTGGAAGAAAGGTCCTGTGAGTGCAAAAATTATTACTAGAATTAAACGTTAAAGCTATTTCTCTGATATAGGCCTTTTTCCCCTTCTGTCATAAGTGAGTTATTTACTGGATTATTTATGACAGTAAATTGACAACCTAAGGAGACACTCAAAAGAGAATAAATTACTGTAGTTTAATATAAAGCAATAGGTTCTAATGAATATTAACTCAATATAAGGAGAGAACTTCTGACTTACACAATAAAATATTTTCATCAAATGAATAAGCAGAGACTACCACAGTAACTCCCTTCAGAGACATCCTAGTAACGTACAAAAGATTGTTTGATAAAAGGTAGTGAGGGATTGAAAGTTTTGGGAATTATCTCATTGGAATAATACAAACAATCCTACATCTGCTACACAGACTTGTAGATGAGTTTTCAGTCTAGAATTGTGTGAATTGAGTGTCCCCAAATAGACCAGATGGAAAGATCGGCGATGCCCTCCCACTCCACCACCCTATCAAGTCTGATCTTTTGCTGCAATGGGTTCACTCATACAATGACAGAGGGAAAGAACTTGTCTGCATAAGGACAAGAATTTCACCAAATGGTTATATCGGAAGGAAAAATTAATGCAAGAGCAAAGTGAGGCTGTCTGTCCTGTCACAAGCTGCATTTGTTTTTGCAAATAAGGCAAATGATTATGAAAGGGATTGTTTGTTTACAGGTCTACAAAAGTTTCTTACAGGCCACTCTTTTCAGCACAGTAGCTGGACAGGAAAGGAGGAGTACAGGGCTTTCTATATGCAGTCAGCACTATTCAGCTTATGGAGGAAAACCTGAGGAAGGATTATTTGAATCAGAGTAGTTTAGAAAGTTACTAGATGCAAACTGTATTGTGTGGATTTATATTAAATTTCACCACATGAAAATTGTTCTTAAATAAAAGTAATATAGGGAGTATAACTTAAAATGCTGGTGGATACAATGGGGATTGTCTGGGCTGAAGCATTAATTTCAATGGGAGCCAGGTATGCACATCAGAGAGCAAAATGTCCCTTACCTTTTCCCCCCTGATATCATCTATAGTTTTTTCACTGAAGTACCACTAAGACAGATGGAAAAGGGAATTTTCAAGTTATGAGACTCAGTTTTGATATGCTCTTGAATGCACCTTTAGAGAGAATGAGAGAGCATGTTTTTCCTTATTCTTTAAGCAAGGAAATACATTTCTTCATACACAGGTAAAATATTTTTTAAATTCAGGAAGTACCTTTCTTAGATCTTATTTACACTAAGGATTTCAGTGTCACCAGCCACAAGTGTTACAAAATCATGACTCCGGCCTCCAAAATCATTTGATTCATTGACTTCTTTTGAGCCCTTATGTTACACTTTGGTCATATCTTTAAGCTTTTCTCTGCAAACATTACCTAGAAACTTACTTTTTTTTTTAAATGCAAACTGAGCTGTTCACATAATCAGAGGATTCCTGGAACTGCTGCTCTGAATACCATGAGACTAATGATCAAATCTTGAGAGCTAGCAATACTGAACTTTTTTCTAAGATTTTCCCACCACAGCTTACAACATACATTTATTTTAGTTGGAGCTTTATCCTGATTTCATCTGCTTGATGCAAACCAAATAAAAGTTGATTTTAGTTTTACGTGAACATACTTAAAAATGCAGTGGGTGATGCATAATGCTAGGGAGCTAGAGAGTATTAGTAACATTTGAAACTTCACTGTGGAGTAGCAACTGCATACTAAACAGGAATTGATTGCACAGATTGAAAAATTGTTTTTTCTGTGTATGATATATTTACAGCCTAAGTGTTGGATACACTAAAAATTAAGGATCCAGTCTTGAAAACACTGCGGTCTTGTCTAGGTTATGATGTCAAGTGTGATGCTAGCACATTCGTTAACTAATGCAATAATGTCATACCTTAATCGTAGCCTAGATGAGGAATTACACGGTCATTACCGTGAACATTCCCAATGAAGAGAATGGCCCTACTTGCTCAGAAATATTGTTTAATATTTAACAATATTGTTAAAAAGTGAAGATTGTTGAGAATAAAGCAGTGTAAGTGGGAGCTATTGAACAGAATTTTTAAAAGGATTATAGCATTCGTGTGGTAATATGTCTTTGGTTCAGGTTTCAAATTAATTTAGTTTCAAACATTCCATGGTTGGTCACTATTTTGAATTGTTTTACTTTCTTGATAAAATGCCTAGAAGACCTGACCAAGTTCAGAGTTCTGCTGTGTATGCTTTGTACAGATATGTAGGGAGATATGTTCTCTGCCCTGGAGGGAACAGTCCAGTGTGCCAGTTCTGCAGATGCTTAACTGCATGCAGTATGAGAAGTTCAGTTGAAAACAGTGGGACTATTCATAGTGTGTAAAGTTAAGCATGTGCATAAGGTTTACAGGATCAGGGCCTAAAATAACTTCTTGTGTTAGGTCTTAAGTTACATGTAATAATCTATTTTGTTTTCTTCCACAGTGCATCGTCATGGGGGGGAGGGAGGAAAGAGTAGATGTATAGTTATACTATTTTTAATTAAAATGCATTTTTTCATGTGAACAACATATATTCCCAAGATTCCTCCAACCTCTCTGCATCTCCTTGGATAAATGGGAAAGTATTCAAGAGCCAAATATTTAAATCCCAGACCAAAGTATTAACCTTCTTGTTTGCTATCTATTGATTTAACTCAACTCTCTATCTTAAATGACACAGACTCTTTTCTTCTTTAGATATCTGTGTTGCTGTTGAGCATTTTTTTGGATGTCCTCATAACACATTGACTTATTGAACTGGACTCCTAAAGCAGTTAACATTCAAAGTACTTATTTTTTTTTGTTTTTGTGGCATAGCTTTTATGGTCTTCAAATAACCTAAGTGTATTGCACATCGCCTCTAAACAAGACAGAGTAATAATTTGGTTACTACAACTTCAGAAATCTAAAATCAGAAGCACAGCTGAAAAATATACATTGATGACTATAGCTAGTTAGTTAGTTACTAATTTGTAATCCAAATGTAAAAATGAAGAAGCCTATAGCAATCTCTCTTGAGAAGGATCAATATTGTAGTAGTTTTTCTCTCTCCATCCTTAATAGTATCATTTTAGTTAGAGCAGTGGAAAAATAGACCACATTATCTTTCTGCAGTGTTATCTCTTCTATAGAACCCAAGCTTTTCTTCACTTTCTAAAATACCCGTTCTTAATCATTACTTTTTGTGGAAAGAGTCTTTTGTACCTGAGATTTTTGCTAGGATAATGCAGTGTAATGGAAAAAGTCTCTCCATACAAACTTTTACAGCAGGAAAAGTATGAAGTACATCACCTGTTCAGTTCAGTCAAGTCTTAAAGTCTAGCTATTACTAATTAAAGTCTAGGTAGCACCATTTAAAATGTAAGGCAGTCTGAGGAAAATAAATTTGAGTAGAAGAATTTAAAAAAAACCCACATCCTTCACCGCTGTTAGATCAAACCTCATTATCTTTATTCTCTGTCTCTTGTCTTGTTTTCTCACACTCCTCCAGACTTTTCTTTCCCACATTCACTCTCAGGGTGTGTCTGTACAACAAAGGTGTGATTGTAATACAGAAAGGCATAGCTGTGCTGCCTTAAATCTAGCCAGCATGGGTAACAATAATAGTGAAGAGGTGGCGGCACGCGGTTCTGCACTGGCTAGCAATTCCAGTACAAACCCACCAGGGACTGTTGGTATTGGATTGCTAGTCTGTGCTGAAGTCCAAGCTGCCATGGTTTCACTACTAATGTTACTCCTATTAGCTAGATTAAAGGTAGCATGGGTATACCTACCCGCACTACAATCACACTTTGTCTGTATAGACGTACCCATAGTCCTTTGTCTCTTCTCCCCGTAGCCTAAGGATTTGGCTGAATTGCAGGCTAGCTAAGGGCACTGGGATAGCTACAGCATGCAAACGCCTAGTGTGGATTCACTGCTCCACAGTATTTAAAAGTGAAAAACAAAAAAACTTGCCCCAATGTCTATCTAGATGACAAAAATTGTTTAAAAACCAGGGTAAGCTGCATCATCGCAAGTCACTTTTTACACCAGTGTAGCGTGTGCCTTTTTGCACTGGTGTAGCAGTGCCAGTGCACAAAACCCAGTACTGACAAGGCCTTAGGCCATGTCTATATGCATAGCACTGCAGTGGTGCAGCTATACTGGTACAGCTGCGTCACAGCAATGCATGTGGTGAAGACGTATGCTGTGCCAACAGGAAAGAGCTGTCCCATCCGTATTAAAAAAAAAAAAAACAACAACAAAACCACCCCTGCATTTTTCTTAAAAAAACCTGTTTTCTCCTCTTCCTGCTCAGTTTGCTATGTCATCATCTCTTACCTGGTCATATAGTATACATGAAAACAGTGACCTTGCTGTCACAGTAAACACTTTCAGAACTAAATACTAGCGCTCCATATAATTGCCTTGTTGAGAGATTCTAAAGGATAAATTATTAGAACTCATAGCTGATAGAATATTGAAGCAATCTTGAGCTGTTCTCCCTCATTTCAAGGCAAAATAGCAGTTTTCCTTTGATATGGCCCTGCTGTGTCTTTGATACAATGTTGGTCTGCCATTTTCTTTTCACTGTGGTGCAGTCCAAAATTCCTTAATGCTTGTGAAGAAAAACCAATATTGAAAACCCAACTTCCTTAAATAATATCCCCATGCTTGGTATCCAGTGTCTGTGGGGGATTAAGTTTTTGTAAGATTTAAGTTTCCTATTATGAGGTTTAAAAAAAGCTTTGAAAGTTTCAGGGAAAATAATCAGCAAAACAGTGAGCTGACATTTATTGAGAAGCCGTGAGTTGCATACAGAACTTTAACAAATATTTGAAAAAAAAATACAAATGTCTGATCCCTTCTTTCCCCCCCATGAAGTCCCTCTTCTTCTTCCGCTTCATCTCCCCCCCCCCTTTTTTTCCCTGGACACACAATAACTAGACATAACATTGATCATATCTGAGGTACTAGTAGTAGGGCAAAGGAAAAGAGAGTTCCCTTTGGCTATTTTAATTGATCCAGTAGGGACCTGATTCAATGCCCAGTGACGTAAATGATACTCTGCTAGAAGGCGCCATGCCTTCACTGTGTGCCACTCAGAGCCTCACTGAATTCTGTGCTCTTTGCAGCGTTGGGGCATTAGTGCCCTATTGTCTTCAAACTTGCTGACTAATGTATTTAATGACAAACAAGACAAACTTCTTGAAAAGATTCTTAATTTCATTTTTCTCATACTTCATTCTATCCTCTTTGTTGCCATTTTGCCAAGTGCATGAATATCACAGCTAATTTAAAGTGTTCCATAAATATATCTGTCCATGTAGGTTATATAATCACTAGGTTAAAGTAACAAATCTTTTTTCTTGGAAAAATCAGTGGCAGTCTCTTCCAGTCGCTAAAGGTAGAATGGAAAGAAAGCTATAACAAAGCTAGCATTAAGCAGAGAGAGTGTCATGCAGGTGTCAACAGGTTCAGAGACGGGCTACTAGGATGATTCGAGGAATGGAAAATCTGCCTTATGAAAGGAGACTCAAAGAGCTTGGCTTGTTTAGCCTGGCCAAAAGAAGGCTCCGGGGGGATATGCTTGCTCTATATAAATATATCAGGGGGATTAACGTTAGGGAGGGAGAGGAATTATTTAAGTTTAGTACTAATATAGGCACGAGGACGAATGGGTACAAACTGGATATTAGGAAATTTAGACTTGAAATTAGACAAAGGTTTCTAACCATTAGGGGAGTGAAGTTCTGGAACAGCCTTCCGAGGGAAGTAGTGGGGGCAAATGACTTATCTGGCTTTAAGACTAAGCTTGATAAGTATATGGAGGGGATGTTATGATGGGATAGTTCAATTTGAGCAATTGATTTGGATTATCGGCAGATAAGTCTGCTCAGTGGTCTGTGGGAATGTTGGATGGGATGGGAACTGAGTTACTGCAGAGAATTCCTTTTTGGGTGTTGGCTGGTGAGTCTTGCCCACATGCTCGGGGTTTAGCTGATCGCCATATTTGGGGTCAGGAAGGAATTTTCCTCCGGGGCGGATTGGCAGAGGCCCCGGAGGTTTTTCGCCTTCCTCTGCAGCGTGGGGCATGGTTCGCTTGCTGATGGATTCCCTGCAGCTTGAGGTCTTCAAATCTCACTTTTGAGGATTTCAATAACTCAGTCATGGGTTCGGGGTTGTTATAAATGTGTATGGGTAGGGTTTTGTGGCCTGCCTTGTGCAGGAGGTCAGACTAGATGATCATATTGGTCCCTTCTGACCTATGAGTCTATGAGTCTATTCTTTTCAAATAAAATGTAAGCTTTTCAAATGCTTTAGGAAGTCATGTAGTAAGCTAAAGCAGTCTAAAATCAAGGCTTATTTTATATATTATGTATCTGACAGACGTAGGTGAGAAATAAAACTTAATACATCCCCAAGACTTTCATAAGGTTCAGTAGTAGGAGTAGGGAAATGTCAACTTCTGTCTGTGCCTTCTGTAGCTTGAGGTCCCATGAGGTGAATATTTTTTTTAATAAACTTGTTTTCAAAGTTGCTGATTCAGTTTTTCAGGGTTTTCTGAGCACTTACATGTGTAGCATTGTATCCATCTTCCTCTCATTCCTTTTTGCTTAGTTTTCTGTATCCTGAATTCAGAGTTGTTATACTTGTCCATGGAAGCCTCTGTGGCTGGATGGCATGAGCTTTATTTCTGATTTCTTGAGACTTGTTCTGAAATTGATTCAAGATGATATAATAGACCATGGCTCCCAGTGATGTGAAGCCAAATACACAGATCAAAATCCCATCCTGTTTGAGTGTCAGCATAGATGTTGCCCACCTTGTTTTGCTTATGATCCTGATCATGCGGTTAGCACTGCACAGATGGATGTCATTGCCATTGTCTTCCTTGGGGTTCTGTGCAATCCTTAGGCATTGCTTGTATGGAGCTCATTGGAGGTTGAAGGTCTATAACCTTTCCCACCAGCTTCAGGAAAAAAAATTGTGAATGGACATTTTAAAAATGATTTATTTCCACTACCTTCAAATGAACCAGAACCCTTTGTTCTGGGTAAAGATGCAACAGTATGGACGTTGGCTAGTTTGAGGATCCTGAAACTCATGCTTTTTTCTGAAATATTCTGATACAAGTGAGACACAAATAGGAAGAATGAGAATATTAAAATGGACTAGGATGTATGGTAGTGGTAAATATGCCCAAAGGCCTGTGATGGTATGTTAGAAGGGGTTCTGAGTTACTATAGAGAATTCTTTCTGGGTGTCTGGCTGGTGAGTCTTGCCCACATGCTCAGGGTTTAACTGATCACCATATTTGGGGTCGAGAAGGAATTTTCCCCCAGGGCAGATTGGCATAGGCTGTGAGGGTTTTTCACCTTCCTCTGCAGCATGGGGCACAGGTCACTTGCTGGTGGGTTCTCTGTACCTTGAAGTCTTTAAATCATTATTTGAGGACTTCAATAACTCTATCTTAGATTAGAGGTCTACTACAGGAATGGGTGGGTGAAGTTCTGTGGCCTGCATTGTGCAGGAGGTCAGACTAGATGATCATGATGGTCCTTTCTGACTTATAGTCTATGAGGTGAAATATGCCTTTTACAGTCAGCCAGCACTGTTCTTGACATTGGTATTAGAACTTAATAGATTCCACTAGATTCAGTACCTTTTTAAAGCCGCAGTATTGTCATATCTGTTTGGATTGTTGAGATTGTGACAGAATGCTTATTCATTTCTTTTCCTTTTCTCTTCCCCTCTTTTTACCTATTCTCCTCTTCCTCTCCTCTTTCCCCAATTCTAAATATCTCCTTCCTATTCTCCTTTTCTGTCTGTCTGTGTCTCTTAGGGCTTATCACACATACTTAGGCTTGGAAGGATTAGATTTTTACTGGTAAATGTTGATTTCCCCATATGCACGTGAATTGTTGAAAAAAATATTTCCAGTGTTAACTGAAGTTTACAGATAGGCAAAGTAAGAAAAATGCTGTTTGAGTACTTATTAAAATTTGATTTAAGGATATTTACTGTGTATATTTTGACATTTGATGTTGACAGTTTGTGTTTTAAAAGTTATGAAGTTTTAAATTTTGAATCTCAATGTCTACAGTCATTCAATGATGATTGACTCAGCCCATAATTTTGCACAGTTGTGAAAATGTAAATGGACAAAAAATGCTTACTGTTAGCTATCAAAATTATTTAAAAAAAATAGACTTCTGCTAAGCTTGCACATACTGCATTTGATCAGATCTGACAGTAACATTTCAGCTTGTAAAGAGCTGTGTTTGGGAAGGCAGATAAACACTCAAGCAAACCTAGCATACTAATGAAACACAGTTATTACTTTTTAATTTTCAAGGGTCTCTTAAAATGTTTAATCTTTATAACACCTCTCTGGGCATGGGGAAATTGAGGAAGGGGTCCAGTGCCACAGAGGGACTGTCAGAAATGTGACTAGATCTCAGGAATTCCTGGCTATCAGCCTTTGCCTTTCTCACTCTATACCGTATGCAGGCTTAATAGTTATGTATGACACAGCTTCCCCTTTATCTTTCCTGTTAATGCAGTACAGCACTATTTTCTTTCTTTTTTTTTCTTTTCTAATTCCTAGAAATCGTCCTTTCATATTGCCTTTTCAGTGGTTTTATCAGGGAATTATCACATTCTTTTTAAGGCTTGTAAGGTAGCCAAATTATTCTCTAACAAGGTAACTTTTTTTCCCCCATCAACAAAGATATAAGTTGTATGAACTGACTTAATTTCACTCTGCTTCCAGCTAGTCAGAATTTACTTAATGTATTCTGTTTCTCTCAACGAAATCTTAGATTTTTGGTACAAACTTTCAAAATTTGTGTTTTGAGTGGTACCCACAAGTTAGACTTGTATATAAAATTATATGGGCTAATTTAGGATACAGGTGCTGGCAATTTGGCTCTCTCTCTCTCTTAAAATACTTTGTATTCATATACCCTGGTCCTCACTCAGGGCACGTCTACCCTGCAAACGTCAGTTGAACTATGTTAGGTTGGCTTACAGTAATTACTGCACTGATTCATGTCTACTCTACCCTCCTGTCAATGATGCATGTCCTCACCAGAAGCACTTCCACTGTCTTAAGAGAGGCATTGTGGGGGGCTGAGAGCCCACACTTTCTGCTTCACACGCAGCTCCCTTCTGTGAGCCGGGAGCCCAGAAACAGCTGGGCTCTAGCTGGAGCCCCCCACTTGTCCCAGCTTTCTTGGTTAGAGCCATGTAATTGACAAGAAAGACAGCCAACAGCTGATGTAAGTAATACGCAGTGTCTACATGTTACCACATTACCCTAAGTACACCGTCATAATTCCTACACTTCTCGTGGAGGTGGAGTTATGATGTCAGTGTAGTAAGGCAGGGGTCCCCAACCACCGGTCCGCGGACCGGTACCGGGCCGTTGGGTGTTCTTTGCCGGTCCGCGGCGCCGCGGCTATGCGTCTCTTAATTTAGCTGCTAGGCAGTGTGTTTTGTAGTGGTTTACGACTTTAAGAGCGAACTGGCTCTTAAAATGGTAAATTTCTGAGCTGTGGGCCCCACCCTCCAGCTCCGCCGCTGAAATTGACAACGGTGAGTCAATTTCACTGCGGAGACTGTTCCCTGCGATTGGAGCTCTGCCGCCGAAATTGACACAGGCGAGTCAATTTCACGGCGGAGAGTGGTGTGAAGTGCTGCCTGCCCCACCCCCGCCCCGCCATGCCGGTCCCTGGAAAAATAGTTTTGCTTTATGCTGGTCCCTGGTGCAAAAAAGGTTGGGGACCACTGTAGTAAGGCACTTACATTGGTGGAAAGAAGGCTATAGTATGTACACTGACATAATTAGATCGATGTAAGCTGTTTTACATTGACCAAACTCTGTAGTGTAGACCAAGCCTCTGTCACCAGGGAAGAACCATGGCTGTTTAGCTGCTGCTTGGGACCAGCTGACTGGGCTCTGATCTACCAGGTTTCCTGTAAGATCTCTTTCCTGCTGGAGAATGCAGTCTAGGAAGGGTGCTTCAAAGGGCTTCTCCTTCTGTGTGGGAAGAACGGCTTGCCAGTATAGGAATTTTAACTTCCTTGTGTGGCGTTTCTGGTTTATCTTAAGTTGCTTCCAAAACGACTAAAGTAAACCAGAAAAAAACAGTCATATACTGGAAAGAGTGTCCACATGGAGAGTTATACCAGTGTGACTATAGCACTTTAAATTCACACCCTATTTTATGCTGATATAATTTCTTTGTTTAGAGAAGCCCTAAGAGGGGAATTGGACAGATTCAGCCAACTGTTTGGCTCCCACCTATCTATCCAGCAGTATCTGAGCGGGATGGATCTGATGCTTCAAAGGGAAGAGGGAAGCACCAGGGTGACATTGCCTTCAGGCTGTCAGGGTTATCAAAGCTTCGTTGGTAAGGTTACTGTTGGCTGATTCCCTGATTCCCCTCAGTTTTATCTTCTCCTGGTGACTATTTCTGAGGAGAGAGAGTTGCTTTAGTTTTCCACAACATCTGCTGCCTGTCTCAGGATGGGAGTGAGAAACAAAATGCTGTCTGTACCTTGTGGCTGGGAAACACTGATCCTTCCTTAATCCCCTGGAATTAACACGAGGAGTGGGGTTGCTTGATCTTTCCCCAGCGCCTCTGCTGACTGTGGGGATTGGTCCTGTTTACCTTTCCTTACAGCAGCTAAAGAGCTTCACTTTCCACAGCTGGTTTAGCTCCTGCTACCTTTCCTCATAATGTCCAAGGGCTTATCTACACTTACAGCGGTGCAGCTATGCCACTGTAGCATTTAGTGAAGACACTACCTATGCCGATGGGAGAGCTTCTCCCACCTCTCTGAGAAGCAATAACTATTTTGATGGGAGAAGCCCTCCCATTGACATAGCGCTGTTTACACTGGGAGTTCAGTCATTATAACTGCGTCACTCAGATGTGTGGATTTTCCACACCCCGGAGTGACATAGTTATACCGACATAAGTTTGTGGTGTGAAAGGAGCTCTTTTGAAGCAGAGGAGGGACTCCCTGGAAGCCCCTAAAAGCCCTGAAAATTTTGGTTTAAAATAGGCCCATTTTGGGCTGGAACTCTCCTTTCTTGTTTACAGGGTGTGGGTCAATGTTATAGAAACAATTTAACAAAGGTTGTGATACTAGTAGTCCAGCTTTTGAAGAAGTTTTCTGTTTTGTAATTGACTTTCTCTGACTCTCAAACCCATAAGTAGTCTCACACCTCCCTGAGATGAGAAGGACCTACACTACACAGACATGTCCTCGCTACTCATAACCTAAAGAGAGGAGGAACAACAAAGGCATTGTCTACGCTAGGACTTATGTCGGCAAAGCTTTTGTCACTCAAGGATGTGAAAAAAAACACTCCAAGCAACATAAATTTTGCTGGCAAAGCCCCCGTGTGGACGGCGCTGTGTCTGTGGGAGGCGCTCTTCTGCCAACATAGCTACCGCTGCTTGTTTAGGTGATTTTATTATATTGGTGGGAGAGCTTTTTCCCGTCAACATAACGCAGCTACACAAGTGCTTATGCTGGCAAAGTTTATGTCGGTTGGGTGTGTTTTTTCATACACCTGAGCAACAAAATTTTGCTGGCATAAGTGCTCGTGTAGACAAGGGCCAAAACTGCGAAGACAAGAGTCTTGATCAGGATTACTGAGACCTTGTTTAGGGAAAATTGCTGTTTAGAATAGATTACAAATCTGGTATAGGAAATCTTGCACATCATCTTGGCTCATGAAGTCTGATATTTTGACTGTGTTTTATGCCTCATGTTTCAAGGGAAGATAAACAAACCAAAATACTTTACCTGGACAGTTGTGCATAACCCTCTGCATGTGTTCATCATCCCTCAGTGACCCCTCTGACAATCAGCTCATACTATGTACAGCATTAATCCTGCAGTTGCATCTAGATGGGCAGACTCTTGGGTTTGGCATTAAAGTAATTCAGTTGATAGGTTGATATCTTGCACGATCAATGCTTTAGCAGTCAAATCTTTCGTTAAATTATAAAATCATCCAACCAATTTTTTTACCTCTAGCTCTACTTTTTGAATGTTACTCTTTTTATTTGCATGGGCATTTTAAATTATTGACTAATCAAGAAACCCTTTGCTCTTTTAATATGGAACAGTGTAAAAATGAGGGACTGTTCAGTTTCGACTATGTTCAGTATAATCTGAAATATATCAATTAAATCCTCCCTAACTCTTTTCATCTAAAGAATAAATAATCCTGGCATTTAAAATCTCTCTTCTTTGCCTGTGAAAAGTGTGCTTAAGTTCCACTTGAAGGTCTGTAACTGGAGCTGAAGGGAAATTCAGACAGAACCAATATCCTGCCTCAAAGCATGGAAGACTCGTTTTGTGAGATATGATACTTGAAGAATGCTCTACCCTTATTGACACTTTTAGGCCTAGCCACTTTGCATGAAGTAAGAACTTCCTCTTGTGTCAGGTGGATAATATCTTAAACTATTTGATATTGAATAAAGGAAAGTTCTTAAATCAATGGAGACGTAGTTACAGAACTTTTTTGTTTTGTTACACCTTTGTTCTATTTCTCTATTTAAAATCTTAGATTCTATTCGTCACCCCTACTTTAACATGGAAAAAAATAAGAATTGATTAAAAGCAGTAGAAATATTTGTGCAGCAAAATCATAAAAATCTTCCTTTCTGTCAGAAAACCAGACATTACACAAATAAATGATTACTGAAATAATCTACATGCTTTTTTTCTTAGTTTAAATGCCAAAGAGTGTATTTATAATGCATGTATTATTCCCTTCATTGTGGCTTCTCTTCCTTTCTTGGTAAACTACTCACTCAAGTTTCTCACCTCCCCCATTTGAGATCCAGGCTCTCATTTTGTAGTAGGGTTAAATTGAGCCAGACACCAGGGATCAAACTGACTTCAATAGCAGTGTGCTCTTATGTGCTAAGCTTTTCTGAAATCACTTCAGATAGTGACCTATTTTTCTTAACAAGAAAGCACTTAAGTTAATTGCTCCATTAGAATGTGCTCTTTCTGATCTGTAGGTAGCCGATGTTGCAGTTTGAAACACCTGCAGCAAAAGCAATTTGGGAGTGCAGGGGAAGCCATTGCTCTGCATAAATTAAAACAAAAAGCTCAAAGTTCAAAGTGTTATTAGTAACACTGTTGTAGATAGCTGGAGCAGACCTAAGAGAGTTGGCTTCTGCTTCATGCCCTAGTGCTATCCAAAATATCAAACAAAATTCTTTGTAAACTAATTTAAAAAGTGTCTTGTTTATTCAGAAGCAACTGTGTACAGTGTTTGTTCAGAAAGAAGACCTCAATCCATTGCGAACCAGCCAACAGCTGATTTTTTTTCTCAGAAAGAAACATTGCTTAATATAGATCATAGAAGCCAAACACCAAAGGCACAAAGTGCTAAAGAGAAACAGTTCAATCCTCAACTGTTCTGGCCTCAATAAAGCTACTGATTTACAAATTGGGGCGGGACTCAACTGTTCCCACCTGCAGGCTTGTCTCAGCTCCTTGGCTATTACATGGAGAGGTGCTGAGATGTAGTGCGACCTTCTGTGCCCTTAGGAACAAAACACTGGCTTTCTTATAGCACTAATCAATCAATTCTTCTGAAGCTTTTCTTTATAGTAATCAGGGGGAGAAACAAGAAGACTGACTGTTCTCATTTTTCTGAGATGGTGAATTCACAGAGACTACAGAGGCAATGTTATTGAATTGTTAAAGGCATTTCAAGGTAGTCCTTCATTCTGGCTGTAATTGTCTTATAGATGTTTATTATACTGCATAAGTAAGGGCAGATTTCAGTAACTTAAACTGAAGTGGCATTGTAAAACTATATTTTCACAAAACAATTTCTGAGATGCTTCAGTGGATACATTATCAAGCAGTGAGGGCATGGAAGTTCACTCTTCAGCTGACCAGTGTGTCAGGAATATTAAGTATTTGAAACAGTATTATTATCTCTCTGTATATGTGAAGAACTGAAAGGCGAAACTGGCTTTGAAAATTCAGTTCTCACTACGTTGTCTCTTAAAATTTTTTAAACCATTCTCCCACAAGTGTTTATTTCAGTATTAAAATATAGATGACACATATATAATTCAAATTTTTAAATAATAAATGAAAAGCTAAGGACTTGTTCTTACAAACACTTAAGTATTTGCCTCAATTCGCTCATGTGAATAGTCCCATGGAAGTCATAGGTGCTGTTGTAAATCATTCTGTCCTGCTGACGTCAGTGTATCTACAGTTGCACCAGCTGAGTGTCTGGCCCACCATGCTTAGAAATTGTGCTGTTATATGTGATCTCATAATTGTTTCAAACTCTTATTATGAGGTACGATTAGCATCTAAGTTAGTTACAGCCAGAAATAAAGAGTACCTTGGAATGCTTTTAAGGACTAATCATGTACCTAAAGGGACTACTTGTATGCATAAAGTTAAACATAAGTGTTTTCCAGACTGGGGCCTATAAAGTTTTCTATTGTCCAATGAAAAAGTAGCAAACTACAAAATAATTTAGTTATAGTGGAGGGCATGGAAAAAGTAACATCATTTTTAAGAGATACTTAGAGAGAGCCTGAGTCTGTCCATCTTAATTGATGAATCTTGTAATGCTTATTAACTGACGTTGTTAAATTAGATATTTGCAAAACACTCAAAAGATGGAAAATCACTAATTAACAGCAATAAGTAGAATGTAGTCTAGGAGTAGCACGATGATCCTAAGAAAAAAAAGAACTTTTAACCCTTAAGGGTTCATCGTGCTACTCCTAGACTACATTTTTCTTATTGCTGTTAATTAGTGTTTTTCCATCTTTTGAGTGAACAAGAAGAAAAAACTTCCTGATACTGAGATCTACTGTCTCTGTTCAGGATAGTCTCAAGGCAAAAAGTGGGAGTTCCATCACTTGGGACATGTAAACAGAACCTGTTATATTGAAAATCACATTTCCATCTGAACATTTTGAACCTACCATTGTTACAAGTAACCCTAAGATGATTAGAATTGTAATAATTCTTTTTCCGGTAGCTTATGTGTATTGGACAGCTCTTTTTGTTGGTTGTTAGCATCCTTTTCGTGTGCTACTCTGAAGGATGCTCATATGCTTCATCTTCCTTTGGCTCTATAAGAAAGCATTTAACAGTAACAGTAGCAGCAAGCTGAAAGTACAGCTGAAGAGGCAGCAGGCAGATGTGATTTATAGAAAGAAAGGAGAGAGGCAAGAAGGGGTGGGAGTAAGGATGTTTTGAGTTTGTTCCTTTCAGACACTTAGGCCTTGTCTACACTAGAAAGTTTTGTCCATGCAGGTTACATCCATGATCAAAAAGCGCTGGAATTACAACGCTATTGTCTGTCCACACAGCACTCATTGTGTCACTAAAGTGAGTCCACAGTTGGTGCTCTAGCATTGACAGTGAAAGCAGTGCACTGTGGGCAGCTATTCCACTGTGCAACTCACCACCTTGTGCCACTAGGAGTTGTGGGAAGGTAGAGAGTGCATCATGATGCAGTGCATCATGGGTTTGGGCTCAACGTCTCATGACGCAGTGATTTCTGTTCAGTCATTCTATGGGTTTCCGACTACGTTTGCAGCATTTTTCAACAGCCCTAGTTTCCTGAGTGCCCACCATATTTTTCTGAAAGGATGGATCCTGCACTGCTCTTTACTGTTGTCAGTATTCAGAACACATCGCGGCTGGTCATGTAGTACATCATGAGCTCCCAATTGGAATGTGAGTCCGAGGTGCTTGACCTGCTGTGTGCCATGCAAACAGACAATGCCGGATTACTGTTTGCATTCATGGAGCATCTGTAAAAGATGCACCACTGCTTTTGGTCATGTGAAACAAGCACTGAGTGCTGGGATTGCATGATTATGCGGATCTGAAATGATGAGCAGTGGCTGCAGAACTTTCGAATGCGCAAAGCCACCTTCATGGAACTCTGTGTGGCATTCCTGCGGCACAAGGACACCAGAATGAGAGCTGCTGTCTTGGTTGAGAAGAGCATGGCTATTGCCATGTGGAAGCTAGCAACTCCAGATTGCTACCAGTCAGTCGCTAATCAGTTTGGAGTCAGGAAGTCCACCATTGGAGCTGTGTTAATCACATTCTGCTACAAAGGACTGAGAGTATTGGAAATGTGTGTGGCTTTGCAGTGATGGGATTCCCTAACTGTGGCAGGGTCATAGATGTCATGTATATCCCAATTTTGGTTTCGGACCATCTTGCGATGGGGGTACATCAATAGAAAAGGGTACTTCTCCAGGGTACTGCAGATGCTTGTGGATCACCATGGGCGTTCACTGACATCAGCACAGGTTGGTCAGGGAAGATGCATAATGTACACATCTTCAGGAACACTGGCCTGTACAGAAAGCGGCAAGCATGGTCTTTCTTTCCAGACCAAAAGATTCCAATGGGGGATTGAAATGCCCAGAGTGATCCTGGGAGACCCAGCCTACCCCTTACTGTCATGGCTCATGAAGTGTTATATGGCCAACCCGGGTAGCAGCAAGGAGCGCTTCAATAGCAGGTTGAGCAGTGCCCAATGACCACTGAATGCGTGTTTGGCAGATTAAAAGCTTGCTGGCGATGCCTTTATGGCCGGTTAGATGTAAATGAGGAACATATTCCCACGGTTATAGCTGCCTGCTGTGTGTTCCATAATATTTATGAAGCTAAGAGTGAAAAGTTTCCCCTGGGTGGAGCGTAGAGGCGGATTTCCTAACGGCTGAATATGACCAGCCAAATGTCAGGGCTATTAAAGGGGCACAACAGAGGGCCATTCGTATCAGGGAGGCCTTGAGGAACTATTTTGACAATGAGCACCAATCAAGTGTCTTTGTAAAAAGCACTGTGCCATGCTATGACTGCTATCCAGCTTGCACTTGTATCAATCTGAGAAGCATCCACCATGTGTAAGAGACAAATAAAGATTGCTTGTTCTTCACTGAGGATATCTTTATTAAATAATACTTATTCACAGCGCACACAAAAAGTTGCACTGGAGGGGAGAAAGCAGTGAAGAGCATTGTGAGCTATGACAGCTGGGTGTAAGTCCACCTGTCATTCTGGAAGCTGTCTGAAGGGATGGAGTGAATGGGATACTGAGATGGACTGGGAGTTTGGTAGGAACGTGTGGGTGGAGTTTAGGGAGGGAATTGAAAGCAGTTCTGTGTTCGCTGCAAGGTGGGGGAGGGGTAAGCATGCATGAATTGAGTCTGCAATATTATGAATGAGGTTTTCGCAGCCCCGTTTGTTCTTCCATGGCTTTTATCATATGCTCGTGACCTGCTATCACTCGTGCCTGGTTTTCCCTCCTTTTCTGCCTATAAATTTTCTGATTTTCAGGCACAATGTTTCTCCATGCCCTTTTTTCTTTTTTTCCATCTCAGAGTTCTTGAAACATCTCTTCTTTGCTTAGCCATGGTCGTTTTCTTATCAGCGGCAGGCATTCGGCAGGTGGGGTGGAGGGTTTCCCCTCAAGGGCACATCTTTAGAAGCACAATAAACAACGGAAGCATTATTGTGAGTGCAATAACAGCATGGATGCATTACTGTAAAATACACCTCTTTCTTTTTGTCCCCTGACAAACGCACAGCTTGACGATCAACCAGGGCATGGGAAGTTGTGCCTAGGGAGAAGGGGCACTCAAGCCAGAGAAAAGGTTCAGGTTGGTTGTTTGGGATATTGATGCAGGTAGATAGGTACAAAATTTCAAATTGTGCCACCATTTTCCACAGGCGAGGTCCATAGAAGCTGATATCGTACTCCTGAGAGTAAGTAAAGATTCTAGGGTGCATCGCCTCCATGCAAGCACTTCAAACCGGGTCCCTATGCTACTTGCCTGTGTATCACTTTGATCCTTGCACAAGTGATCACCAGTTGGCATGGGAAAATTTCCTACAATGGGGGAAGAAACGAAGCAGTTCTGCCGAGGAATCTCCGGCAGAGGATTGGCGAGTACCTCCAGGAAAGTTTCCTAGCAATCTCTCCGGAGGATTCCTGTGAAATCTTGGCGTGCATTAGCAGACTTTTCCACCGCACTGTCTTGCTAAACGGGGGAATGGGAAACACATACAAACATAACTACTCTTGTGCATTTCTGTCCCTTCAACCAGCTGTACAATGCAACAAAGCTAAGGACAGCTGTACCTCATGTAACCGAACAACATCAACTCAAAAAACTCACTTACCTGAGCTCCCCTCCGCTGTATCCTGCACGCCAGAGCTGTAGGGCTGAGACGGTTTTCAATCCTTTGGGTCGAGAAGAGGTCCTGGCTCCCCATGTCCGCAAACAACCTGGTCCCCTGCTCCACATTGTCCTCCAAATCTATCTCCCCGTCCATGACTTCATCAGGGTTGAATCCGGTGTCTGTTGACCCTGGGCCTGTGGAGGTTTCCACGGGTCTATTGGTGGTAGAGGTGGGGTTGCTGATGAGGATGGCTTCCAGCTCCTTATAGCGGTAGCAGGTCTTTGACTGAGCACCAGAGCAACGGTTTGACTCCTTAGCCTTTTGGTACCCCTGCCACAGCCCCTTAATTTTTTCACACAACGCTGAAGTGTGTCCCGTTCATAGCCCTTCTCTGCCATTAAATCGAAGGTTCTTTGACTGAAGTGGAGCTGGGACTGCACAACCTCCTCTCCCCAAATGCCAATCAGATCCAAAATTTCCGGTGTGCTCAAGTGGGAGAGTATTTGGTGCGTGAAGCCGCATTAGTCAGCCGGGAAGATGAGATGTGTGCTCACCACACTGACTAAACAGGAAGTGTAATTTCAAAAATTACTGGGATTTTAAAGGGGGAGGAGCTGATGGCTGGAGAGCAGTGGAGTTCAAATGGATGGCCAAAGTGGTCAGGATGGGCATTGTGAGACATTTCCTGGAGGCCATTCACTGTGACATAACCAAGTGCGATGTCTACACTGGTGCTTTGTCGCGAAGATGCAAAAAGCTCTACGCCTTTCATCGAGGTGGTTTTATTTTGTTGCAAAATCGGGAGAGTTGAGGCGGGGTGGGGGGAATTGCAGTGTGTATAACTGCACTTTTTTGATGCAAAAAGCTGACTCTAACATGTCCAGTGTAGACCAGGCATAAAACACAGGAGGGAAGTAGAAAAAGTTTAATTTTGAAACTCATTTTTTAGAAATAAAAGGTACTTTAATAAAGAATGACCCGCCACTTCCCAAATTTAAAAAAAAAACCAAAAACTGAGGATCTCTTCATGTGTGGCAAATGGATCTGTTGCTTTTACTGGCTGAACTGACAAATTGTGGCAAAAAAAATTATTTTGGGTTAAACAAAACATTTGGTTTGTTGATCCAAAACAAAATGCTTTGTTTAGTTTTGAGATTTTAATCTAAAATTAAAAAAGAAACTTATTTCAAACTGAAATACTTCATTTTGAAAATGTCTAGATGAAATGTTCTGTCTTCAGATTTGTTGTTTGATTTATTTTCAACTGAACAATTCAGCAAATTGGCCACATGGTTTGGTTGATCTGAATATGCATTTTTCGCCAAAAAATTTCACCAGCTCTAATTGTGAGTCATAGGAAATTGTCTTCTGACTGATTTCAGCAAGATTAGTGCTAACTGAAGAATTAAACAAAAACATTCTTCTGTGTTGCTGCACTTATGGCAATGAAAGGTGGTAATAATGGAAAATTTAGTGCACCATGATCCCAGTTTTGCATCATTTCATGCAGGTGCAGAGGGTCTGCCTGCATGGAGATGATTGCAGAATCAAGACCTATGTCAACACTAAACAAGCAGACCATTCAAACATAGGAAATGTGATTGTCTTTTTTGTAATTTTGGAGCAAGAACACTGACTTGCAGTTAAACTAAAACATTTACACCCTTTTTATTTAAATCAATAAGAAGAATATCCTTGAGAGACTCTTCCCTTCTCAGAGCCCCAGACCTCAGCAACATACTCTGCTTTCACCCGCTGAAACCCATTGGCCAGAAGCTCTAGCAAGGACTTGAGAAATATGTCCTTCAGAACACTTAATAGATGTGTGAAGTGAGACTGCTACGTGGAAGGACGTTAGGTGATGAGGGAACACAATAAGGAAGTAAGAGAGATTGGGGTTAAGAAAGATTTTGTCTAGGAAGGGGGATTTTAATACGTTTTTAAACCAAGTAAAAGGGTTTAAACTATTTTAGGGTTTTCAAGGGGACTATTTTGTGTCCTTGAGAGTATCTACTCATAGGATTCAGGCAGTTAGGTACACTGCTGCAAACTTTTGAAGTTTTCTCCCTGAATTATTGGTTCCAGTAAATTACAGTTTATAGATTAGATGAAGTAGTATGCATTTGTTTCTGTGCTTCTTCAAAGGAAACTAAAGAGAGAGGTTTGCCAGAATATTCTATCTAATTTTGGTCTGTATTTCTCTTCATGGTGGGTAATATTTTAGTAGCTGGGTGATTAGTTGTTGATGGTCGTTTAGTATGTGTTATATTCATACTCCTTAATAGTTAATGTGTAAAAATGATCCTAATTAATTCTCACTTTACTGATGTGCAGCCCTAATATGTCTAACTAAATCATTGCTGTCGTTCTCCACTTCGCAGCAAAGTTGTAATGGCAAAATGCTAGTAATTAGGTCTCATATGAAGGCTTGATTTTTTTTAAAACAAAATCTACCTTAGTGAGTTAGCTACTGTGCAATATATTGTATTGTTAATTTTCTACATGATCAGAATAAGGGTGGGGGGAATATGCTCTGCAATACATCCTTCATTTCTTTTCTCATCTGCTTATAGGCCCCACTCATGCAGTGAGCTCTGTATGGGCAGACCCTTGCGCCTGTGGTGAGCACACTTTTACCCACATGAAGTTCTGTGCAAGATTGATGCTTTGTTGCTTTGCAAAGTTAAGCAATCTGCAATGGTTCTCTTAGACACAGAGGGTCTGGACTACTCTTGCTGTAAGATAAACAAAGAGCCACAATATTTACTTTGATTTTTAACTCTGCAGTGATGAATATACCACACAGCTCAAGCTTATTGGACTTTGTGGGAAGGAATAAATCATCTCAGAAAGAGTGGCCAGGGGATCAGGGTTTAAAGAGAGAGGAAATTGGCTTTGATTTATGTAGAGTCAAGAAATTGCTGTCTTATCTAATTATTATTAATTGTATTTCAATAGTGCCTAGAGGCCCCACCTGAGATTATGGCAGAGCGGAGGCTGGGAGAAAAAAAGTGTTGTTGTATTCATTTTATTATAGATAGAGAACTGAGGCACTTGCCCAAAGTCACCCAATGTAATTTGTGGCAGAATCAGAAGTTGTATCTCTTTAGTCTCAGTATGGTTAATGAAACTCCTTCCCAAACCACTATTCTTCCTAACTGAACACTCCTCTATTCTGTTTTTTGTGGTAATATTTTGGCAGAGGGCAGATAAATACTGTAGAACTTTCCGCACTATTTTGCCAGTGTATCTCTGTCCTCACTGTAGTAACAGATTCTCTCGACTAGTATTTAACATGAATACCCAACCTTACAATGCTTTAGACCATCAATGATTAAAGTCTGCCCGCTGATATTTTTCTACTTGTGATCCGTGTGGATCTGCATAGCTCCACTCGTGGCTAATATGCATGATTCATTGTAAACCTTATCAATAGTCTTTGAATGCAAATTACTGTAACAACTAATATGCTTCATTGAGTTGCTCACTATGTTAGTATGCTGGAATTTTCAAAAAGATGAATCGGATTGCTTAATGGGTAACAGTTTTCACTTTAAATATAAAATACATTTACCACAAGGAATTGGGTAATGAATGGGAAAGTCAGTGGAACTATACCAGGAATGAATCTGACCTCTGTTGCTTATACGGAACCAAACAAATAGAAATAAGTGAAATACAGATCTTTTACCATAAGGTATAACCCCTATGGAAATCTCTAAGCCAAATTAAACCATATAAATGATAGTGTAAGTAACACGTCTGGTGCCAGTGGTCTGAGTGAAATCTTGGCGCCATATAAGTCAATGGGAGTTTTGCCATTGGCTGTAGTGTGGCCAGGATTTCACCACAAGTATTTCTACAGCTCTTATCTCTGTGGTGCACTGAAATAAAGGCGGATGTAGAAGGAAAAGCAAAAAATGGCTGAGCTGCTGGAGAAGAGTGAAGGGTCTTCAGTGGTTTATTCCAGAGGGCACATTCTCCTCCCACACTCATTTTCTAGTCAGAACTAATCACAATTTACTGACCTGATCTCTACACAGATTAGGTAATTCATTACCACCATTTATTACAAGGATTTTCTTAGTTACACCATGTTGTTTCAAGGTTTTTGCTTTGTAATTGATCATGTTAAATAAAGTGCCCACGCAGTTATTCAACTATATTTTCCAGAGGCCCATAGGACTTAAGATCAGAGTTCATGCTATCTTCCTGTATAAGAGGCCCCAGGCATGTCTATACTAGAAATGCTTTACTGGTATAGGAATACCGGTATACTGTACTGGCAAATGGTCCTAGTGAGGACACAGCTATGCTGGCAGAGGTATACTTTGTACTGGTGTAGTACAACCATCCCTCTTTAACCAAACCAGCTATACTGGTATAAGCAGACACTTCTGCCAACACAGCCATGTTAGCCAGGCGTTTTACCTCTTTATACCACTGATCAACATAGTTATGACAGCAGAAGTCTGTGATATGAACCTGGTCCCAGTCTCTAGCTTTGTCTTCATTATAAGAAACTCCAAACTGAAAGAAAGGCATGCAGCATCAATAGTTTTCACAATAATAGAGGCTCGATTTAAATGTATAGCCCAAATTAAAAAACATAGTAAGAGGACCAAAAAAGTGTCACCAAGGCTAAATAACAAAGTAAAAGAAGCAGTTGGAAGCAAAAAGGCATCCTTTAAAAAGTGGAAGTTAAATCCTACTGAGGAAAACAGAAAGGAGCATAAAAATAAACTCTGGCAAGTGGAGTGTAAAAATACAATTAGGAAGGCCAAAAAAGAATTTGAAGGAAAGCTGGCCAAAGATTAAAAAAATAACCGAAAATATTTTTTTTAAGTACATCAGAAACTGGAAGCCTGTTAAACAACCAGTTGGGGCCACTGAGTGATCGAGATGCTAAAGGAGCATTCAGGGAAAATAAGGTTATTGCAGAGAAACTAAATTAATTCTTTGCATCAGTCTTCACAGCTGAGGATGTGAGGGAGATTCCCAAACCTGAGCCATTCTTTTCAGGTGACAGAACTGAGTAACTATCCCAGCCTGAGGTGTCATTGGAAAAGATTTTGGAACAAATTGATCAATTAAACAGTAATAAGTCACCAGGACCAGATGGTATCCACCCAAGAGTTCTGAAAGAACTCCAATGTGAAATTGCGGAACTACTGACTGTGGTATGTAACCTATCATTTAAATCAGCGTTTGTACCAGGTGCCTGCAGGACAGCTAATGTGACAGCTAACGTGACGCCAGTTTTTCAAAAGAGGCTCTAGAGGCAATCGCAGCAATTACAGGCCGGAAGCCTAACTTCTGTACCAAGCAAATTGCTTGAAACTATAGCAAAGAACAGTTATCAGACACACAGATGGATACGATTTGCTGGGGAAAAGTCAACATGGTTTTTATAAAGGGAAATCATGCCTTACTGATTTACTAAAATTATTTGAGGGGCGTCAACAGGCATGTGGACAAGGGTGATCCAGTGGATATGGTGTACTTAGATTTTCAGAAAGCCTTTGACAAGGTACCTCACCAAAGGCTCTTAAGCAAAGTAAGTGGTTATGGGATAAGCAAGAAGGTCCTGAATTGAAGATCCAGATCTCCTGGATCAGTAACTAGTAAAAAGGTAGGAATAAATGGTGAGTTTTCAGAATGGAGAGGTAAATAGTGGTGTCCCCCAGGGGGTCTGTACTGTTTGTCAGAGGCTGGGAATGGGTGATGGGATGGATCACTTGAGGATTACCTGTTCTGTTCATTACCTCTGACCTGGCATTAGCCACTGTCAGAAGACAGGATACTGAGCTAGATGGACCATTGGCCTTTCTTATGACTTGCATGTTTGCTTATATAGCAGCAATAAAAAATGCAAACAATGAAAGGTATCTATTAATGCATACTTCAGTATATTGTACAACTCTTTCTAGCTTTCATACAATCAGACTATTAATTATTTTTTCATCAAAGTAATTGAGGTTCCTAAATGCCAAAGTCCTCTGAAAGGTACAGTGCCTTTTTAAATATCTCTCTTATCAAGAATGCTTCATGCCACTGTAAGACTTGCTGGTTTCTGGCTCACTCTAGGACAATCAGAAAACAAAAGGAAAATCGGCGGCAGGCAAAAGCCAGAGAGAGGGAGGAGAATCCTATTTGTTCACATACACCCCACACATTGACCTGTATTTCCTGTCAGATGCTTTTATTGCCTCCATCTGGGCAGATCCTGATCACAGAAATTTAAAACAAGAATTTTCCCCATAAGCGAATAATATCAGGTGACTTGCTATAGACCTCCATGCCCTACATTTTTGGCTTTTGCTGCTTGGTGTGTGTGTGTGTGTGTGTGTGTGTGTGTGTGTTGGGGGAGTGGGGGCTTAGCATAGTGTGTTACAAGTTTTCATATACTTTCAGAAGTGAAATTATTGATCATTTTTATCTGGCATGGAATATAAAAGGATCTGTTTCAGACTGATCAATTCAGCTGTGATTTATGCTATCAGTTTTAGGTAACCTCTCGCCCTCAGCATTCTTTCAGTATGAATTGAGCCTCAGGCTTCTGTGTACCTTTCACAATACAGCCATTTATAGTAATACAAGTAGTGGTAGTTTACAACTGAAGACAGTAATGACCTCTTCATTGTTTGTTGAAGATTAAGAGAATTTATGGCCTCTAGTGTTGTATAAATTGCTTGTTTCCTCTCAACCTCCTCACAGTGTTGACACTTTTGTGCTATTTATAAGTTCTGATTTTAGATTTATTTCTTTATTCCTCTGTTTGCCAAAGCAGAGAGAGAGGGGGCTCAAGGACACATATTTACATTTTAAACTGAACAAAATAAACTTCATTTTATAGTTGGTGTTTGCCACTTACCAGATATACAGAAGTGTTGTCAGAAATTATAAGCGATTATAGGCTTTCAATCAAAATTCAACAAGGAATTTATAGCAGGTGCTAGACAAAACATTTTTATAGTGCATTTTCTTATTACTGTGTAGAGAAAATACAAACAATTGAATTTTACATTTAATTGATTTAGCTGATTATCTGTGTATATATCATAGTTTGATTAGCTCTTAAGACTTATTTGGTATTGAAATTAATTAATTAAGGACTCCGAAGACCAATTTCTCAGTCTTAGAAGTTGTGGGAAGGTAGGTTATTGGCAAGGGGATTGTTTTCTAGGTATTAATATTTCATTAGGCTCCAATAATGAATCTGAGTCCTTTAATTTTTTTTCCCTAAGAGTGTCATTTTTATGTGAATACTTCACACTTGTTAGGACAAGGAAATGGCATTAAGACACATATTTGAACAAAGGTCAGATACAGTGCAGGCAACTGGAGTTAAAGCTACCTCTTACTTCCTGTCCTGAACACGCCATCCTTCTGCAGAGTCAGAGGTGATTAAATCTCAATTCAAATTTAGGTCTGAACCACTGATCAAAGAGTATCCCATGTTGTCTTTTGTGTTTCTAATGCAAAATACAGACCCCTGGGGGACTAAGCTGAGATCAGCCACAATATCTTCTTGTACCACCTAAAAATGAAGGCTTAATAGAGCATTTTAGCACATAAAATGCCTGACGCAGCCACTCCGCATCCCATGCAGACTACTCCCATATCTGCAGGTATAATTGGTGTTATGGGGATAGACTCTACATAGTGCCACTGCCTTTTGTCACATGGCTTTGTGGCTTTTGCATCGTTAATGAGTATATAATGACAAAATCAGTAGGACTTGAGTCTGGTCCCTTTGGCAAGCAACTTTGATCAGTTTTATGAAAGTATGTCTAGCAAGCCTAAATGCTGTACTTGATATACCAAGTTACTGAAAAACAGTAAAAACCTGTATTTCAACAGTATATAATAAACATAAATTTTAAAAGATCTCAAATAAAGTGCAGGTTACCAGGTTGTTTTGGTATTGGGCTGTAAAACTCACTACAGTATCATAAAGTCAGTTCCTTGCAATTGCAACTTCAGCCTCCTGTTTCATTTTTAACTTCCCTTTACTGTTGCTGATATCCACTGTAACCTCTGTTTTGCAGCAGAACTTGATAGCATTTAATTAAATGTCTATACTCCATCCAGTAGAACACTGGCTTTTCAATGATTGTATTCCAGATGATGTACATTGGGTGATACTGAATGTTCACTTATTGTATGGCAGTGAGTAATTGGCTGTATATCTTAACTGTGTGTTAAAACACTGGCACTTTTTGACACTTGATGTGTGTTTTTTCTTTTATAGTAGGAAGATTTAAATGCTTTTCATTGGATGTTGGTTGTAGTAAGTCTTCACATCCTTTCAACTTTAATTATTTTAAACAAGTTTTCTCTGAGGAATTTCCTAGGTTTTAAATACTAGGGGCCCTGAAACGTAACATCAAGTTGGCACAAAAAACTTTATTGGCTAGGTGAATAAAATTGTTTAGGATCCTAAGCACCTAATTTCAGCACTTAAGCCAAATTTTTCAAAACAACACAGCAAAAGTTAGGAACCATAGTAATTGGCCTGATTTCCTGAGATACTGAGCACCTGTAGCTGCTATTGACTTCACTGTGATTTATGGCTGCTCAGCTCTTCCGAAAATAGGCCTTTGATTTAGGTGCCAGTCTTGAGCATCCATGTTTGGAAAACTTTGGTCTTAAAGTGTAAGTGAACAAAATTTCTTGGCTATCTTTGGTAGATTTCTATGGCATCTGGTGGGCTGTGCAAATTCAGGTGGCTTATTCTGGGGTATGTTAGGCTAGGGGCTGGTGATAGTGGGTTTGAGGGTCCCAAGGACCATTGGGGGAAAATCTGGATCCAAAGAAATCTTCCTAGTGAAGTTCCAGACTGAACTTGGACCTGTTCTATAGTTTTGTGGTTTAATTCTACTGGGAACAACCTGTACCAAGGAGAAACGGACCTGAGGCCTACACATGGAGACTTTTTCTACTCTAGACTCCTTTGCCTATCCTCCTTGTCCCATTGTCCATTGCCACCCTTTTACTGCTCCCTTCATGCTGTTCAAGCCTTTCCTGACAGCACAGACCTGAATCCAAAGCAAACATTCCTCTGGAATCTCTTTGCCCTTAAACTTTAAAGGCCAATTTCTCAGCCCTGCTAAGTGTCTTTTGTGCTATTCTCATGGCACAAAGTGATCTCAAAGCGGCCCTAAATGAGAAGCTGAGAATTCATCTGTTGTGAAATGGAACAAACACAAGATTACTTCCTTTTGTTTCCAAAACAGGTGACCCAAGAATGGAGAAGAAAGTGAGCAGAATTTATCCAGTTTCTGAGCCAGGCACAATATATTTTCTACGAGTCACTTGGGAAAAAGACCTAGGCTCTGGCTTTCTTGTAACACTTAGTGATGGACAGTCAGCTTGGACTGGGACAGGTAAGATTGAAAACAAAAGATGAAAATACAATTTTATAAAAAAAAAAAAAAAAAGAAAAAGTTATACACTCTTTTCCATTGGCTTTTGAGCAGTGGTTCTTAATTTTTTCTGCACTATGACCCCATGTTACATCAGAAGAAAGCTTCCAGATTCTCCCGCCATCTAGGCAGGAAGGAAGGATGGCTACTTCTACTGCTGTTCCAGTGCTCCTGTCTTGGAATCATTGTGGATAGTTCTCTGAAAACATCCATTCAGTGTGCAGTGGCAATCAAAACTGACAATGTTAGGAAGCATTTAGAAAAGGGAGAAAGTGGAAATATATCATAATGTCATTACTGCGGTATTCCCACACATTGAATACTTCATGCAATTTTGCTCACCCCATCTCAAAAAAGATACATTAGAATTGGAAAAGGTAGAGAGGCAACAAAAATAAGGAGAGAGTAAAAAGATTGGGACTGTTCAGTTTAGAAAAGAGACAACTAAGGGGCATATCGTAGAGGTCTATAAAATCATGAATGGTACGGAGAAGGTGAAAGTGTTGTTTATTCATTCACATAACACAAGAACCAGGGGTCACCTGATGAAATTAATAGGTAGCAGATTTAAAACAAACAGAAGGGAGCATTGCTTCACACAACGCACAGTTAACCTGTATAGCTAATTGCCAAGGGATATTATGAACTGGATTAAAAAAAGAATTAGATAAATTCTTGGTGGATAGGGCTATCAGTGGCTATTAGCCAAGAGGCTATAGTCTGGATGTCCCAAAACCTCCAACTGCTAGAGGCTGGGACTGGACAACACCTGATAGGTCACTTGATAAATTTCCCTATTCAGTTCATTTCCTCTGAAGCATCTGGCACTGACTGCTGTCAGAAGATAAGATGCTGGGCTAGAGAGATCATCTGTCCGACCCGGTATGGCTTTTCTTATGGGACTTGTTCAAGTCTATCTTTGAAACCTATGGCAAGACACAACAGTCAAAACAAACACTAATTAACATATGGATATACAATAATTGTTTATATTTTTTCCCAGTAATATAATTTCTTCTTTTCATACTAATTTATTATACTTGAGACATTTGAAACCAGGCTTATTTTAATGATTATCTTCATTTAATTAGATCCTTTGTTAAAATATGAAAGTTTTGTGTATATTTTAAACATGATTTGAAGTTGTTGCACAGATTAAAAAGGCAATATTTGCTAACACTGTGGCCTAGCTATACATTCTGATTACATGTGAAAACTTTCTCTTGCCTACAAGGGTAGCCAAAGTGTATTTTAAAAACATCAATATCTTTGTGCTTTGCTTTATTATTGCTAATTAGGCATTTGGTGATTGTTTCAATATTTTTGGCTGAAGGCTTTTGAAATTTTTTTTTATGTTAAGGGAGACTGCCAACTTAGTCATACTTACATGTGTTTACCTACTGTTATAAGTAAAACCTAAGATCACTGCAACAGAAAGAATATAGAATTACATTTCTATCCATTTGTTTTCAGTTTAACTTTTTGCATCTGACAGACCTGTAATATAGGCACTTCCCAGAGGATGGGCTCAATGACATCACTATGTCAAACGAAGAAAAAACGCAGTCCAACATCAGCACCAGAAAAGCACACTAGGGGATCTTTGATCTGCTCTCCTAGAGCTGATCCAATTCTCATTGACTCCTGTTAACTGTCTAGGTATAGTTTTTCCCCTGAGTTGAATGGGAGCTGAATTGAACTCCTTGTGCTTTTATCGTTTGGATGGGATTAGATGGAAACCACCTGTTTCAGCAGCAACTGAGTTTTCCAACCTGTTTGCACTGAGGCTATAGTTTCACAATTAGTTTTCCTGGTTTGTGTTAAGGAAAAAAAGTGAACAATAAGGAGAAATTCAGAGAACTTTATGTTGTTCATTTTACAAACTCCACAGGTTACACCAGTTGAGATTATCATCTGTTTGCTTTAGAGTGAGTTGATTTGTGCAGCTGTGAATGTGACTGTAGTATCCTTATTCCAGAGCTAAGCTGTTTGCTGCAGAAAAAAAGAACCAGCATGCCTTGTTTTGAGACTTTTAAACCTCTCAAGACTTGTGTTTTTTTCACTTCAGCTGCTGAGATTGAAAATTCCTGTAATTAAATAGCACAGTTAACTGCATGTGCACTACATCTCTCTTTCAGTGCACAGCTAACAACATAATCAGATTGTCTACTGCACATGCTTAGTCCTGTATTTTTGGAGATTTGTAACTGTTTTAAGACCATTTTTCAAACTTAGTGACGCGCATTCAAGATTATCCACCTCCCAACTTTGATTGTTTTGAATCTATTTACTTGAGGGAGGAAGCAGTGGTCAGATATATAAACAATGAGAAATCCTTTCAGTTTCTCGTATTGTGGGATACAGTGCTTGGTGAGCCATGCCAGGAAATGAGTAAGAGTTGCTGAAGGAGTGATCTTTTATAGTTCTTATGGATCTAGTGTAATGATGAAAAGTGGTGGAAGCCTCACTATTTAAGAAATGTAAAACCTTAGAAAATTTTGACAAAAGATCTACAAAATATACCGTATGACCCAAAATTGTTTTGACTTAAGGGTGGACTAAATGATCTATAGAGAGTTGCCATTTATAACTTATGTTTCTCTGAAAAATAACTTAAGATTTCCTATTGCTTTTACAGCTCTGATATACAAATCTAGCATGTTCGGCATATACATTTGAACATTTACAAAAAGAAAATTTCCTTGATCCTATTATTATAGCCCACAAATGATTTTATGTTCTTGGTGATGACTTATTCTTCAATAATACTGTAGGTTGTTCTGTCAGTGCTAACAATCTTCAAATCGTTATTTTAAATAACCACTTTTCAATAAATAACCACTTTTTGTCCTCCTTTGCTTATTTCACTTGTCTCTTGTGGCATCACTCCCCCTGCAAACTCTGCCAGTGATGACAGGCATTTGGCCCCTGTTTTTGATGCGCTCCCAGACATTTCCAGACTTTCTTCTAAACTGCCCCTTTTCCATCCTGAACAAACATGTGAGGCCACTATCCTCTCCTCCTTTAAATTCTTCATCAAGACCCACTTCCACTACAAAATCTACAAGAAAGCAGCCAGCTAATAATGGCTATGGTGAGGACTACTGGGTACAGTTTAAAACTGAACAAAAACATTTTTGGATTGTAAGTTTTATCTCTTCTGGACCCCCCCTCCCCCTGTTCTTCATTTGTCATTTGTATTTGATTGTGAGCTTCGTGGGGTGAAGACTGTCTTGCTATAAATTCCTGATCCTGCAAAAGCTTACACACATGCTTAATGTTATGCACAAGTAGTTCATTTGAATTTGTTACGATTGTCCACATGTGCAAAGTTAATCATTGTCGGATTGGGTCTTAGTCTGCAGAGTGCCTAGCGTATTGTGGCTGCTACCTTTAATATAAAAGAGGATTTTGAAGAAATTAAGAGCAGTTGAAAAAAGAAGGTTATAATGGAATTTTGTGTATAAATTAACTGTAATGGTTGCTACTATGAATATTAGAAATGGTGTTTACATTGTAGAAAACATAAGTATTATTATGGGGGAAAAAAAGCAACTGTTAAGATGTTTCCTGGTTCCTAGTTGTTGTTTGGTCATTTGCAATCCAGTCAAGCCAAGCCACCAACATTTTGGTTCCTAGTGACCTTATAATTATGTTCTCAATGTGGTTAAAACATGTTTTAAAAATCTGGAAAAAATACTTTCAATTCATTATCCAGAATACTTACTCTTGAATGGATTCAAAAATAAATTTTTAAGTACTTTGATTTTTTAGGCCCGTAATGGAACATGAAGGTGGGTGGTTCGCAAGCAAGACAAGATAGTATTGGAGGCTTATCGAGTGCACTGCATGGATCCACTGGACTATCACTATGGGTACAGGCTTGCACTGGCTATGGTCAACTGTGCAGTTGTACCATATCCTGCCCCTGAACTGGGAGAAGGATTTTGGCCTCCTTCTTTCCCAACATCCCCCCCTTGTTGCCTGATTTTGATTGTTTAATAATTGTGTGGGGTTATAGGCTCACCAATGGATCTGATCAGAAGATAATGAGGTTCTAGTCCCTGAATCAGGCTGCATAGAACTTTACAAGAACCCCCGGGGTGCACAACAGGGATGCTCACACCAAGTACATATAGTTTTACAGATTTTTATTGAGATAGCATAGAATGATAGACAAATGAATAATCAAATGGATAATGATTACAATTACAGTAGTGTCCTCAATGCTTGTGATGGATGTATAGATATATAGATACGTATGCTGTATGCTTTGGATTAATATACTCTCACCCTTCCCCGTCGACGTGGTAGGAAGATGTTCAGGCTCCTCGGTTCTCCAGTGGGAGGTGGAGAGCTAGATGGTGCTAGAGAGCCAAGAGCTATAAGGCTAAGATTAATGGTGTTTGGAATCATTAGAAAAGGGATAGATAATAAGACAGATGATGTCTTATTGCCTCTTATAAATCCCTGGTATGCTCACATCCTGACTAGTGTGTGAAGATCTGGTCGCCCCATCTGAAAAAAAGATATATTGGAATTGGAAAAGGTACAGAAAAGGGCAACAAAAATGATTGGGCATATGGAAAAGCTACCCTATGAGAAGAGATAAAGAAAACTTTGTCTTTACATCTTGGAATAGAGACGACTAAGGGGGTATATGATAGAGGTCTATAAAATTATGAGTGGTGGGGAGAAAGTAAACAAGGAAGTGTTATTTACTGCTTCTCATAACACAAGCACGAGGGGTCACCAAAGGAAATTAATAGGCAGCAGATTTAAAATGAACAAAAGAACGTATTTCTTCACACAATGCACAGTCAACCTATGTAATTCATTGCCAGAGGATGTTGTGAAGGCTGAGATTATAACGGGGTTCAAAAAAGGAGTAGATGAATTCATGGAGGATCAGTCCATCAATGGCTATGAGCCAGGATAGGCAAGGATTGTTGTTTGCCAGAAACTGGGAATGGGTGACAAGATGGATTACTTGACGATTACCTGTTCTGATCATTCCCTCTGAAGCACGTGGCATTGGCCACTGTCGAAAGACAGGACACTGGGCTAGATGGACCATTGGTCTGAGCCAATATGGCTGTTTTTACTTAACTCTTTATCTGTTCCATTTGAGTTCTTATATATTCAGTAGATAATAGGGCACAGTAAAATCTGGTTCAGTGATAGGTCTTGCACGTTTACAGAATTTAGATTATTAGAACGGAAATTTAGACTTATTTTTTGATAAAATTAGTCTGCAATTTTTTAATAGAATAAAATCTGAATTAATTATATGAACTGCAAAAAGTCTTGGATCTTTACTGATGTTGAAGGTAGATGTTGACAAGTGAGAAATGGAAAAATAAGAAAACATGCTTATTTTATGAAGATAAAAATGTGAATAATTTAAGGAAAGTTTTATTGTTGCTTAAAAGCCACATACATAGATTTTGTTTCAAGAAAAGTTATAAACACCCATAATAAGTTCATGACATTTGGTGCAAAGGTCCGTGTATATTCTTTCTGTACTGGCAGCAGAACTCTGTGGGGAAAGCGTCCCATTGTGGAGAGTCAGTTACACTCACATTGAAAATAATTACTGTAAATCTGATTATTATATTTTTTTTAAAAAACCAAAATGTTTGTGCCTGAAATCTCACATTAGGAGCATCATGTTCAATACCTCCATGCTCCTTTCTGGCACATTTTAGCATGGAATGAAATTAGAGTTTGTAAAAGCTCAAAAGAGTGTGAGGGAATTCAGTGTGGAACGTTCTGGACCCCAACAGAGAGTCTACTGCAACCTGTGATGGATTTAAAAGACAGAAGAGAAGGAGAATAACTAGATGCTGGAGTGGTCAGATTCTGGTAGAAGTGAGTGTGTGTGGGTAATCATAATAAGAGGAAAATATGAAGACTGGTAACTTGGTTTTTCAGTTTGAGGGGCAGTGGTAGGGAGAGTCTTGTGAAGCAGGAAAGAAATAGATAGAAACTCATATCTAGACTGAAAAGGAAAGGAGGTCCTGTCTTAGGCCCTGGGAGGGAGACTTCTCCTTTATTGAACCTTTGTGCACTGTAAGTGATTCAGAAAAAGGGAATAATATTTTAATGATAGGCCTGATCCAAAGCACATTGAAGACCATAGAAAATATTCCACTTGATGTTAGCTGACTTGGATTGGATCCAATAAGACTTGGTTCACCTCTCTCTAATAATAGCCTTTTATTTTGAATTCAGAGGTATTAGATTGGTTATGGCTGCAAAGCTTAAACTCAGTAATAAGTAGGGCCCTACCAAATTCATGGTCGACTCTAGTCAATTTCATGGCTAAAGGATTTGAAAATTGGTCAATTTAATGATTTCAGATGTTTTCATCTGAAATTTCATGGTGGTGTAACTGTGGGAGTCTGAACCCAAAATGGGGTTGTGGGAGTTGGGGTGAGGTCACAAACCTGTGGGAGGGTGGCAGTCGCTTCTATGCTGCGTTCAGAGCTGGACTCTGAAGGCAGCAGGGAGGTAAGTCTGCTCTCTCCTGTGCAGCTTGAGGAGAGATTGGAAGCCTCCTCTGGCTGCAGGAACCTCCAGGGCTCCTGTCCAGTCCCGGAGCTTCCTGCAGCAGGAGGCAGTAACAGAGATGGGTCTGATCTCATCCATGCTGCTGGGAGTCCCCCAGCCTGGACAGGACTAGCAGCTAGGGGCCCCCAGCTGGGGTGCTCCCTGCAGCATGATGGAGATCAGATTTCATGGGGAATGGCCAATTTCACAGTCCGTGAAGTGTTAACTGGTAGGGCCCTAGAGGTGAGGAACATGTGAGGGTAAAAGATAAGTGTAGTGAAGGCTGCTATCTTTTAGGAGTTTGGAAGAAACCCTCCAAGGAAAATGGGGATACGAGACAACAAATAAAATTATTCAGATCTCTCTTTTGCTGTTGAAAAGTTAATCATTACTTTAGATAAGCGAAAGTGTTGAGTTAAAGTGGTAATAGACCACATTCAAGGATGTTAGTTTTAATTAAAAGTAGTAATTTAGATTTATTTTTTAAATAGTTCTTTTAATAAGAACTTACACTTTAAATTGGGAAATATTTATTATTAAAGGTAATTTCCCCTTCCCTCCCCAGTGTCTGAAGCTGAGATTTCTAAGGAGGCTGCTGACATGGAAATGGAAAGAGAAAAGTATGTTGAGGAACTGAGGAAAGCACTGGTACTGGGAGCAGGACCAGCAAACATGTATAACTTCAGTGTTTCTAAAGACGGAGAAAATGCGGAATGCTGTGATTTCTCATATGAAAAAAACTTGAAAGATGTTTCTGTAAGTATTTCTGTAGCACAACATGTAAAAAGTAATATCTAGCGCAATAGATATGAAAAAGGGCCTTTTGCTGAGCACATCCCTAAGTTTAATACAATTCTCTTTTTAAAAAAGTGACCCATACTTTTACAAGTGGTAACAAATACCCTGATTTAAATAGATGCTGTCAACTCCAGGATGGCCCAAAATATTGAGGTTTTGTAAAAATGAGGTTTCACAAAACCTACGAACAAAAGAAATGTTTCCAGGACCTTTTAAAATTCCTTTTGGAAAAATATTGGGACTCTGAAACTGATGTGGTGGCCTCTCTCTGTTCTTGGAAGTCTCAGTGGCTACAATTTGAATCTTGAGTATGCAACAGCTGTGGCATCAAAACCCTATTTTGTCAATTGGATTGCTGTTTCTTTTGTATGTGTTCTTCTAATAACTTATTCTAAAAGTTTAGAATTTGTATCTATTCTGTACTTACTGAAAACATAGAAATTGGTATTGCAGTCTGATATTGGACTGAAATAATATGTGTGCTCTATTTATTTATTTATTTTAACAGGTGGGGTTAGGAGTTACATTCCTTTTTCTATGGTATCCATCCATGGCCTATGTATGTATATTATTTGGCCAAAAGAAAACATTTTAGAAATTAATATAGAGATTGATTTTAAGTTCAGACATGCAGTAATTTTGAGAAAAATTGCTGTTACTTTGTTTATTGTTTTAAAATATTGTAATTGAAAGCCAGCACTAAAAAAGCTTTTTCATACTTGGAACTGATTAGCACCCCTGCCAGTCTTAGTCAAGATTTCAGCTGACACAGACTGAAATACCTTCTCATCTCTAAAGATGGTCCTTAAAGGTTTGTGGTGAGGCAAGTGTTGTATTTCCACTACCTGTGCATCATTTTTTTCCTGTAGATATACCAAGGACTTTAGGCTCCAGGCTTCTCACTTCAGCACTTATGAGTGGTAAGGGCTTGATCTTGTTCACATTAAGGTCAAGGGCAAAGCACCAGTTAACAGCAGTGGTGGAAGATCAGGGCCTATCTCTACTTAAACTCATTGACCTGTGAATTTTTTTTAGCAGTCCTTTATGTTATGTGTAATACAGATAAGAAAAACAAAGCAGATACCAGATGGGGTATGTACTGTATTTTATTAAGGAAAATAGCTTCATGTTTTTGGGACTGACTAATTAAGATTAAGATTTATAATAAACATATTTTGTATGAAAATCTGTCTGGTCAAATTAGGAAAACTAAATAATCTGCCCAAAGTAATTAAAGGCAAAACAAGTTCCTATTGCTATTTGTCCTACTGGAATCCTTTATCAATGGATCATCTTCAAATATGATGTCCCTTTTGGAGTGTAAAAAAAAAAAAAAAAGAAAAGAAAAAGAAAACAAACATCACATCGCCTCTGTTCTGTATTGCCACAATAGCCAAAATCTCTTCTGTTTAAAAAAAAAAAAGATGGCTTTTAGGTTTGTTGTAATATACGTTTACACATATATTATAGTATATGCATCTCAATATTGTAATTATTTATATATACTGTAGTATACTGAACTCATTATTTATATATATAGTGTATATGTATTTTGTATATATCTAGTATATATACACTAAATATATATTAATATATAGTGTGTGTGTGTGTGTGTATAAACACACACTAATTTATATATACTATAGGTATACTATACTAATATATACTATTGTAATTATTTATATATATACTATTCCTTATTATATGCATCTTGATATTGTAATTACTGTGAAATGGATATTTATAAGTCTTTATTCCCACTAAAAAGATTGTGTATGTACCTCTGCTATGTATATATTGAAATCTTTTATCTTTTCCACTTTTGCGGAGATCAGTTCTTTGGTACATAATAAACATATACCAGAGTTCTTTAGCTAAATGTACTCCTTGCAGTAAATAAGAGAAGTTTTGGAATAGCTGTTCTTATTTTAAAATATAGGTTCAGATTAAAGGAAGTGATGAATTCCAGTAATTACAATGCTACATTGTGTGCTTTGTGTAAATCCACTGCTTCTGCTTCCACTCCCCATTATGTAATCAATCATTACCATTTGAGAAAAATCCACTAAATTACTGAGAACAATTATAGGATTATTTTTATTAATTCAATACAGTTTTACGATTTGATGAGTAGCAAAGTCATTACAGAAACATGCTTAAACATTAAGATATTTCTTTTGGTGTTTGGCGGTCCAATTATTTGCTTTATTTCTGAGAGAAGTGTGGTAATGATTGCTTTGTTACTTAAACTTGGAAAAAGAAGCTGGTATACTTGCATCTTTTTTTTGCTATAAATTATGGTGGGATTTTCTTGGCCTAACTCCTATTGACTTCTGTGGAACCAGAATTAAACTGGTGATGAGTGCTTTTGAAAGCCGAATCCTAAAATATTAAATAGGGGCAAGATTACTCAGAGAGTTTTCATTAGTTTGAAAATGGTAAAAAGCAGACTTCAGTTAAACCCATCAGCTTCAAGGTACAGGCCAGAAATGTTTATTTTTCCTTTGTTTTTTTGGAAGATGTGGCTACATGTAATTTGGGAAGTTCTGGCCCACATTGCACAATTTTTTCCCCTCTCCCTTTTTAGAATATTCCCTGTCCCTGCATATAGCATAATATGAAAACGTTGCCACACTGTGTGTTCTTGAATTGTAGAATATCACTTCAGCACAAATTAAAAACAACCATGTTAGTTATCTCATTTGAATGTGTTATGTATGAATGTGAGGCACCAGGCAGAATACAGTCTTTCACAGCTGTAAAAAGGGTACTTAGGTACACAGTTACCTACTTTGCTCATGCAAATAAAAGTTTTGGTCATACTTACAACACCTTGCCTACGCTAGGAAAATAAGTATCTATTGTTCAGCGACTTTGAAGATGCAGGCTTTCTGCCGGTAGTATAAATGCTATTGTAGATGGGGCTCAGGTGCTTTTACCACTGTTTTCATGAAAGCTTGCTTAGAGTTTGGATATACATTTTCCTAGCATCAGTATAACCAAAATGAAATCAGTTGTTGGTACAAAGAGGGAGAGTGACAACTTGGCTAAAACAGCAGTTAATTAAGGCACTAATAATATTGTTAGAGTGTTTTATTTTTCTGCTTTCATTCTTTCATGCCGTGTGTTGCTTGTGACCATAGAGAAATGGCTTTTTTTTTAATATACTGTAAGCAACAGAGACATGGATAGTGCTTATCGGAATGGAGTGTTTTTCTAAGAATGTTATTCAGTTATCAACCTTCCCTCTTTTTATTTAAACTTTCCTTCTGTGTCATTTGCTTAGAAAAATCCATGCTTTTAAATTTTTATGTGTATTTCATATGTAAATGCCCCGGTGACTTTCTTCAGGAATTGAATGACATTTTAGAATTAGCAGTAGATTAACAGTAGTACACTTACTGCTTTCTAATTGCTGTTACTTTGCTTTTTTGGCCTAAGGGCTTGCCCACCTGGGGAAATTGCCAGCAGAACTATAGCGGTATAATTGTATTGCTATAGCTATATCAGTAAAACTCCCCCTGTGGACATCTTGTGTAGAATTAAAGTGAATTTTTTGGCATATCTTATCGATGTATTTTTTGTGTGTTATTTGTGTTATCATAGTCCTGAGGAGCCCTAGTGATTGACAAATATCCCACTGTGCTTGATGCTGTACAACCATAAAACAAAAGACTGTCCCTTCCCCAAAGAGCTTACAATCTAAATCGACAAGCCCATAGGCCTCAATTCTGTAAACATTTATGCACTTGACCAACATTATGTACATGAGTAATCCCATTGTATGCAGAATTGGGACTTTAATGAACTGGCTTAATTACC
The DNA here is from genome assembly GCA_007922155.1 of Mesoclemmys tuberculata. Classification (NCBI taxonomy): domain Eukaryota; kingdom Metazoa; phylum Chordata; order Testudines; family Chelidae; genus Mesoclemmys; species Mesoclemmys tuberculata. Next base: position 46,306,670 of record ML675629.1, read on the forward strand.
ATAAATCATATAAGCCACTCACTTGGGTCTTGTTCTCTCTCACACACTCATTCTCACACACATCCAAGGTAAACAAAACTTTTCATAGCAAAAGAACTAAATGTTGACTTTTAAGAGTTAAAATGCTACAGGTATATTTTCTAAAACTGTTGAACGTGCCCTCTGTCTGGTTTTATTATGCATTAAATGTTCTTCAAGTGCTTGCATGTGTCCATTCCAACATAGGGGTGTGTGTGCCCTGAGAACAGTTGCCAGAATATTTTCCCTTAGTGGTATCCATCGAGTTGGCTCCAGCTCCCTCTGGTGTTGCATGCTCGTAGCACTGGTATAAAGGGCTCTGCCGATCCTGCTCCCCTTCAGTCCCTTCTTGCAGTCTGTGATGGTTGCTGGAACTCCTCATTGTTCAGACAATCCTTCTCTTAGTGGTTTTTTCTCCACTTTTTTAGTGTAAATACTTGTTGTCCTTAGATTAGTTTTTAGAGTTTTAGAATTAAGATAGTTTCAGATGTCGCCACACTTTGTTTGTGGGATTGTCCATTTCCCCGGTGACATGGCATGCCTTCGTCACTAAGTTTCAAGCTCTGTGCTTCCTGTGGTAAGTCTATGCATTTGAGTGACCTGCACTCAAGCTGTCTCAAGTGCTTGGGTGAAGCTCATGGGAAAGACCGCTGCCAAATCTTCAGGTACTTCAGATCCTGTCCCAAGAAGGACCAAGTTGCTCAACTGAAGGTCCTCCTCATAGAGGCAGCCTTAAGACTTGCCTTGGAGCTGTGCTTGGACTTGGCACCAAGCACTTCAACTTTGGTGCGGAGCACTCCTCCAATGACACAGATCATTTTCCCTGGCATCTAAGAGGAAGCACCGCAAACACCAAGACAAGCAGGTCCCCGGTACTGAAGGAGAAAAGGGACAAGGGGAAAGCAAGATCTGTACTGGGCCACTCTTCTTCCCTGGCATCGCATCTTCAGGTGCCTACAATCTTGGTGCTGCAGCAAGCCCTTTAGACACCTACAAATGAGCAGCCTCGGAGCAGGCAACATACCAGTCAGTTTGTGGTGCCATCAACACCTGAGGCTTTCGCAGAGGCCGGGGACCTTCATACCCAATCGGTACTGGAGTCCCCAGAGGTTCAGGCTGCTGCACCTGAATCTTTGCTGTCTTCAGCTGACGGCCTGGAAGCTCCATGGCTGAATCCCCGAGGAGCAGGCTTGCTCAGAACAGGTCAACAATGTCCTACTGGGCAGTAGGAAGCCCTTCACATGGGCCACCTACCTTGCAAAATGGAAGAGATTTTCTGTATGGTGCTCACAATGGCAAATTCCACTTTCGCAGTCATATCTGCAGCTTATTTTAGAATACCTTCTTCTATTAAAACAACAAGGTCTAGCCTTCTCTTCAGTCAAGGTCCACCTAGCGGCTATCTCTGCCTTCCATCCTGATGTGGACAACTGATCCATTTTCTCTCATGACATGGTCACTCAGTTTCTCAAAGGCTTGGAGAGGGTACATCCCCAGTGAGAGATCCCATTCCCTTCTCTCCCCCCCACAGACCTGAATCTTGTCCTGTCAAAAACTTACAAGGCCCCAATTTCAACCATTAGCAAGGTGTCTGTTGCTACACCTTTCCTGGAAAGTGACCTTCTTGGTGGCTAGCACTTCAGCCAGAAGAGTTTCAGAGATCTGGGTCCTCATATTGGAGCTCCCATATATGGGTTTTTTTCAAGGACAAAGTCCAGTTGTGACCACATACGTCGTTCCTTCCAAAGGTTGTCTCATAATTCCATTGTAATCAAGGAGTCTTTCTGTCTGTATTCTACTGTAAGCCACATGCAAATAGAGAAGAACTGTGTGTCCATTCATTGGATATTTGACAGGCTCCAGCTTTCTGCATACAAAGGACCAAATCATTGCTCAGATCTTCTCAACTGTTCATAGCAATAGCAGAAAGAATTAAAGGTATCTTCATCTCTGCACAGAGCATCTCGTGGATTGTTTTTATGTATCCTGGCACGTTACAAACTTGCGAACAAACATCTTACTCCCAGCTAACTTAATGGCTCAGTTCACAAGGTCTCAAGCCTCCTTCACTTATTTCCTAGCACACGTCCCAGTTCAGGTCATCTTCAGGGCAGCAACCTGGTCGTTGGTTCACACATTCACAATTTACTATGCCATTATATAGAAGGTAAGGGACGATAACTGCTTTAGCCATGTGGTCTTTTAGTCAGCGTGTCCTTGAACTCCAAACTCACCACCTTCACAACTGCTTGTGAGTCACCCATATTGGAATGGAAAGGTGTAAACACTTGAAGAAGAAAAAACTATTGCTAACTTTTCCATAACTGTTTTTCTGAAAGGTGTATTGTACATGTCCGTTTCAAAACCCACCCTTGGTCCCCTCTTCAGAGGTGGTCGGCAAAAAGAAACTGAAGGGGAGCGGGGTCAGCAGGGTCCTTTATACCAGCATTGTGAGCATGCAACACCAGAGGGCGCTGGAGGCGACCTGATGAATCCCACTAGGGGAAAATATTCCAGCAACCGTGTTCCGGGCGCGCACACATCTACATCGGAATGGACATGTGCAACATCTCTCGAAGCACAACAGTTATGGAAAGGTTAGTAATCATTTTTTCGCTTCAGTTTCAACACCATTTCTGGTCAGAAGGGGTGGTTTATGTTTGTGAATGTTCCTAGACAAAAAGGAGTTGGAAAGCCTTAAAATGCTATTATTTGTTTTCAAGAGTTTCTGTGGTGCTCTCTTTGAACGTTTGTACATTTGGTGCCCAATCCTATGCCCTCTGACATAAGTGGGAGTTTTATTATTAACTTCTTTGAGAGTACCATAATGCTGCTAGAGCAGAAAGAATGCATTCTCATGTACTATTTTGAGTGGTGGTGGAGAGTTATCATAGTCATCTCCTCCTTCTCCACTTTTCTTGGTGTGGGTTGTGACAGCAGTGTAGAGAGAAAGGAGAACCAGACCCCTCCCCCCCTTTCTTTTACAACAGGTTCTAGCTCCTCTTCGAAGATTCCTTAGTCTAGCTGGGAGATATAATCACTCCAGCATGTCCTGGGTTGGCCTCAGAGCCTTTTCCTGATGGGATATGCCCAGTAGCATTCCAAAGGAAGCCTATCAAGGGGCATCTTCATCAGGTGTCCAAACCACCTCGGCTGTAGCGGCTCTACTCTGAGACTCTCCTAAATAGTTGAGACCCTCACCCAATCTCGGCGAGTCAGAGCAGCCACCCTATGGAGAAACCTCATTTCCGCCGCTTGTACCCGCGATCTCGTCCTTTCAGTCATTACCCAAAGTTTGTGACTATAGGTGAGGATGGGGGCATAGATTGACTTGTAAACTGAAAGCTTCATCCCAAAACTCAGCTCCTGCTTCACCACCACGGATTGGTACTGCCACTGCTGCACCAATCTGCCAGTCAGTCTCACACTCTCTCTTACCATCTCTCATGAACAAGACTCCTAGATACTTAAATTCTTCCCTTAAAGGAAGCTGATCCTCCTTCACTTGGAGAGAAAAATCCAGTTTCTTCCAGGAAAGAAACATGAGCTCCAATTTGGAGGTTCTGATTCTCATCCCTGCTGCTTCACACTCTGCTGTGAAGCGTTGAAGTGCATGTGGGAGATTACAGTCTGAAGAAGCAAGAAGGACATCATCTGCCATCTCCGAGTCCCCGTACTGGATGCACTCCCCAAGTTGGGTGGGCTTTGATACCCTGTCCATGAAGATCCTGAACAGGAGTGGGAACAGGACGCATCCTTGGCAGAGTCCAGTGCTCACTTTGAATAAACTTGACTGAATGCCAAGAATGCGAACACAACTATCGTTCTGGAAATAGAGGGATTGGCTAGCACACAGCAGTGGCACTGACAACTCATACTCCCACGGCACTTCCCACAGGACATCTTGGAACGTGGTCATAAGCCTTCTCCTGGTCTACAAACCAATGGTAGACCGTTTTAGCAAACTCCCACAGTCACTTGAGTATCTGTGAGAGAGCAAAAAGCTGGTCCATTGTTCCATGTTCAGGACGGAAACCACATTGTTCCTCCTGAATCCCCAAGTTCAACTAATAGGCATAGCCTCTTCTCCAACACCCTGTCATAGGCTTTGCTGGGGAGGCTCAGAAGTGTGATCCCTCTTTAATTGGAACACACCCTCTGGTCTCCTTTCTTAAAGACTGGGACCACCACCCCAGTTTGCCAATCCTGCGACAGTGTACCCACCTTCCATGTAATATTGAATAGGTGTGTTAACCATGACACCCCAACTTTGTCCAGTGATTTCAACATCTCCAGGCGAATCTAATCCACCCCTACTGCCTTGCTGCTGCAAAGGCACTTTACAGTCATTGTGACCTCATCAATAGAAATAGATCTGATCCCACTAGGGGTTTCCGTTACTGCCTCCTGAAAGGAGGGTGTATCTACTGGGTTGATGAGTTCCTCAGAGTGCTCCTTCTACCTCTCATCAATCTTCTCAGTCACGGCCAGCGTTTCATCACCCTTGCTGAGAACAGCCTAAGCAATGTCCCATCGACCCCCTCCTAAGGCAACAAATGGTTTGTCAGAATACCTTTGAGGCTGTCCAGTGCTCGTTCTCCATGCTCTGTCCAAACTCCTCCTCCCAGGCCCGGGGTTAAGAGTAGTGATTTGATTAAAAACAACTGAACTTGAAAGCATGTGGATTTTATATCCACAAGCAAAATTCAGATTCCTAAGAATGTGTTCTGAAGTACTTTAACAGCAATATTTACCTTTTTGAAACTTGCTAAGGAAAACCTAGTTAATATAATTAAGTAAAATGCCAAAACGTAACCCGTGTAGAATGGTCCAAAGAAGTACATGCAGAAATAATGGGATGAAATTAAGAAAAGGAAACTATAGGCTGATTATGAGGAAACATTTTCTAATGGTGAAATCTGTTTGGTTGTGGACATGTTTCCAAAGGTAATGGTACTTTCAGTTTCTTGAGTCATTTGAAACTGGACTGGATAAAGCAATGGAAAATACACTGTAAGGAACAATCCTGCATTGGCAGGGGGGTACGCTAGCTGACCTAATAAGTATATTCCATCCCAAAAATCTGTGATTCTCTGGTTGCCTAAATAGGACACCTTTGACATAAAAGCCCTCCAGATAGCAGTGCATCGACTATCCTAAACTTTTCTAGGGAAGTAATATACACACCCTAAACCCACACTGAAGTCTGGAAAGTGGCAGAAAGGTGAATATAGGTTTAGCAAGGCACTGCATGAAAATAGGATTGCTCTTCCCTTTTAGATGCCCTAGGTTGTTTGTTCAGGGCTTATGTTGCCATTTGGTGTCTAGATGGAATGTTTGACAGTGGTAAATCTGACAGATGAGTCTCAACATCTGAAAAAAAAAATCACTCAGGATTGTAAACATCCTCTGGCCAAGGGGAAGTTAAAAACAAGCTGTCAGCTTGGTTTGCGTTTTCTAGCTGATAGGGAAGAATAATCCCACCCGGTCCTTGATTTGTGTATGGGAGTAAATAATTTTCAGTAAATTCATTTCTAGACAGAGATTATTTTTTAAAACGATTAGTTTTGTCAGAGTTGATTAAAATGTTGTACTCAACACTTTATGATAATTTATATTTAATGCAGTAATGTCCAGGTATTTTAATCATAATGAAACTACAATGACCTCCAATTCCCTGAGCTGTATTTTATATATGCTTATATTTTATCTTCTTAGATCAGATCACTAAGAGTTTAATGACACCATTTAGATACAGCCCTCCCTTGAAAACTCTTAGGGAGCCAAATCAATCTGGGGGGGGAGAAGAAGGAGCACATGAAGGCACTCTGCTCCCTGATATGTAGACAGTAAACCCAGCGTGACATCCCTTTCTGGGGATGGCTCAGTCCCCTCGTGCAGGAGATTGAGGGTGGGTGGGTGTTTCTTGACCAAACATCTTCATTTACGGTAGTAGGTTTCCCTAATGGGGCTATGCCACTTATGTCCTAAATTTTTGTATGCAGGGGTAAAAGCTTCCAGTTGTCCCAAATATTTCATTTCTGAGTCTTAGGAAATACGTCTAATGTAGACACATTCATGTTACAATTTCATAATACTATGATGATTAAAATCAGTTTTCAAAGTAAGGAATATAATTTATTTTGACATAAGGAAAAACTGTAAAAAGATCTAACTGTCATACAGACTATTACTGTGTTCTTTGTTGTTAAGTCTTTTGAAAGAGTGATCAAAGATGATATATTTGTTTTAAAAATTGGAAATATTTGTGTTCATTGCATCTCAGCCTGATAATTGTGCCAGTTAATTTGAATTATATAATTTATTTTCTTTGACAGGTGGCTTTGCCACAGTGTATTGAATGCGTTGCCGTTAGTAGCTGCTTTTAGGGTGGTAAGGGCAAAGTAGACTGTTAAGAGTCACATTAAAATAACAGTGTATTTGGTATATAGTGGGACTTGTGTGTCAAGCCAGCTGCAATGCAAAATGGGCCACACACACACAGCTCAGTAAGGGGCCATTGAGGCTTGGCCAGCTAAACTGCTGCCACCTAAACAAACATCATCCCAGAGTCAGTGATTTAGTGCTTGATCTAAGTAGGTGATCACTTGCAAGTAAATCTTTCCAAGTACTTTAGCTGGTAACTCTACATATGATAAATAAAGGAATTCCTGCAAGATTTTATTTTTGCAACTGGCAATTAAATTGATTAAATATCCTTTGATAAACAATATTGGAGGGTTAGCAAACTTGTTTTTCATATTAATGTGGCAGGTATTATATTTGTTTCTTGCTTGTTGGGAAAATTAGTAGTAAATGGGTAAGATGTTAGCCTAAGAAGTTCCACCAGTAGGTATAAAACTCCCTTACTAATTGGGTTGATGAAAGAAATGCTATTATTTGTTTCTTTAGTTTTCCATGGCAACATTTCTGCAGTGGATTCTAAAATATAGCTCAGGGAATCTGAGATCATTGTAGTTTCATATGATTAAAGTACCTTGACATATATATATTAAATATAACTCCTCATAATGTGATGAGTGAATTAAGCAGAATTATTATGGTTCTAAAAGCTTCCTAAATGTTGATGTCTTGGTCCAAGGTTTGAATAGGTACTCAGCTGTAATGGTTGAAGATACATTGTTTGGGTAACAAAGGTCGTTCAGAGTTCAGACAGCTTCCCAGGCAATCTAACTAATTACTCAAAAAATGGAAAGGGAAGAGAAAATATCTTGCACAAAGACATGACGATGAACATGTAAATCAGTGTAAAGGCAATCTACCTTATATTACTCTTAACTACACGCTTATGAGTATAAGAGAATGTATCTGAATGATTTTTTTCTAAGACAGCTGGTTTAGAAATATTTTACTACTGTAGTGTCCCTGAGATACACATAGATGTTGCTTGCATGCTTTGAGACTTCTGTGCAGTATGGGGTTCTCTCCTCCAATCCTAGGGTGACCATACTACCTATTTTGTCTAGGAAAGTCCTCTTTTTAAGTTGTCCCAGTAGTCCCAACTCTTTTTTGGCAAAAGTGGGCATTTGTGGGCAAAAAGTGGGCAAAAGTGGGCAAAAATTTGTCCCATTTGCTTTTGCCAACTTGAAGCAAATGGGACAAATGCCCACTTTTGCCAAAAAAGTGGGGTGTAAGGGAACGTGGGAGTGTGAGTGGGGGAGGCAGGGCTCCAGTGAACAAGGACACCAGCCCTGTGTGGGGAAGGGCAAGCAGTGCTTAGGCAAGGCCCGCGCAGTGGGGAGGGGAGGGGAGAGGAGCTGAGACTAGTCCCATGTGGTGTCCCATTTTCCCTTTGGGATATATGGTCACCCCATCCACCCCCCCCAACACTCACTTTATGAAGTTTAAAGTGTACTTATATGATATGAATGTACAGGTAAGTCATCGGTCCAGACCTGAATAATAAAAGCTTTATTTTGGGTTGGTTTTGAAGTTTTAAGATTCCTTTTTGATGTATTTTAAGGAACACAGACAACACAAAACTTCTTATTTCACAGAAGGTGGCACTTTCTTTTTTTTAACTGTTGTCATGTAATAAATATTGTTTTTGCTTTTGTGAAGGGGATTTTAAATATCAATAAAATACGTTTTTGAAAAGGTGATAGTGCATGGAAAAAGGAAAAACCCTTTAACAAAAGGCTGGCATTAACAAATACTCCTCCACCCTCTCCCTAACTTGCCATGACTTCTGGGCTTGAGTGATAAAAATTTCTGAACACTGATTACACCTGATATGCTCACACCATATAATATTTTTCGTAACGCAGTTTTTGGATAATTCTTCCCATGGGTGTCAAATTGGTCTATTAGAAAAGCATAGGACTTTTAAACATATATTAAGAACAGGAAAATATATTAATTTCTCAAATCAGCATTATCTCCTGACTGTGATCCTTTCCTCACAATATTAATTATATTGTCTGTGAGTTTGTTTGTTTGTTTATTTGCATTTCAGATTTTCCCATTTGGGAATACATGCTGTGTGCATTTCTTTGTATAGAAATCAAGGTTTACTTTTACTTGTACAGCTGAGTTAGAATCACCTTCCTTTTCAGAAGCAAAACTGTAAATCATTCATTGCCTATTGACAAGTCTTGGTTTTCCTAGAAAAATATTGGAGACAGTAGATCTTCTGCAAAAGAGATTACTCAGTGGGTTGTTTTGGTTCTTTTATTCTGCCACAAGAATCTATTCCCATATTCTTAAGAAAGCACAACAGTCTAAACCTGCAGGACAGCAAGTACCTTGTCTACATTTCTCTTCAGCAAGAATTTCACAGCTCTAGGGGAGAAATTTGTCTTCCTACCCCAGCAGATTCAGGAACCCCCTAAAGCTCAAAATAATAATGTGCTGCTAACTCTTGTCTTCACTAAAGGAAAGTCTGTACCAGTTTTACATTTTCAGTTGACTTATTTTAGCTCTCTAAAAAGTTTTATGAATGAAATATTTTTAGGTTAATGTAATTTGTGTCATTTACGCTACAGTTGTATGCCTGAAGCTTTCCTGAGATATTGTTGGACTTGACAGCTACAAGAAAACTTGTCTATCACTGTGGCATGTAATTTTAAAAATAATTATAAAATACATGACTTGCATACACAATTATTGTTGTGCAAGTTCTGTGTAACTTAGTAAAAATCGTGTTTTATATTGTGAATAACTCTGTGATAAGCCTTTGCTTAGGAATGGAAAACAAATTCCTTTACATTTTGTTTTAATATTATTAAAGGTCTTGCACACTTACCAGTAAGATGTTTATTGATAACTGCATTGTTCAGTTCTGTGAATTTTTGGAGTATCAAGCTTCTATGTGCTTAAATAACAATAAATGAGATAATGTAAAATAGTACTCTTCCCAGAACACTAACTTGTCCCTCTTGTACATATTTCTTTTTCTCTATATAAATAAATAAGATTTAATATATTTATGTTTATAATTAGATGGCATGTTTAAAAAGATAAATGGATACTTTAAATTCTAAATACTTTTACTTCTAAAATAACAAAAATGAGGGAGCTAGGATTGTTTTATATAAATAAGTTTTCTGTAACTTGGATAATATGTAAGTATAACTATATAGATATAAAATATATGATGAGCAGTATGGTAGAGGTAAACTACTATGGTTCCTTTGACTTCTGCTTTTCCTGATTTATTATTATATTTAACTTTGTGTGCAGTGTTTATATTTCATTATCATAGGTTTTTACATTTAATTTCCTTGGTTTAAGTAAAGAGGAAAAATTGCCTAGGAGTTTTGCTGCTGTGATGCATACTATAGGTCCACTGAAAGACATTAGAGGTAGAGATGGGGCTCCCAGAAGAAGGCAGCCCTGCTGCTGAAGAAGTAAGCATTTAAGGTTATAACTGACTCTGTGCCTCACTGTTAATACATAAAGTCAAAAATACTCCAAAATTATTTGTTCTTGGTGACCCGAAAAATTTCAAAATAGGTCCTCTTTGGGCTATTACTGAATCTACTTACTTTTGGAAACTAAAACTTGGGGGGGAAGAGGAATGAAAGAAACCATTTTAAGTGCTAAAACTGAGGACCTGTGAAAGTTAAGGTTGAACAAACAACCCTAACCTAGGTCCTTATTTGTCTTAAAATACATATAGTATTGGATAAAATTATTGGGCCAAATTAATTCCTCTTGTACCTCCATCTGGGATGAACTGGGATCACTGTTGAAATCAAATGACATAACATACTAGTTTCGGTACAGGTTAATCTAAGATAACTGGCGTTCTCATAAATAAATGCTGTATTCCAATGCATATGCACAAAGACAAAAATGTTTTGCTAGCAAGAGATTCCCCTGTGTCATGAAATCCCCAGTTGCCTGGTTAGGATAGCTTTAAGGCTTCTTTATGCTGCCAGAGTTTCATAAAGCAGTCATATTTTAGGCTAGGATCTGATCCCAAATTGTGTGATATCTTCCATGGTATGAAATTCAACAGTTCTGGTGAAAGTTTGGGAGAAATATTATTTGTGTTGCAATAGTTCCTAGAGACTCCAGCCTAACTTTAATCACATAAGATTCAGACCTTTTCAGAATGACAATTTTAGCTCAGAAAAGCTACTTGAGGAAAGAGGTCATTTATTATTGAAGTTATATTTCACTTGAATTAGTTGGGATTTCAAATAGTTTAAATAGCAAAGAACATTTATTTATATATAAATTGGAGAGTAAAGATGGTACGGCAGGTGTAATATATTTAATAAATGGATGATCAAAAGTAATAGGTTTAAAGAAATTTTGTAAAGTTGTAGAAAATTATAGTTTGAAGAGGCTGTTTCAAATATCCATACTTTTATTCCTATATCTGTGTAATGGTGAAAAGAGAAGGAAGGAAAACATTTTTTGATGAACATTGCCATTTAGATTTTGGTGTTTTTTATGATTTCAGTGGACTGGTACCCTTCTGTCCCAGTTTTACCACTGTACATTCCCTGCACCTTTGGATTCACTTCTATTTCCTATATACAGTATAGTACAGTGGTGAGCATCCTCAGGGAGAGTCCCCGCGGAGGGGGGGGGGAGAGGGAGATGCTTTTTTTTCCCTTTATGGTGTAGGACTCTTTTAGGCTGTGTCTTCACTGATGAAATAAGGTGTGTTTTTACCGGGGAGCAGCTAGTGCATATTAGCTTTTCTACTGTAAAAACATTTTGGGGATGAGGCACTCTTGGCCTTGTCCTCACTGCTAGGATAAGGGATGTTTTCACCTCAGGGTAACTAATGTGTATGAGCTATCCTGAGGTAAAAACAAAGTGAAGAACGGGGACTTTGTGGACTATGAGGTAAACTAGGCGAGGTCAACAACAGGCAGAGGCTATAGTGCTGGCCTTGCTTAGTTTACCTCACAAGTAGACAGTACATGTGCCTGTCTCCACGTAGGGTTTTATGGCGCGATAACTACCCTGTGTTAGTTGTCTTGCTTTAAGGAAATTAAACAAACTCACCTCTTGGTCAGTGAAGACAAAACCTAAGGTTTTTACTCTGACATACAAAAAGCTACAAGGCTCCTGCTTTCATAAAAGTTCAAACAGTGAATGAATCGAACTGAGGGTATGTCTTCACGTCATTATTGATTTATCCAGATGAATGGAGCAGAAGTGAAGATCCACTCAATCGATCCAGAAGTTGATTTAGTAAAGCCACCTTCACAAAAAGCATAGCGTTGTGTTGACAGGTGAGTAATTCCCATCAGCGCAGCGTAGTGGAGACGGCACGCAGAACGGACTTTCAGAAGTCGACGTAAGTTACACAAGCTACTTTACATAGCTTGCATAATTCCCGCTGACTGCCACCGAATTTGCCAGTAAGTATAGACTAGGCAAGAAAGGATGGTGTCTTCATTTAGTACTGCAGGATGGCAGTATCATAAGTGTAGTCTCCAAAAAGGAGATGTTCTCTTTATCTTGCCAGTGGGGAATGCAGTCTCTACTGGCAGCCTGTGAGCATGGAGTACACTTCTCTAGTTTAAATATCTGTGGCATGGAAATAAACTCAGCTCATAAGTTCAGGGAGCAAATTTCTAGCTCTTTCTATCGATGAATAAAGTTATTTTGTGGTAGAGAGCCTCCTCATGTTTACTCTGTGGCCCCTTGTGGCTCTCTGCAGGAAGTTCCTGCAAATAAAAAGAAAAAGTAGTTGCACATCTTATCCAAACTGGGGGCTGAATTGCTCATCTGGATATAGAAACAAGTCTTTGACGTTAAGTGGCTTTGTGTGATACCATCGTTACAAATTGTTTCCTTCTATTCTATCCATCTTTTGTTTTTGTCTTATATTTAGACTGCAAACTCTTTAGGGCAGGGATGGTTGTTTTGTTCTGTGTTTATGTAGCACCTAACGCAATGATGTCCTGATTTATGACTGGGGTTTCTAGGCACTATAGAAATATAAATAATAATAAATCATTTGTGGTAAATAGAACTCCAAGTGCTCTTTCAAAAGGGAAGGATAAATTAATATTGTTGATATCAGCCTAATCACAATGAAGGATCTGCTTCCTAAACATTAGGGACAATAGACGGAGCATCTCCATGAAATCAGTCTGAAGATCAGATGTTGAAAGACAAGATTTAATCTGAAAATGGAGGGTGGAGAAGGAGAATTAAAGCTTCATTGATCCTAAATGAAATTTTCAGAACAGTGTCAAAACTTGTACCTATACCATATCAAGAAACAGTAGCTGGAAGATGTCTAAGTATTGAAAAATTAATGAAATAGCTAAAAGTTGGAAAAACACAGAAAGATAAACATGTTTATTATTCAATATGGAACTCAAGGTCTGCCAAAGACTGAGATTAGGGTAAAATAAATTGTTTTGCCAGTATTAACAAATTGGTTGTATGACTGTTTTTTAGAAGATTTCACGACTCCATGCTTTGGGGCAGAGGCTCGAAATTTGGCAGGGGGTAACAGGGACATGCCTTTTCTTATTCCCATGGAAAAAATGCTCCAAATTTGGCCAAGTTATAAACCCCTGAGAACATCTCTGTTCATAAGTGTTTGGTAGAGTTGTTGGTTTTGCAATTTAATTCTTTGAAGATTCCATCTACGCTGAGCATATACCAGCGTGTCACAGTTCCTACATTAGACTAGACTGGCCTGTGCATTCATGGTCTCCTGCAGAGAGTGACTGAGCATGTGTCCTTCTCAGGCTGAGCAGGATTTTTCTTGAAAATTCTGTTCTGGACCGCTGGGGTGCTGGGCACGAGATCTGAAAGCAGGCAATCTTAAATTTGGCCTTTCCTAACTTCTGAGTGCTTGACTTTGCAACGTTAATATTTTAAATACTTTTTTCCATATAATGTGATACGCTGTTTATGTCCTACATATGCACAAAGTGCAGATTTAAGGGCATGGATGCAATATATACTTGAATATTTTCTGACTTGAGAGCTTAACCATGGATCCTTAACTTTCTGTTAACATAGGAATAGATTGTGCCATCCTTGCTCACCAAGTGGGACTACTGTTAATTTGATTTAGAGCCCACTGAAATCACACTATTTCTTAACTAGTGCACTGAAGTATAATTTAAAAAACAGTTTCTACAATCTCTTTATGCAAGTCTCTAGTTTTTAAAAAGAGTAAGTTGGGAATACAAAGAGGAAGAGAAAAAAGAAAAAAACAATTTTACTATCCAAGCTTTAGAAACTCCTGGGCTTTCAAAAAGCTTGCAAACAGGAAGTATAAATTTTAAAAGCTGGAAATATCAACATCAACAGAACTTCCTGATCCTAGACCCCTCGTCAGCAGTAGGGAGCTCCTCTTCTTTGAATCATAGGAGTTCATCAGCCATGGTAAGTGCCCTGGGTCTTCACCAGCAGCACAGTCCGTGAATGTGTTTACGTGGGGTGCAGGTCCCATTTTATGCACTGTAGTGGGTTGCAGGTGTGAGTAACTATTTTGCGTCCTTTAGGAGCACCATAACTTGAAAATGCACATGCTGTGTTCCTGGGCAGAGCAGTCAGAATAGGAGTTTCTGTAGAGCCAGGAAGACATTTTAAATTTACTAAAGTTGAAAATTCAAGAAGTGGATTATTTTAAAGTCTAATCAAATTTAAGGGACCTGATTTTTCCACTGCCTCATTTACATGAAGGCACAAGTAGTGAGGGAATGGAAAAGTCAGGTCCCTTAAATTTTATTAGATGCACTGGTTTTTGTCTTCTGGCTCTGCATCATATGCCCACACCCTCTGCTTGAAATTTGGGCTTCTTAAATACTTTTGTTACTGTGGCATGACACACATTCACTATACTGCTTTGGTGCTCATGATGGATGGTCGCCATCTAACTGGGAATAAAATGCTACTTGTGATTTTTTTTTTTGAAAGCCCCAACTCCTGGAGTCTTTTTATGTTAGCCTTTCATTTAAAAAAAATATTTCTAGGCTTAATGTTGCAGGAAGAAGTTTGAAAATGTCAATCTTAAAGGCTCAAAAGCCAAAAGACAACATAAAAACCCCCTAAATATATTAATTTTAAAAATCTTATCCTGTTTAAAATAGTTCACTTATTGGGAAGCCTGACTTGTGATTTTTTCAGCATTTGGGGATGGCAACACGTGTAGTTGAGGAAATGGTAGCACTTTACACCCACTGTGTGCATTAATTTAATGGTTACACAAGTTGGAAGACAGTGGAAAATCAGCTCAGTGCCCTATGCATGCATGTTTATTAGCTGCTAATTTATAGCTAGATTGAGAAGATACTCTGAGCCCCAAGTATAAGATAGTGCGTGTCTGTGCCACCCCAAGAGCAACATGTAGATAGAATTGTGACTTCTTTTAAATTGTGAATCCTTCTTGGATATTGATTAAGTTACAGCAATCTTGGGTGAATGGTTCACATTATGGGGTCTGAATAGTGGTATGGACCAAAGTGCTGCACTGTAACTCCTCCATGTGAATGCTGCATGCACAAACTAAAACTTTTGATGTAATCTGATTTGAAGAGAACAACGTTAATGCAAACTAGGAACTTTTAAATTTGTGCCTGTGGTATCCAGATGGGGGAGATACAGAGCAGCATTTTGTCTCTGTTATTCCACCCCTCTAGTCTGAACTGTGCAGTATAGACATAGCCTTTGACCACTTCACTCCTGAATGAAAGCATCCACATGAGAGGTGAGGAGACGGAGTAATTTATGTTTATTAACACCACACCTTTAACTGATTTGCCTTAATTTTTCTTAGTGTCCTCCTGTAGACAAGCTCTGAATCATGTCCAGGAAAAAAATGTGTGGAGTGTCTAGTTTAGCTTTAACAACCTTGTTAGTTGATTTAGTTGGTAGTCAGTTGAATCGAGTTACATCAATACCAAAAACTCTAGTCTAGACAAGGTTGTAGGGTCTAATCCTTAAATAGTAGACTTTTATTGATGTCTCAGCCTGTATTTGGGGGGAAAAATCCATGAGATAATCTAGCCTTTTGAAAATATAAATATTTTATTGTTCAGTACTGAAAATAATATTTAAGCAAATAAAAAATCATATTAAATTAACATTTAAAATATAAATAAAAATATCCCATGGACCAGTCTAAACCTGTGAGTAATCTTGCATCATAAGAAAATATTTTCTGAATGTTTCCTCTTTTAATTATTCATAGATGTCTGATTCTTTTTAAAGGTTTTCCTGCTTAGCAATTAAAGAAGTGAATTATTTTCATCTCCTTCTTTCCCAGACCCACATAAATATTTTGAACAGTGTTACCTTGACACCTGTTTGAAGGATTTGTCATCTAAACATAAGGGCAGTTGCCATTGCGTTGCTCCACTTTTATGTTGGTGTTACTCCACTGACTTCAGCGTAAAACTTGAATAATGTTGTGAATCGGGCCCAGAAATCATGAGCGAAGTACTCTTTAGAAAATGGTAACTTAAAAGTAGGTAAGTTAAGTAGGAGAGAAAGAGAATGAATAATGACAAAATTATATATGGAAGCATGTTTAAAAATAAATGTCTGACAGTCATATAAAAAACTAAGAATGAAATCCAGATCCCATCGAAGTCAATGGCAAAACTTCCATGAACTTCAGGGTGGCCGGGATGTCAGCCTTTTTTTACATGACACACACAACTCTAACACAACCCTTTTCATTTGTAGAGGCATCCTGTCGTTTTGCATCACTTCTTTGCAAATATAGTCTGAAATTCACCATAAGTAGGGCCAGGCAAATTGTTTGTAATTCATTGTTTTTTAATTGAAATTTGTTTGTTTGACTGAAGGAATTTTGCATTTTGAAAGTTGTCTGCAGGCCTTCAGTTGACTTCTTGTGTGTTTGCTGTTATGCTGGCTGTGATTTGACAATCTTGCGACAAACGTGTTGCTATTTAACATTGGAACTGGGTTGGTTTGTTGGGATATGGGGAAGGATTATGGGTTGGCTAGCTGTGATTGGTTCTGGTCAGGAGGGACAGCAGAAGCTATTTTAACTCATTTTCTCATGGGACATAGGTGCCTTATGCACTTTCTATGAACAAGTTATAGTTAGTTTGTTTTTTGTTTTGTTTTTTTTTAAAACCCAACACCCTCTGTGTCATAAACTGTATGGAGAAGGGTTGTCTTATTTCCCATTCCCTCCATTCCTGAAGATTTGAAGGGCCAGTGGCATCTTTGTCTCATCCTGCCCTCTCTTGACAACACAAAGGAAAAGCAGTCCACTTAGCAAAGGAATGTGGGTGGGTGAGAATTAATAGACCACTAGTGGTTCTCTGCAAGATGACTACACCACATAGCGGGAGACAGTACCGGAGAGCACGAGGATCTCATAGTAACAGGACCACACAAAAACACTACTGATGTTTATAGGAGAGCAGGTGCCTATGTCAAATGATTCCGCCCTCATGAGTGCCTCAGCCACCTGCCGCATCAGCTGCAGGACTCTGTCTCTGGCTATATGGTGGGAGGATGAGCCTGTTTCTCCTGCTAAGCTGTCAGAACCCCAGGGCCTGCTCCTAGTCAGTCAGCATGTAGCCATGCTGAGTGTGAGCAGCCACTTTGATCAGGGATACCCCTCTCTCTCTCTCTCTCTCTCTCTCTCTCTCTCTCTCTCTCTGGAGAGAGATGTGCATTTGAGGTGGAGCTAGAGAGCATGTGTCCCTGGTCATTTCCATCCCAGTTTCATCTGGTGTGTCCATGTGTGTATTAATTACCTATTTTAATTGGATATGTATGCTGGTTTGTTACTCTGTTCCTCCCTGCCTTCTCTCCAAAAATCAGAATGGCCAGAAATGGTTGTCATGGTACATTCTTATGAAATTTTGAATGCACAACATTTAAATTTCAGTATTTCAAGGCAATGGTGTGTTTTGCAAAACAGTCTGTGAAAATGTTATAATTGTGGTTTCTTCATTTAAAAAGATAAAGAATCTGAAGCTGTGTGAAATAAATGGACTTAAAAACAGTTGTGAAATTTTCACCAATTTGTCCAGTCTGAACAATAACATGCCTTTTGTATCTGTTTAGTGTAACACATATACTTAAATTGGTATCATTAAAGAAACATCCCTGACAGTTCAGGATTGATTAATATAAATATATTCTTGAATACTTTGTCCTGTTCAGTTTCAGAGACTTCAGCAATGGGGATGTTGTAACCCGTCCGTGCCCAGGGTAGCCCACTGATAATGCCAGGGTCAGGGCAGGCTGCAAAAGGAGAGCAAATTCTCCCAGCACTGGTGGGTGACACCACAGTCAGACTTCCCAACCAGCCAAAAACAGTGCTTCTGATTCCCCCACACTGGTTATCAAGAAGCCACTGTGCAAATACACACAGCCCCCTTTACTGCATTTCAGTCTCTGGCTCCCAAACTGACACCAGGTTCAGTAAAGAGACCAGTTGCTTTAACTCTGTGCTCTTTACTAAAAGATTCCCTCTGATCCCAAAGGATCAGCCACAGTACCAGTTCACTATAAGTTTGGATCTTACCCAAAATACCACGCTGCCAGCCAATCCTTTAGTAACTAAAACTAAAGGTTTATTAGTAAAGAAAAACAAACAATAAGAGAAGTGTTAGAGGCTTAAAGCAATCAGATATATACAAATGATTTAAAAGTCCATATACATCAGGTTTCTAGAACAATTGTGGAGTTGCAGGCTTGTATAGTTCCTCTGGTATACATCCAGTACCTGGACGGGTCTAAGTCCTTTAGTTCAGTTGCAAAGTGTGTTAATCCAGAGGTGTGTCCGCAGCTGGACAGGAACAAGGACACAGGGCAAAGACGAAGACGAAGACAAAATGGTTTCTGTGGTTTGATCTTATATACCCTCTGTTTCTGGCCATGTGGCTTGTGGAACTTTACTGGAACCAAAATGAAGTCCATAGTCACATGGGCCAATCCTGGTAACTCTTCAGGTATGCCTTTAGTTTCTTCCCGGGCCTCTGGCTTCTGATAAGGCCTTGAATGGGCTATTAAGCAAGCTATTGTCCTGCCGCCTCTCTGTCTGGGGTGTGTCTTCCACAGCACAGTTTGAAATACAGGGATATCAAAGATCTCCATAACTTTCCTTACACATATTACACATGAACACAAATACTATAATCTTATTCAGCATATCCTAACCTTTCTAACAGTACCTGACATGGTATGTCTTACATGAATCACTATGATTTTGACATATTAAGGTCACATAACACAAATGCCCCCCCCTCCTAATGCAGCCCGCGTGACAGATGTTATTCCACAATTTAACAATTCTCAGTGTTAAATATTTTGTTTGGTTCAGTTTCATCCTCTACTTTTAGTTACACTCTTTAGGCAACCCCAAATAATTGCTTTCCATCTTTGGTGTTTATATTTGTTTCACTATAATCCATAATTTGGTGTGTGAACCAGAACTCCAGGGAATGTCACAAATGCAGATAGTATTTCTGACTGGTAGTTTTTTGCATCTGGAATTCTGATTTAGCTGACAGATGTGAAACATACACATGCAGCCAGACAGTTCCTTAGTGACTTAACAGCTGGGTGTGCTAAACAGTACAACTGTAGTCCAACTAAAATTGTCCTTAATTTATGCTAAATTATTCCCACCAGATGCCTTTTTCTGAAGGTATTCTGTGAATTATTGTGTGATTATACCTATCTTGGTAAAATGTTCTAAAACAAATGCAAGATGTATGAGAAGCAGGAGATCCATGCATTTGACTGCAAGAGGATAGATACCAGATTAGGTGAATGCTTGAGTGAAGTGACTGCCACGAGCTCCTAACATACATTGTCAGATTTTAGACTTGACTAGATTGGTGTCCTGTGGCCCATATTGAAAACATGTTTTATCACTGACAACACTAATTTGTTTTTCTTTTTCTCAGAAATGTTTGTCTATTTTTCTCACAAACCTCTTGGCAGTTCCATTTGCTTCTTAGAAGCATGGGAGTATATTAGGTTGTATGGGACTTATCACAGGGTAAAATAAAGACAGTCCATTGAGTAAAAGTTTTGGTTGTGAAAAAAGTTACAGCAGATCGTGAACTACCTTTACCATTAAAAAGACTGGACTTCTTTGTGCTATTGCAGTTACTGGCCAGTATGCATACTTAATAAACTAGGTCTATTGATTGAAGGGGGAACAAGCTGCAAAATTCACTTTCAGTAAGTTTTAAAAAATATTTTCCATGTTATTTACATGAAAAATTAAAACAGCATCCGGAAAACATAAAGCAGGCAACGCCTTGCCTTGTTGTTAGCTAATAATTTAAAATCCTTGATTTGAAACAGGCATCAGGATTCAGGCTCATATTGTGTCTCAGAGCAGTGAAGATCTGTGTTGGAAAAGTTAAAATGCTGTCTTGAATAATTTGTCCCCAGACCCCCTTTTTAAGTGAATTCTGTTACTATATTGTTTCACGCTTAGTGCTATTACTTTTCTGTAGTTTAGAGGTATGAGTGAGGATGGGCTAAACTGGTGATACCTACAGGCATATGGATGTAAATCAATCTGTATAATTTATCTTAGATTTCCCAGACAGTATTTATATAACACAAAGGTTTGTTTCTGGCAGGCTGCCAGAACTGCATGTGTTCATCAAATGTTGTTTAGCCATTGCAGCATATTTATGCCATCTGGAAATACATGTATTTCCCTTTCTCACAATGGACTTTAATCAAGGCCACTGTCATGGAAAGCCTAGAAAGATCAGTATACATAATTGACATGATGCCAGACATAGAATTATACATGTATTTCCCTAACCCTAACCAACTGATTTCTATAGGGTGCTGCTAGGTCTGTTTTAGACGAGGGCCTTACTCATACTAACTTTACTTCCTGTATATTTTGGTTATAGCCCCAAAGATTAAAGGGACCAGTAGTCATCACTGAGAACTTTATTGCCTTTGGGTGAGCTGAATAGGCTATTTTGTCTATGTTTCTGGGAATTGTGTTGCTTTCAATATCAAATTACATCATAGGAAAATGAGATCTCACTGCTTCAAAAGCAGCATCCGTAAAACTGATTCACAGTTGTTGTGTACCCTACGTTGGTTTTATTGAAGAACAAAATTTTATTCCTCAACTTCTGTAATAGTTTCTTAATTGGATCAGAGTGTATGACCTGATGCATGGAATAGATATTAAAATAATATTGAAAGAATGCTAACTATTTCAAGTTACAGGAATAGCTCACCTATGAGGAGATGGGACTTATTAGTATTCAGAAAATACTCATGTCCACGTATGAAACTCAAGAAGCAGGAGTACATATTTGCTTACAGATGTGAAACTGTAATTCTGTGTGAAGAACAAGGTGTGGACTTGCCACCTACAATTTGGTATAAATACAAGAACTCAAAAAAAACCCTCGGAATTCCCAACCAGTTAGTGTAGTCACAATATTTAGTATGCCCAAACTAGTTAAACAAAACTGAGTAGGAAAAGGTGTGCTGCTAACATTCAGATGCCAATAAGAATGATTTATAGTTTGCCAAGTCATTTTGTATATGAAATACAATATTCTGTTCTAGCAATATCACTTGCATTCTCAAGTCAGTCATTTTTTCTTCCTTTGAAGCACAGTTGTCCTATAGCAAGCACACAGAATAAACTCATTGCCTAAGTATCCCTAGAATTGGCTTGGGTATCTTCACTGGGCCTCTGTCTTCCTTTGAAATGATTTCTCTGGGGAATGTTTTTCTGTCCTTTATCTTGTCGGATTTGAAGGCTACAGATTGTGGTTAAAAGCTAGATGTCCCAGCATAATCTCTCTCAATGGTTTCTCAGGGACATTGCCATTTCCATGCTCCAAGAGAAGCTTGAAACTGACTCACTGACAGGTCTGTATGCCAGGCATCTATCAGGGATCTAGCCACTCACACCTTTGTCTTTGTCTCCCATTCATGGATGGGCTTAAGGATTTCACAATCCTATCTTGTTTTATTGATTGGCTGTTCTTTTCTTAGCTGTCCTGCAAATTTAGAAGTTGACAAAGCATATTATGTTAACTGTTACCTATCATTCTCACATAAGCTGTCTTTTCAGTAGCTTAACATGTATGTCATAACTTGTTCAAAATGTGGATATTTTCAAACCCTTTATCAGCCTGGGGTTTCCAGATATTAATGTCAGTCCTCTAATGTCTGAATGTAGCAAAACATGCACTTTTCAAAGCATATACAGACAGATGGTGACTGGGACCTCTAGGTGCATATAAAGGAGGAGAAGCTGCAAGAAGTCCTTTTCACAGAGATCAGCCATAAAATGGCATTGTGTACAACTGTTTTAGCCTCCTCAAAAGCAGAGTAGGGACAGCTTTAGTAGGTGGTTTTTTCCTTTTTTTTTCTTTTTCTTTTTTTTTTTAAATACCCTCTCTCAGAGTGGTGGAGCTGTCCCTGCAGCATGTGCTCCAAATGTAGAATGGTATCTCTGCATTCCCCTTTAGCACAGTCTGTGGCTTTAATCCACAATCAAGTCATTAACATGACCAAGTTCTTTCGAAGAACTTGTGTTAAAGGCAATTTCCCAGTCTCTGTGGTTTTCTCTGTGGTGGTCTAGAAACTGTGACAAGCATTGTTCTGCTGGACAATTTAGTGTTTGGAACTCGAAGAGTAACTTCCATCATGTTTTCATCATGAAATGATAATCCATAAAACACAACTGCCACTATATACTTCTTCTTTTAGTAAGATAACAAAACAGTGATGTATATGAATAGAAAGTGGTATTAATACTGCTACTGAGCATCTGGTCAGGAAAGATACTATTTTAATTAAAAAATAGTGAGCTACATTTAAAAAAAAAAAAGTCGCTAGATTTCAGGTTACATTCCTTAAGAAAAAAAATTAAGTTAATGGAAAGCATTTTCCATTAAACTACAATTTTAATTTAATTAGGAGTGCAGGTTTGAAAAGAAATTCATTTCCATATGGTAAAGATTTTACTAATATTTATAAAAAGGTTTAAATTCAAATGGATTTCTCTGTAACTGAAGGATAAAACTTTTAACACATAAATTGTCTGGCTGGCAGCAGACAGCGTCACCTCTGTGTCTGTTTTCAGGGCACATGAAAGGAAAAAGGTTGGTGGAGAGGTAGTTGGGTTCATCACCTATCCAGTTGCTTTATTTTCATGAGACAAAACAGTAGTTTAGAATCTTGGTGCATGAAATACATTTCTAAAAAATCAGATTTTATTTAAGTTCTCTCTGAACTCAAGTAGATTTCATTGTTAGCTTCATGAAATATACCTTGGTCTTAGGAAGAAAAAGTATATTTTGCTTAGGTTTCAATTAGCAGCTGACAAACGTATACTGAATTCTTGAATCCTTCTGCCTGCAATTTTTAGTAAAATGCATGGTGAACAGTTATATGCTTACTGACTTGTAGTACAAATCTTTATAAAAGTAGCATTCCTATAGCTAACACTTGGAATAAAGATTTTTCCACTTAATTAACATCTGTTATTCTGGGTCCATGATTTAGTTTTGGTTTGTAAAGTATAGTTTGCTAAATCTAATACAGGATTCACTGTCTTCTATTTTCTATGGAGTGTGGTGAGGAGTGTAAGGGAGAAAATGGCTCATAATGGGTCAAATGGTTTACCTAGCTCAGGTGAATAGTCCTGTTGACTCCAGTGGGACTGGTTTTGTGAATAAGGTGAGTAGGATTTGGCTCCATGTGGAGATAGAACAAAGTCTTTCCTCTGTATAAAAGCGATGTGTTCCTCTTTTGCTCCTGAGAGCGCCTTCCTGAAGGAAAATACTGCTGCAAAAATCAAAGTAAGTATTGGATGCATATTTAGAAAGGAGGCCCACTTTACTTTGTTTTTTTCCCCTCTTTGGGGGGAATATCTTGAGGGTAGTCCAAGCAGCTTTTGGATGGTGCCACAAAACCTATTCAAACTTGATGGTTAGTGCAAGGTGAAGCACACTTTCTTCTTGTACCACCATTCTGTAGAATGATTAAAATGTGTATTTATCAATGGAAACTATTGATACTATGGAACTATTCAGATTTGCAGTTGTTAATGCTCTGATATATGCTCTTGGGTCTATCAAATTACTTTCAGAGTTTGGATAATTATTTTCATTTGAACTAACTGCTATTCAGTGCTCACAATACATTATCTTTATTGATATACTGAAGTAGAGTATTTTTACCTTTTTAAAGTGTTCCTTTTGTTATAGTTCAATGGTGCATACATTTTTGAGGCAGTAAAATACACATTCAAAAGAGCTCCAGCAGAAATGAAGTTTGCATTCTTAGAGCTATCTGTTTCCTTCGCACATATATCAGTTAGCATTTAAGGTAGATTGTTTTAAAGAACATTTTATTTACTGTTTAAGATGAAATAACATCTCTTTTAATGGAAAAATTAATTTTACAAGTGTCAATCCAGAGAATTTTGGAGTACTGTTGTACAGAAAAGGAAGTCTGTGATCTTATAGTTACAGTTATCTTCCTATGTCAGGAAAGATTTTGGTTGAAACTTTAACTCATTACCTTCCTTTCTGACGCACACTTTTAAAGGAAAGAAATCCATTTAAAATGCAAATCTTGACAAAGTATTTATTATAAATGATGAAGGCAAGTTCTAACTAGATTCCGTTTCTTTGCTTATCTTATTATATTAGTTAAGCTACAGTAAATACATCCCATGATTGCATATTTCAGTCTTTATTTAGGCGTTCACAACCACAAATTGTATCCAACTTGGGATTCACATGGGTGTCTTGGATATTGAGATTCTCTCCTATTGTGAAACTTTTCTCAACCTGGCATTGTTGATTGTTCAGGAGGACAAGCTTGGAGTTCTGGAAAATGGAGGATCTTTCTCTCTAAAGTTTCTGCTTGTTCCTTTCTGTAATGTGCATATGGCTTAATAACAACTAGTTTAAAATATTACGTGGTGAAGTAGCTAAAAAATCAAACAAACCGTAAAGCTTTGGAGCTGTGTGATGAATCTCCTCTGTCCCCACTAATGTTGGTCAGAGCTCTTGTTGTTTTTACTTTCTTTTACTTATTTGCATTTGTCTTTACCCAAATCTTGTGAAATTGTTAAAATACTTGAATACTTATTTTAGATATAATCAAGCTATTAGATACATCTTGCATATTCACTGTTGCTCAGTGCAGAGAAAGCATGATGATAAGATTTTTAGAAATGCCACATTTGAAAGGCAGAATTCATGGGCAAGTGGACATGGCATCTTTGTCTTCTCTGAAGTTTTGCAAATTGGATAGATACTTTGGGTTTTGCTAGTTTGGCATGTATTGGGAAACTTTATGATGAAAAGGGTATATTATTTCCCTATAGTGATTATTTGGCTTTTATGTTTCCCACCTCCACTCCACACTTACACTGGGCTTGCTCAGTTATTCAGGGCAGACACAGGAGTGGGGCAGCTCATACCCAGAAAATTCTTTTGGTTTGTGCTCTTGCCATCCTTTCCCTTGTGTCCACATTGTTCTCAATCTGGATCTGAGCTTTGGGAATAGATTAGGGTAAGTACATGTTTCTGTTGAGGTTTGTACTGGGAGCATCGCTGAGGGATCTTTTATACATAGAAATAGCACAAGTTTAATTTAAGCAGGATTAGAATCTACTTTAGTTAAACTGCTACAAAATGCTGTGTGGATACTCTTATCAGTCTAAATTGATTTTATATCAGTTTAGCTTGCATACCTAAACCTATGTAAGCCAGGTTTAAGCCTCCATAAAAGTGTCCACATAAAGTTGCACCAGCTTAACTAAATCTGTTTAAAATAACGCCTTCAGTTAAAGCAGTGTGGCTCTGTGCAGACCAGACCTGTGATTCACAGGACAAGAGTGGGGGGATATTCTGGAGCCAGACCAATGTCTTTATTATATAAATATCTGCTTTGTTCCCTAAATGTAGCGATGACAGACTGTTGTTTTTCTTAAGCCAATATGATCAATGGGCTAGGAATCCTCTTCTTAAATATAAAAGATATTTATTTAGCATGTTAAAAGAATAGGATTCTAACTGTTCAAACATAGTCAGATCCAATTAGTTTTTGCCCAACAGACACCTCTTATGTGAATTGGAAATCTCAAAACGTCATAGTCTGAGTAAGATAAGAATGTTCCCTTTCTTTATAATGGGGGGATAGAAGGGGCGAAGGAGCAAGTATCTTGGAACTCTGATATCTCCTATTTCATGTGAAGGTGCTCCTTTTCAGATAAACATTTTTGTGTTTTTGGTCAGAGCAAACTATACAATGCAATATGTATGCCCCTGGGACCAACACCACTATCAACTCTCATCTCTTGTTTGGTCTTATAGCTTCTTTCTTGTGTTTGCCTGCCACAGGCTGATGGCAACACAACCTTCTGGGAGCTGGCTTGTATGTCTGTCCAAGCCCTTTGACCAAGACTGAGAGGAGATGTAGGCTTTTTACCCTTCTGGACCTCTCCTTAGAAGGGGCTTCTCTGTTTTCCAGGGATGTCTACTTACTAAGGGGATCCTTACAAAAACCAGGATTTATTAAAGAAAAGAAACAGGTTGCTTAAGATCAATTAATGTATGCTTTGCATAAATTAAACTAGATAAGGCCTTTTCATCTTACTGACAGAATAAAAGAAAAATGAATAGCTTGCATGTCATGAAAACATTTCTCTCCTCTAACTCCTGTCCAAATATTAAGTAAACTCTTCCTGTCTTCAGGACTCACTTTAAAACCCTCAGAAAGGGCTGGCTTACATGTTCAGACATGTTCCTCCTCGCCTGTCATCTGTCTCTCAAGTGTTAGAATCCATTAACCCATGAGAATGAGGTTTCATTAACATTTATACAAGAATTTTGGATCAGACGTCCCATTTGAGGGGAAGGTCTCATGCATATTGTTTCCTAATTACCTGTGGGAATTTCTCCATAGCTTTTCTGTCACCAAGGCTGGTATTTTTGTTTCTTTAGTTTTAATATGGTGATTGACTTTTGCCCTGAACCATTGTTCCTTTTTATAGCTCATGCCCTCTGGCAGCATACATGCAGCCTGGATCTCTGCTAGGCACAGAGATAGCTAGATGTGACTCTTTAACATTTCTTTTATTAATTGTAATAGACCTTTAATCCATTGTGAACATCCCCAAGAGCATAGATTAGGGCTTTTTTCCCCCAACAGAGTCAAATCACTTTCTTTCATTGTATAGTTGTGGGACACTCTCTGTGAATGTGTATGAGATTTTGTGTGACGTAATTCCTAACTTTTATACATCATTTATTCCAAGAGTGGCCTAATTAGGTCCTGTGCTGGGTAGTCTGCCCCCTTAAGGGGGAGTGGTGCCTGTGGGTCAGTCCACCCCATTGGTATGGCCCTCAGTGTTTTTGAAATGTCTGAGGTAGATAGAGAGAGATACAAGGACTAGGAGATATTGGTAGAAAGGAAGTGATCTTGGGAATAAATGGTCCTTGGGAGGAAATCGCATCACAGTGTCTTTCATGGGCAGGAGCCTTGCAGAGCAGATGGGGAAAAGCTTCCCTCATGCAAGCAGTCGAGGATTAGCTGGAAGAAGGGGACCAGCATAAATGCTGCCTCCTCCCTCATAACAGGGCTGACACCAGCAAGAGAAGATGGACTTGCAGAACCCTCTGAGACTAGTTGCTGAAAAGGGCCAACTGAGGGAGAAACTGGCTAAAGCCCTAGACCTGACAAACTTACAACCTAGCTCCAAAGAGGAGAGCTGAGAAACTCCTGCTTTGAGGAAGCACTCAAGAAAGGGCATTGGGTAAGAGTGTGGGGTGTGCATTCTGAACTGGGATGAGAGCAGACCAGAGCTCTTTTATGAACCTAGAGCAGGTTGACCTGGAGCAATTTAACAGAGTGAGTTAAACTTCGTAGAATGACTTCATAAATCAAACCCCACAAGAGGGCATGTGTTTTGAAGCAGCCTAAGTCTGGACAGATGTTTGAAAGAACCCAAGAGGCACTCAGTGCAATGCACTTGAAAGGCTACAAAAGGCCACAAATGGGCATTCACAAAATCTGAGAATCTATGCTGGAGGGCAGTGCCCCATGATAGGTCCATTTCAAGGACTAGAGTTCTTTCTTTAATAGCCTTCTTCTTCAATAACCTTCTTCAGTTTCACCGCCAATATCTGCAGTGAACTACTTCAGTGAGATATCAAGATTTCAGATAAACTAGAACAAGTCTCAAGTGACTGGATATTTTTCGTAGACCAAATACAGTCATTCTTCTTTCATTCATGCAAATAGAGAGCCTATCTAGGCATCAGGATATGCTCTGTCAAAGATATTATCTGCAAACATGGATATAGTTGGAGAACAGACAAAAAACATGGAGAAATGGCATTCATTACCAATATCTTTATTGGGAAAGGTAGAAGGTATTAAAATGAATATACGATCTAGATTAATGTGTATGTTTAGCTTAATTCCACTTACATTTCCTGCTTCAACTTCCCCAAGAATAAATAGTTGTACAATTTTTATGGAATATGTGGGGTGGGATTACTTGACCTGTATTTATATCACCTCATTAAAAATCTTAATTGAAAAGTAAGATGATTCTGTTCCACCAACTCTTCCCAAATTGAAATCTGCCTAGCTAACCAAGGGCATAGTAACTATAAAAGATACTAAATGGGCAACTTTAGCCTCTTTCACATATATGTTCATGATAAATACTAGCTACCAATAGAGCAAGATCCTTTCTGCAATAAGCTTCGACTCAAGATTATAAAAGAGCTAGGGAATTGTTGGCAGGGCCACAAATAACACTCCACTTGAACTGCACCTTAAAAAGTATATGTTAGTCAAAAAACATTTTGTGGGTAACACATACAAATGGCTGAACTCCTTTATATATCCTACTTACTATACTATAAAAGAAAAATGAGAGAAGGAGCTAAACATCTCCATTTCCTCCGACAGGTAGGATAATATCTGGCGAGTATATGCAGAACATCGAGTTCTCTGTTTTTGAATTTCTTTCAGAACAAAATTCTAAATAGGTAGTATTGAACTCCTGAGCAGTTGCATAAAGCTGGACTCACCCCACATAGTAAATGTTGGAGATGTGACAGATCCAGTGCAAACCTGCATCATATATTCTTTGAATATCAAAAGATATCCACGTTTTGGAAGGAGGTGTGTGGTGCTCTATTTAAGGTGACCACGGTAGGGGTTTACCTCGTGCCAAGCTCCTCTGTGTTTGGGCATTCTAGAAGATCTACCCTTTTCAAGTAATGCCAGGAAATGGATTACTGCACCACTTATAAAGGCCAAAAGACTCATTTTGGAAAAAAAAAAGGTAATCTGCTACTCCCCCCCATGCTTTGATTGAGCTAGCTGATTGGTTTGAGCTAACCAACACTGCCTGTGTGGAAAAACAGACATTAATCTATAAAGGAACAAGATCTAACTATGGAGATACTTGGTCTTTCATGAGAGCATTACAAACTGACTCCAGATAGATTAGGCTTCTGATGCTTCTCCCCTTTTTGGTGGGTTGTTAGGGAATTATTTTATAATGGTCAAGAGTATTTATCTATTACTATTGCATACTATGTTACTGTTAAATCCATACTTCTGCTGTGTTTATTTGTCATTGCATTTGAATATGTTTGTACTGATACGTTAAAACTTCTGAAAAAGAAAATTAAATAGTTTAAAAAACGTAGTGTAAGGTGGTCAGCATTACACACATTCATTTTCTGTAACAGCCATTCTTTCCTTTAATATCTTCAGTGTTTTAAAATATTGAAATGTTTAAATAGTTTTGAAAGATGTGTTATCTAATGTTGTAAATGAGACAAGGTCAAGCTTCTACCCATATACTGCAGCTTCCATTGTCTGCTCATGCTCTGATCAAGATAAATGAACTTCTTGCGCCTCCTATCAAATCAGGTTTTTAAGTTGATCTTGTATAATAAACATTCCTTTGCTAGTCGCAATTCTGAAGATGTGCTATTTTCAGTGACGGAAACCAGTAGTGATTGTCATGGATCAGGGAGGTTTGCTTGAGAGAAAAGATCTGGTTTTCTTCAGCTTCTGGTTGCATATCATGTGTTGAAAATTTCCATTCATTATCAATTTGACAGCTACAGAAGATAGATCTTAACTTTCGCCATCAAGTTTTTCCTATTAGCAAGGAAACTAATTTTAGAACATTTTCTAGAAAACAAATGCCTCTAAGTGTGTGTTGATATTTTGAGAGTTTTCAATTATTTGTCAGAATAGTCTCATTTCATTCTACTTTATGCAAAGGAGTAACTGCCAGCAATGGCAGTAATTATTGACTGAAATACTAAGGCATTTACCATATTGTTTTACAGTCGTGTTGTTATGTACAGGTAGATCAGTTTGAACTTGCGTAAAGAGTAAAACCTCATTTTTCACTGAAAATGGTTATGGAGTGGCAGTTGGAGAGTATAAATCCCATTTCCAGTTCAAGGGATCTGTTTATAATGATCTTCTAGGTGGAGATTTTTAAAGTTGACTAGTGTGGGTTTAATCCACGCAACGTCCTTTAATTTCAGTAGAAGTTGTGTGGCTGAATCCCATAGTCTGCTTTGAAAATCTGAACCCTACTGTTCTGGTTTTTTGTTGTTTTAACCTTTGTATATAGTTTTGCCAATGTTAGCTGACTAGGTTAAATTTGGATGGTCAGCGTAATATGAGTGAACTATGAGTTATGAATGGTAGTGCGGAATAGCCTGGATTCCTTAGCTGTTCATGTCAAGACATAATAAAGTTTGAGTTTTATTAAAAAGTGTTGAATTTTTGTAAATAAATTGAGAGGCTTTGGTGTTAGCTGGATGCCATCAAATACACATTCCATCTCAACTTTTTTCTGATGAAATTTCTGAATTCTGACACGCTATCAGAATTATGAATTACTCAATATGAATCTGAGACACAAAACATTTTAAGTAGCTTGTTGAAAACTCAAAAATGTCAGGCATTAAGATTGAACCTGGTTCCTGCATATGATGATGTAGAGCCTCACATTCGCTACTAGGCCAGCCAGACTGTGCTGCAGTATAGCTTTGCACTTGCGTTATAAATATTCTACATGTCTCCTATACAGTGATTTAACCTAAACGGGTTTCCATCTCCTGCTGAACTAATCACATGAAATTAAGCAGTGCTGTGGAAGCTAGTTTTCAGCACATTATGCAGGCAGCCTCTCAAGTAGCGATAAAAAGGAGAGAAATTCGTTCTGCTATAAATCTGAAAGTCAGCGATGGTATTCTTAATTTGAAGTGGAGTAACTGAGAACAGAAAAAGGCCCTCTATTCCTTTCCTTGCTAAAATCTCACCTTGTTACAACTAGTCTATGGATTTCATAGAGAAATATATAATTTCATCATTAAAATGAAAGTGTGATTTCAAGCTGAATGAAAGCAGAAACACCTTTTTATATTTCTCTCAAATCATATATAATTCTTACCATTCTTCCTTTTGTTGTCACCGTATAGTTTTTGATGATTTTCCCTCTGTTGTTTTTGTGGAGTTCCTCCCTATGCTTTTTTTCTAATAGATTCTCCTTTGTTTAGATATCGCTGAAGTTACTACTTAAAAAAAAAACAAAAACCCCCAACCTAAATAAATATAGAACAGATGCACATTGCACCTTAGAATTACATGATTTTGCATTGTGACCAATGAACTTTCTTTCATTGCACTTCTCCATGATCAAGTTTTAGCTGCTCATGTGGTGTACATCTGTGGCCTTTCGGCAGTATATTTCTGCTGCACGCTTTGCTTGTGGGAGTCTCTCAACTTTAGAATTAGCCCTGTCTCTTTATTCTTGGCTTATCCTAGAAGTTTTAGAATTTCTCTTTATATGACTGTGAACAAAGCAACTGAAGTGCTAAATACTGTATAATCAAATAGGAGCAAATAAATAAAATCGATAAAGTTGCATATGTGGAATTTCCCTTTAATTAGATTGTAATAGTTTTCGTTGAGCTCTACTTTTTCCCCTCTCCTCAGTTACTCTTCCTCCTGCTTGAATGGTCATAAAGGGTGTAATTCTATATAGAAATTAGTAGAAACTTTGTGTGCACAAATTTAGAAGTCAGGATTATCATTTGACCTGTGCAGTAGTGCTGTCAGAAAAGTGGAGATGGTAAAATTGTTAAAAATGGTGCAGACCAGAAATACTTCTGTTCTGTATTTGAAAAGAAGCAAGATGATGTACTCAAATTACATGAGGATGATGAAGTACTTTAACTTTCTCCTTAGTTACTAAGGGACTGAAAACAACATCTACTAATGATAAAGATTTTTAAATCAGCAGACCCAAATAACCAGTACCCAGTGGTCCTGTGAGTTGACTGAGAAGATCTCTGGCCAGCTGATGTTAATTTTTAATAAAACTTGAAATACCAGAGAAATTCCAGAAGAGTGCAAGAGTGCTGGTGATATGCCAATATTCAAAAAGACAAAAGAGCTAACTCTTGTAATTGTAGGCTGGTTAGTTTAACATCAGTCCTGGGCAAAATAATGGAAAAGCTATTACAGAATTTAATTTATAAAGAATGAGAATATTATTGTCAGTCAATATAATATGGAAAATAGATCATACCCAAACAAACTTGATTTTATACTTTGAATTAGATTGCAAGCTTGGCTGTTAAAGGTGGATATTATGTGTGGTATACTTAGACTTCTGCAAGGTGTTTGACTTAGTATCATGCAACTTTCTCATTAAAAAATTAGCACTACATGATATTAATAAAGAACAGATTAAATGGATTAAAGACTCCCTAACAGACAGATCTCAAAATATTATTTGTCTATGGGACATAATCATTGAATAGGGATGTTTCTACTGGGGTTCTGCTTTGACATTTTTATCAGTGAACTAGAAGTAAATATAAAATCATCGCTGACAGCATTTTCAGATTAGTAGTAACTAATGATGTGGACAAGGTAGTCACAGAGACCAGGGGTGGGCAAACTTTTTTACTCACGGGTCACAATGGGTTCTAAAATTTGACAGAGGGGCCGGGCCATAAATAAACACATTTATGCACACAGCACCCAACACACTGCACCCCAGCAGCCAGCACTTCAAACCATCCTCCGCCGTGAAATTGACTGTCCCTTGTCATTTTCGGCGGCAGAGCTGGAATTGCAGGGTACAGTCTCCGCCGTGAAATTGACTCGCCTTTGTCAATTTCGGCAGCAGAGCTGGAGAGTGGGGCCCTACTTTGGACATGCCTGCTAGGGGAAGAATTTTTGCTCTGGTCCCCTAGTCACTAGGGGAGCCGCGTTCCGGAGCAGCGGCTCACCGCGGCTCAAGAGCCGCATAGCCGCGGCTGAAGAGCCGCATGTGGCTCGGGAGCCGCGGGTTGCCGACCCCTGTCCTAGCCCATCGGTCCCGTCTCTTCAGTCTAGCAAAGAAAGGCATAACAAAAACTAATGAAAGCTTAAGCTAGACAAAATAAATTAGAAATTAGGCACAAATTTTTAACAGCGAGGGTGATTAACCACTCGATTAACTATCAAAGGAAGTGCTGTATTTTCCATCTCCTTATGTTTTCAAATCAAGACTGAGTGCCTTTCTGGAAGACATGGCTTACTCAAAAACATACATTATTGGTCTCAATACAATGAATTTTAATGGCATGTGATATACAGGAGGTTAGACAAGATGATATAATAATCATCTGTGGATTTTGTGCGCTTCTGCCTTCTTCTCAGTTCTCTCTCACAATCATGCATTTTAGTCCCTGTTCCTGATTTATCAGGAGCTATTTGGCGATCAAGGAGCCATAGCACCACCATTACCAAGTTTTTAATACTTCGTCATAGACTTTAAGGCCAGAAAGGATCATTATGAGCATCTAGTCTGGCCTCTTGCACATTGCAGGTCACAGAACCTCACCCACCCTCCCCTGTTGTATGTTCATAACATCTGTCTGATTTCAAGCCTAATTTCAAGCCTAAACGTATTGATGGCCAGTTTATATCCATTTGTTTTTGTGCTAAAATTGACCCTTAATTTAAATAATGCCTTTTTCCTCCCTGGTGCATACCCTTTTAATCCATTTGTAAATAAGTCATATATCCTCTCATGCTTAGTTTTTGGTTAGGCTAAACAAGCCAAGCCAAGCTTAAATCTCCTCTTGTAAGAGAGGTTCTCAATTCCTCAGATCTTCCTACTAGCCCTTCTCTGCACCTGTTCCGGTTTGAATTTATCTTTCTTACATATGGGAGACCAGAATTACCCAGGGTAATTCTAGATAAAATCTCACTAGTGACTTGTACAATGGTAATAACACTTCCCTATCTCTGCTGGAAATACTTTGCCTGATGCATCCTAGGATTTCATTAGCCTTTTTCACGGTGACATCATGTTGGTGGCTCATAGTCATCCGGTAATGAATCAGTACTCCTCTGTGGCTTCCAACTGATATGCTTAGAGCAAAAATTCTTGTTATTGGTCCCTAAGTGCATGACCTTGCACTTCTCACTATTAAATTTCATGTAATTTCTATTACTCCATTTTCAAGGTCATCCAAATCATCTTGTAAAATATTCCAGTCCTCCTCTGTATTGGCAATACCTCCAAATTTTATCATTTGCAGATTTTAGTAGCCACTCCCACCTTCTGTGCCAAGGTCATTAATGAAAATGTTAAGTAAGATTGGTCCCAAGACCAGTCCTTACCCACCTTTTGAGTCTCAAATTAATCTCCCATCTTCTCCAATTTAAATAATAATTTCTCATGTGGCATTGAATCAAACACTTTACTGAAATCCAGGTAGATTAGATTTACTGCATTTCTTTTGTACTTGTCAGATAGGTGGTTCTTAGTTGGTTCTGTTATTTTTCTGTATCCCATCTTGCTATTAGATCCCACTGTGGATCTTGGCAGCGTGTAAGTAGCTGGCTATGCAAGGCAACTTTTTTGTTTTTTGCCATCCTTCTGCAGGATTTCAGCCTGCACTACAGTAAATACTCGTATACCCTCTCACATGTGGTATTCACAATGTGATGATTATTTTTCCATGAATGACAACCCATAAAAGTTTTTACTTTGTCAAAAAACAAATAATGGAAGAAAACTATGACACGCAATATACTGGAAACCACAAGTTTCAAAACCCTGAGAAATGACTTGAATCAACGTTCATGTGTCCTTTCAAGGTTTGTTTATCATCTACAAAGTGAAGTAATGCAGAATCACTTGTGTTGACATGCAAGGTTAAGAGGTGCATAAGTGTACTTTGAGAGCGGTGGAAGGGGCAGTGGGTTATCATGAGGAAAACTGGTCAGCAATTTACTTTATATGAAAGCAGATTCAATTATTTGACCAGTTAAGAAATATCTGAGCAGCATTTTAAAACTTAGTGCAATAAGTGTTTCTACTTATGCATTATGCAAAATGTCTAAAATTGAACATTTTAAAGAGACAAAGAAGCTTGTGAAGGGCAAACTAGTCCATTTGCAAACATTTGTGTAATAAAATATTAAAATGTAAAAGGAGTCCTAATACCTCCATACTTACTTTTTTTATTTTCAGCAACATAGTCATACTTATATGCTTTTCATGCCTAAGGTCCCAAAACTTTTGCACTATGATTAAAGGAAACAACACGATACACAGATCACATAACCCACCTGTAGAATGTTGGCCAATGCCTGAGTGAAGTGTAACAACACAAACTCATCAACATTTTTGGACAGAAAATGAAAACTCTTATTCTTGGGAAAATCAAACTGTATATTGATAAAATGCAATTATGCAAATTGAAATTTGACCAGGGCACTGGAATTAACATCTCTACTTTTGTGTAAAGTGTTACAGAATCCTTAACTACAAGAGGTCAGGACCTCAGTCAGGTGGTCAGGACCTCACTTTTATGTCTTGTCTGAAAGGCTGCACTTTCTGTAAAGTCTCCCCTAGCAGTGGCTTAGTACTGACTGAGCAAAGAACGCTTGCGTGTAGCACCTTATGTTCCCTGGAGATCTTTCATCCAAGTACTGACTTAGTTCAACAATATTTTTGTTATTTATATTGTGGCATCATCCAGAAGCTCCAATGAAGACTCCATTCTGCTGGGCACTGTTGAAATACCTATGAAGAAACAGTCACTTCGTAGAAAAGTTTATGATCTAATCTGAGACAAGATGGGGCAAATTAAAATGAGGATAAGGCTGGTAACTGTTGGCTTGATTGCAGTTATGTGAACAGCTCAAGGGTTCTGATCATTAAAAAACATTGTTTTTGGTTTTGTTTTGTTATTGTTTCAGAATGAGCCATCGCTAGGTGGCTTATTCTTATGGGTGAAATGGTAGAAGGGCTGATCTAGGTGTGATGAGGTGTACATAACCCTCTCCATAGCAAGGAGAGTGTAAATTGGCTTCTAAGAAAGCCAGTTAGAAGGACTGCCATGCACCAGAGAAACTGCTTATCCTGACAACTAGAAAGGGAGGGATCCCACATGAGGTCACTCAGATATAGATGAGAACAGGAAAGGGGAAGTAGTGCAGACGTTCTGAGAGGGAAGGAAAAATCACCCTCTCATTCTTGGCATAGACAAAATTGATGCAGGCAGCTCTCTGAACTGGTTGTGATCTAGTAGCCTAAAGATCCTAGGGGATGGCTGGTTTGTTCAGTCTTGAAGTCATCTGTGCTTTGGTCATTCTCATACTCCTCCCAAACCACGCAGCCAATCAAATATTGCAAAGTCTCTACCCTTCCCCCCCACCAACTATGGTTTGAATATACTGCCTCCACAGAGCTTCCAGTCCTTAATCACTTTATCAAAAGGTCAAATTCTGGACTTAAACATACATTCCATCTAGTTTCTGAGCTTGTTCCCAATTTTTTTTATTATAATACTTTGTGAGACTTGGATCTCTGAGACTAAATGATAGTTTCCTCCTCCAATATTTTAAGTAATAATAGCAACAAAGAGTTGCCAATTAAAATATATCTAACTTTTGAAATATCCTTCCTGGCTTTCTACAACTGGACTCATCTAATGCTGTCCCCTTTCTTTGTTGGAACGTGCAGACACGGGTGCATTTTCAAAGGATTATATACAGTTTTATCTGTACAAAGCCCATGGATTTTATTAAACGTTGTATGTTTAAAACTTTGTATAATAATTTTAATATGTACATTGAAGGGCCACTCACTTTACTGTGAGATATGGGTTCTGGGATACTCTATGTAGTGTTTTGCCAAGATGAAACCACAGGTTTCATTTCCCCCAATGGTCTAAACATGGTTTAATTTATTTCAGGATGAACTTTACAAAACTCTTACTCAGAAGTTTTAAAGTGTAAACGTATGAGTGACGTGGTCTGTTGTTTAAGAAAGTCTTACTCTTTAAAGCTCTGAAAAAATGTAAAAATGGACTTTTCAAATAACTTAATTAAAAATACTATTTAAGGGTTTAAAAGATCATTGGTGGAAGCGAAATATTTTGTCTTGACAGTTCTGACCTTTTGAGAGAGTTAACATATTTTATTAGGGAGAAATGAACTTCAATAACATAGCCAACTCTAATGGTTTGCACCACTTACCACTTGACTGGCACCTCCTCCTAGACATCTAGAGATTAGCTTAAGGCCAATGCCCAAGTCAGTGTTCTCCCCACCCCCTTCCGGAGGAGGTTTGGCTCCTCAGTTGTCTAACCACTTCTACAGTGACGACTGCTCTACTCTGCCCTGCTGCTCCTTTTATATGGCCCTACTGGTTGCCTGTTCTTCCCAGCCTCTCTCCTATTGGTAGCTTCCTGTGCAGCTTTCCTAGTGCTCTTTTAACCCTGTCAGAGCCAGTGTTGGACAGAAGCCTCATCACACACCCTCTCCCCCTCAAGACTGACTGCCCCAGGGAGGGAGGTGTTACCTCTCCTGCTTCCTCTGCAGCTGGGTCCACAGGGTCTCTCTCTCTTGCATCAAGTCACCCACCAGGAGGAGTAATTTCTTCTTTTCTTCCCTGACATCCCTGAATTTCTTTCTCTGCACCATCTTGCACAATTTTCAAGGCCCATTTGGTGGCTTTTAGCTTCTCCCATAGTACTGGTCCTTGCTTTACCTTCTCTCCCAGCACCCCTTCTCCTGGGGTCTGAGTTCCCAGCTGCCCTCATTTTTGTCTCTGTGTAGGTCCCAACATACTTCAGCTGGATATCTAAGGGTCTCTTTGTTCTCTCTCATTTCTCTTCCACTTGGCTCACTTGGCCTTCACCACCACTCGGTGCACCCCCTCTGATTTTATCTGGCACCTCCTTCTGTCCTTTCTGGATTCCTTGCTCTTCTCCTGGCTCGGGTCTCTTTTCTCATTCCTAGTTGGGATCCTGCCCTTCGCTGGGCTCCTATTCTGCCTGTGAGGGCATGGCGGAAGTGGCAGGACAAGTTACTGCAGTCACCACTGGGGAAGTGATTGGACTTCTGAGGAGCCAAACCTCCCCCAGAAGAGTGGAACACGGATGGTAATGTGGCCAGATGGCTGAGCCACGAAAAGGACGCTATGGTTTCTGATAGCAATGAGAGGCTACAGGTGAGCTGCAGAGAAAGAGTGACAGTGGGCAAACTGTGGATGTGGGTGTTGGCTTTGAGCTAATGCTGAGATGACCAGCAGGAGGTGCCAGTCCAGCAGTGAGTGGTACGAACCATTACACCAACTATTCTGTGTACACTCAAACAAGTCATGATGAGACTGATTTAAATGTAGCCTTAAAATCTTTGCCATGCTAGGCTCAAGTTCTGTAAAGCCTGTGGACCAAATTCCTACAAGATGGCAAGCATTGCTAGGAAAAACAAATAATGCTGTGCTTGCACTGTGTCTGGGAGGACAAATAAAATGTATATAAAAAAAAATCAGCTCAAGATTTTGGCTTTTTAGAATTTATACTAACAAAATTCCTAGCATCACATATTGTATTGCATGAACAGAGAAATTCTGAAAGACTTTCAGACATTAACAAATCCCATTTGCAAAGCTCTGTTGCATCAGTCATTCTCAATCTACTTGTGTGATTGAACTTTCTGCATGGGAAATTACATTTAGGATTTACGTTAAAAACAGTCACAATATAAAGAGTGTGGCCATTATTTTGGTCATCATTTATTTGCACTTTGACCATTCCTTTTAAACTATGTAATATTATTTTTATTGCCTAATGGTGAGAATTTTATGTTAATTTAAAATAGATGACAAATGGATGAACTAATACATACTTAATAAATTAAATTTTACTTCCATATAGTACACATTTGTGGACCACTCTATTTTACAAAGTGTCAATTTTCTAGGATGTTATTTTCCATATAATATTCTAATTTAGTGAATGATTCTTCAAAGTCTTTTAGAGATGTGTATGAGACTTTTATTCCCAGATACATTTTGTTGCCTAAGCAAGAGATGTAGATATAAAGGGGAAGGAAGATGTAAAGCAGGTCATACCTCTTGTTAATGTATATACATTAATGAGCAAAACTGACATATTAGGTCATGGACTTCTTTCCGCTCTTGGGAAAGACAGAGATGCTGGGCTGAACATCCCTGCATTAAGCCAAAACAGCTGTAGTTTGACATTTCTGTGCTCTGAAGGGATTGGCTAGAGAACATTTTGGATCATACTAGTTTTTTACGTATTGAACCCTTTGTGTTCTATTTGGCGTGGAACAATTAGTAGATGTACAGTATAAAGCTGAGGAAAAATGAGCCTTCTATTAAAGTACTCAGCTGGTAATATTTAACAAACAGGCTGTGTATTGCTATGGAAACCAGACAGTAAACATAATTGAAAAAAGATCTTTCTAAAATTTATCATATGAGTAGTTAGTTCATTTAAGAGGATTATTTTCTGCAGAACATGATTGTTTTACAGCAACACTAAATATTTATTAAAATGTCCCTGTTCTCTGATATTTCTGAACCTGGTCTTTCAGTGGTATAGTAGTACAATGCTTATTGAATTATAACATGAAAACTAAAATGATTGCCACCCTCACGATTTAGTTATACAATCATAATTTTAGAATCCCTGGCAGAAAAACTGCTGGCTTTTCTCTTTACCTCCAAACATTAGCTGCAAACTCAGTATAGCGTGGACATGCGTATACCTTAAACATTCTGCAACTGCAGTTGATTGTTACTCCTGAAAAGAAGCCTGTGACTTAGCTGGCGTGGAAGCTTCCTTTTAGTCCAAGACAGGGTGGTTCCTATAGGTCACTCACTGACTGGCCAGTAACAATGGAAAAGCTTACATCATTGCTGTCCTCACAGCACTTCTGAGTTACAAAGGACTTCTTTTTATACGTCTGGTCGTACTTTGGCCAGCATAAGGCCACAAAATACACTCTCACTCCATATTTTAATACACATCATTTTTCCTTTTTCTTGTATGAATTCATAGTATCTTTTGAACTGAAGTTGCTAAAACAAAATGTTTCGAATTTCCTCTCTCTATATGTTAACCTATTCATGGTCCTTATTTCACTTTTTTTTTTTTTTTTTCTGTGGGATAGGAAGTGTTCCTTCAGTTCCCCCCATTCTCCCATACAAACTGCATTGTCCATCCTCATTTTCTAACTAAAAGGGGTAGATGCATTTTTCATGTCTGCCATTTCTGGGATGGCGTTAGAGGATAGCTCCAGAACAGCACAAGCCTCCCAGTACTCCCTCTCGCAGCTAATCCTGGCACTGAGGGACAAAACTTGGACACAAACTCTGACCTGACTGTGACAATATTTCAGCTGTCATGGTTTATTTCTTTTTAGGTAATACAACTGAATGAAAAGTCAGTCAGGTAAGAAGAAACTCACATGACCATTTCTAGACCATTTTTGCTATACAACCATGAGAGCACGCCAGAAGTAGTCCTGGCAATCGGCCTCTGTGGTGTTCTAAAACCTGACTGTTGACGGTTTAAAATACCATAGCACAGAGGGCACTTGCCCATCAGCCTGTTTCCACTTTCCTTCATTTGTCCTGGCTGTCTGATGCCCTCCCCACCCTCCTTTTGCTGTCTCAAAATGGTGGCTGCTAGCGTAACACAGCTGCAGTCTCTGTCCTGCCCAGCTCTCTCCTCCATGGCAGATCGGAATGCCAAAAGCATTTAATTGTGCAAAATTCAATAGTTTCTTGAGACACTGCTAGCAGGAAAAGAAGTTTGGTTGGTGTTCACAGTTTGCATGAGGTATAAAATGACTTTTTACCAGGTGTGCAGG
The DNA here is from genome assembly GCA_007922155.1 of Mesoclemmys tuberculata. Taxonomy (NCBI): domain Eukaryota; kingdom Metazoa; phylum Chordata; order Testudines; family Chelidae; genus Mesoclemmys; species Mesoclemmys tuberculata. The sequence goes on from ML675629.1 coordinate 46,347,350, forward strand.
CACAAACAATACTGCTCCCCACTGAGATCTCAGTGTCCTGTAACACACATTGTAGCTAGCACTCATTGCAGGACCCTTTCTTCAGATGTCTGCTGGGGACATAGATCAGAATTTAAGATGGAGAATTTGCTCAGTGTTTGTTTGTTTTTACACCTTAAGCCATGCAGCCATCCCCCTTAATATAGCTCGTAAGCTCCATCCACTATTGCAGCACTTCTGGGGGAACCATCCTGGTGAATAACTTCACAACATATTTCATTGGTCTGCCCTTTGCCTTTTTGGATAAGACCAATCTCTGCCTCTCAGTGCTGTCCCCCCCTTTCCCTGTGTAACTTCATCAAGAGTGAGGACAGCCTAAAGGGCTTATAGAGGAGATTACTGTCCAACCTCCCAATGCCTCCCTTAGCTGCTCCAACACCACAGAAATGCCTTAGACACACAAACAAAACTGTAAAACAAGAACATAATTCCAGCACTCTCTGTCCCCAGTAAACAGCATATACAGCAGACAGAGATCTTAATGCACCCAGTAGCATCCTCACATGCAGACCACTCACCATCTCTGAGACTCCCCAAAGAATGAAAAGCGTCTCAGATAAGTCGTGTCACATACACATATGAAAAAAATTGCTTTCATAGCCTGTCTGAAATCTGAATGCTAAGTAATTCCCCCCCTCCCACCCTCCAGCAATGCTGCCACAGCCACAGTACCTACAACTGCCAGACCATCAAGGACAGGGCCTCTATCTACTGGATAGAAGTGGAGGCTGTGCATGAGGACCTGGAGGGAGAAAGAAATTCAGCTCTCCCATGCTCGTGGCAGTGGCCAAAGAAAACGTTGCAGTGACAAGGGACATCGTGGTGATGATTAATGACAACATCACCAAGACCAAAGAGAGCATGGATAAAGGGAGATGTAGAGGCAACTCATGGATGCTCTCCTGAGTCACAGTACCTTTCTCCAAAACATGCTTCTGCTTGGCCAGTGGGCCCTGCAGTCCTGTAATCTGGGATCTAGCCATGTCTTTCAGTCCTTGGACAATAGTTGGTACTGGGAACAGCAGCAGCTTCTCCCCACTGAACCCCTGCAGCAGTGTTCCCTGAAGTCATTCCCCTCTTAGAATCAACCTCTGGGCACAGAGAATAATCACACCTGGGAGCCTGTTTCTTTTGAGCCCTGCAATTCCCATGACAAGTTTTGAGCCATGAGTCTTCACCCCAGACCCCATGTGGACAGGAAGAGCCAAAGGGAAATTGTATATGTGTCTGTAGCTTTAAGCACTCCCCCACCTCCAACCCCCAAACTGTTCTATTTGCAATGTTCTTACTACTGCACTTTCTGTTTTTTCTTTTTACTGTTGCTTTAGTTAAAGGTTTGCGTATTGCTTGTTAGTAAATTTAGTTTTGTTTGCAAATACAAAAATATTATTTTTCCATTGGTTCCATAAAGACTTTATTTTTGTTTATTGTTCTTTCATAATAAAACCAGTTTACAAAGCACCGTTTTTGAGTTGTCGCTGCATTTACCATGTTGAGGCATGAGACTCAAAATATGAACAATAGGCATCCATAAAAGCAATCCTCTTCTGTAGGATGTCTAGTTATCTGCTTGAACCACCATCTCTGCACCTTGGCCTCCCACCTACCAGTAAGGCTTTCTCTCTTGCTTTCACAAATACTGTGTAGACCATACTGTACATTTGTAATGGTTGGAACATTTTTTCCTGCTGCTTTATAATGTTCCTTCCTTTTGTCCAAGCAACTTCAGCATGGCTTCATTACCCAGGCATCAGTGGATAAGCCAGGCCTCCCAGAATAACTGGACCAACCTCCACACCTGTTCCCCCACAGTAGTCTGGGGGCGAACAGTCCTTTTTCCATTAATCTAAATAGAACTCAGTTCCAAAAGACTGTAGCATCATGGATCCTTCCATCCTTTATTTATATTTTAAACCTCACGCGAGGGCACCCAATTCTTGGACCACCCTGAAGAAATACCATATTCTCTTTCTGAATTCTGCACCCTGACAGCGGAGGCAAATAATAGGCACATGGGCTCCATCAATTGCCCAAATAAAGTTTGGGAACCCCATGTGCCCAAAGCTATCATTAATCTCCTGAGCATTACTCAGCTTTATGGCTAAATTAGACAGCACTCTATCACCGCCACTGTTGGTCATCCCAGATCTGCAGAATGATCCTCTCCCATCAATCTATTCACATTTCCAGGCTCAGAAACAGTGCTAAAGGCCATGTAGGTGATCCAGGAGCCAATCCTCTTGTTCCAACAGCTTGGCATCATCCTGTTTTTCCTCCTTGTCTTGCTGCTGCTGGAGGAGGCGCTGGTGCTGTAGAATATTCTCCTGCACCTGCCTCATCTGGTCCGTAGTGCAATGGGAGAAATCCAGTGCTGAACGTATCCAGCTTTGACTGCTCTAATGCAGCCCCAGAAGCTTGTGTGTATTTGCCCTTGCCACCATAATGGTGCAGTGCATTTCTGGGTCCCTGCTGGGAGACAGCATTTTGAAGATGGTGTGAGCCCATCCAGAAAGGAACTATAGCTCAGAAATGCCAGAAACATGGGATTTATTTTAAACTTCAACCCACCTGGTTTCCCACAACTCACAGCAAAAACTATCCTGGGATGAACACTGCTCAACAACAAAGCAAAGGATCTTAGGATACCCCTACAAATGCAACACTTTCTGTTCACAGCAAACCATTGCTCTGTTAATGCAATGCAAATTGAAAATGGAGCAGGTGTTCCATGTGCATGCTATTGGTACGAATTGCATAGTGTGAGTTGACGTGTATCTAAAAGCTCTGGATTAGTCCAACCCTGCTCCATAGACAGACCCTAAAATACTTAGAAATAATATTGTGTATTCTTTTAGTTCATATGCATAGATTCCACTAGTGTTGTTAATCGTTTGTACGTCTACATTTCATCAAAGTAGCTTAAAACAGTATACAAAGATTAATTAAGAAGAGTTGACTATATGTATCAAGTGCGGAGACATACATAGTTTCTAAGAGTGGATGATAGATAAATAGGATTAGCTGTTTTTAGAGAACACTTTATAATAACTATTAAAATAGATGTACATAAAAACTAGACATAAAGAAAAATTAATGAAAGTATACCTATCCTGAGCAAATTCACTGCTTTAATTTTAAAGGTCCAGCTAGAAACCACTGAAAAACTAATCCTTGTATCCTTCTTGTTTGTTCTTATTTTCTCTTAGTGGAGAACTATAATAAAAACCCAACAAAACTGGGATATGGTGTAAACATAAATGTTGAAACAGTAGATGACAGTTTAAAAAACCAATACCTGAATACTTGATGTTACTAGTTCTTATAGTATCTGAAAATCTGAGTACAGTTGTAGAAATAATATTCCTATGTTTATGCTATGTACTTGGTAACCATGACAATCCAGTCCAAAACATTTACTGTAGTTGGGGGGACATAAATCTTTCTGTTCTAACCTTTTGCTATATGCAGTTAAAACAAACAGTTCTACTTCCTGCAAGTCCTCATGAAATAGTCATTATGTATCAAACCTTGGGAGTTTCACTGTCAGGCATGAATGTTTCTGAACAATGTATATTTTGGTACAAACTGAACATTTTATATAAGCGCCGATAAATAAATCAAGGAAATGTCTGTCCCTTGAGTACTACCTTTATTAAATTTGGAACAGCTGTTGTCATTGAACTTGCACCCAAAAATATAATGGAACCCTTGACATCAGAAACTCTTCTATGACTGTGTATTATTGTAAGGCATTGTAAACATACACACTTTCTGAAACAAGAATGATTCTGAGAACCATAAACTGATCGAAATTATCATAGGTGGAACTCTTATACAGTGTGTTCTGTGGCAGTGATTGATACTGTACAAAACTTGAATGAGTCTTTTGTGCGGGTTCTTTGTGTTTGCTTAATAGACAGGTATTCTTTGTTGAGTGCTTGCTCATGTCAATTTCAATTAGGTGTGTGCACGATTGCCGGAAGGCTTTTCCCCCAGTAGTATCTGTAGGGTTGGGGCCTCTTGGAGTCGCACGTCCATAGCGCTCTATATAAGAGTCTGCCAACCCTCTGCCTTCTCAGTTCCTTCTTACTGCCTGTGTTGGTCGGCTGGAATCCATTGCCTCTTGCTAAGCAAGAGTTTTCTCCCAGTGCTTCAGTCATTTTGTACTTGTAAATAATTCAATTAGCATAAATGTTAGCAGTTCAGAGCAGTTAGGTCGTTTTTAGGCAGATCCCTTTAAGGGATCAGTCTGTTTATCCAGACTGATGTATGCCTCTGTCCCTTGGATTCAAACCATGCAAGGAGTGCAAGAAGCCCAGGGCAAGGAGTGACCTGCACTCCATATGCCTTAAGTGTCTTGTGGAGGCACACCAGAAAGACTGGTGCAAAATCTGCTGGGGATTCCGCCCTCCCACCCGGAAGGAGATGAGCCAGAAGTTGAAGTGCATCCTGATTGGGGGCGGCTCTTTGACCATCTCTGAGATTGTCGGAGCCAGTGCCTAGTGCATTGGTGTCAGTTAGAAGTGCCCCAACTGTCTGTGACCTGGTGCTGAGTAAGGACTCAAGTACTTGAGACCATAGGCACCTTAAGGAGTCACTGGTACCGAGATTGGAAAGGACTTGGCACTACTCCCATTCACTGATCCCTAGGAAGTGGCACAAAAAGTTGGACAAGGTCGCTCGTCCACTCCGATATCAGCGGGGCATAAGGGAGATAGAGCGTAAATGAGACCTGTGTTGGGCCACATGAGCACTACTCCTAGAACTGCAGCATGAGTGACTCCAGCCCCGGAGAGGGGCGTGTCGAATCTGGCACCGACAACTCCCACTGCTGGATGAGGAGAACATGCAGTCACCCTCTACCCTGGAGACATTTGAACCAGCCAGGGAGCTCATCTTGAGCATGGTGCCACAGTAGCCACAGTCCTGGGGAAGACCACCAGTGCCGCACAACTAGGCACCTTCCAAGGAGAAGCCTGCTCTGGTGCCCCATCAACAGTTGCCCCAGCACCAGTCACCGACACTCAGGGGCACCACACCACCACGGTCTCCAGGAAGCAAGTCCGCATCAGAGAATCCCTCGCCTCAGAGAGGAGTCGGTACCACAATAGGAGTTGGCACCGAGGGCCAGGGATGTCTCATCCTTTTGCGGTGCTGTGACCACTCTGGTGGCAAAATCCTCAATGGTCCTGCTGGAACCTGCGGGCTTTTCACCAGGCGCAGGGACACCAATCCGGTAGGTCCTTTTCCTTAGTGTCGGGGAGCAGGCTTTATCAGATTAGATCAGAGACCATCTCCAGACGCTGGTACTGATCAAGACCTTGATCCTGGACACGGCACCGTTTATGGAGGCACCTATGCTGGTACCAAGTCCGAGACCACTGGCACCATGGAAGAGTTGGGTTGTTCAGTACCGCGGGACTCTCTGGGCACCAAGGGGCAGAAGACTGGCCCTCTTAGAGAGTCTTCATCCTCCTCTCCGGATGAGGCAGTGGCTGGCACCATTCTGGCACTGGCAACTGAGGATAATAGGGTGCACCAGGACCTTCTCTGCCTCATTGCACAGGACCTGGGAATCCAGGTTGAAGAGGTCGCTAAGGGAGGAACAGACCCTTTGACTGATATATTGTCACCATCTGGGCCACTGAAAGTGGCCTTGCCACTAATAGAAACCATTGACATAAACATGAAGTCAATTTGACAAACCCTCTCCTCAATTCCCCCAACCTCAAAAATGGTCGAGCACAAGTATTTTGTCCCATCTAGGGGTATGAGTATCTATATACCCATTCTCTCCCGGGCTCCTTGGTCAAATGAGAGGGAAAGGTAGGGTAGGCAAGATCCTACACCTAAAGTCAAGGAGGCCAAGAAAATTGACCAATTCAGCAGAAAGGTGTATTCCACCAGAGGCTTACAGCTCCAGGTGACGAATCAACAGGTTGTCCTGAGCAGATACTCCTATAGTACCTGGGGCTCTATCCAAAAATGTGCGGAGTCTATCTCCACCGATTCCAAGGAGTTTGTGGCCCTCATGGAGATGACAGCAAAAGCATTGTTACAAGGGGCTTTAGGTGTGGCAGATGCAGTGGCCCGGATGGTGGCCTCAGGATTATCTATGCATTGCAGCTCATGGTTGCAAGCATCAGGCCTCCCCCCACAAGGTCCAGCAAAGTGTGCAAGATCTACCCTTCCGAGGGCCAGTCGCTGTTCTCCAACCAAACCGACACAAAATTACACATTAAAGGGCTACTTTAAGGAGTCTTTTAGTCCTTTTTACCTTTTACTTAAGGGCTATCCTTTTGCACACAATGGCACCTTAGAGGAGACAGTTCAGGCTGCAGCCTCTCCCTGGTTTTACCAGCCCTATCAGAGGCAGGATTCTAATCTAAGGTAGGAGGGGCAGAAACAACAACAACAAGAGGAAGTCCTACCAGTCCTCATTTGGTTGAAATGAGGGCCCTGCAAAGCAGCTCCTGGACTCAAAACAAATTTTTTGAGGGTGCTCCCAAGGACGGCATGGCAGTTCAGCACTTGGATTCTCCACTACTATTATTTTTAAACTGTTTATCCTGTTTCTACCATGCATTTCTACCATGCATGGAAATTACTTCAGACAAGTGGGTCCTATGCACAATGGAACTGGGATACTCTATCCAGTTCCACTCCCTCCCACCTTTACATTCCCCCCATCCCTCTTCAGGAACCCCTCTCACAAGCAACTTCTAATTCAAGAAGTTAAGCAGCTCCTGGAAGTGGGAGTGGTGGAAGAGGTTCCTATGGAGTTAAGGGGGAGGGGTTTTCATTCACAGTATTTCCTAATTTCGAAAGCCAGGGGTGGCCTCAGGCTGATCTTAGACCTAAGGAACCTCAACAAGTTAATAAAGAAGCTGAGGTTTCTCATGGTCTCCGTGGCATCACTCGTCCCCTCCCTGGATCCAGGAGATTGGTATGCCGCCTGTGACCTCAAATATGCATATTTCCATGTGTCGATAGTCGCAAGACACAGAAGATTCCTTAGAGTTGTGGCCAGCAGTCACCACTACTAGTTTACTGTACTTCTGTTTGTCTTCTCAACCACTCCCATAGTCTTCACAAAATGCATGGCAGTGGGTGGCCGCCTTCCTGAGGAAGCAGGGATACAGGTCTTCCTGTATCTGGATGACTGGCTGATCAAAGGGAAATCCAGACAAAATGTTGAATTGGACGTAGCATTCATAAAGCTAACATTCACCCATCCAGGTCCACTGGTCAACCCACAAAAGTCTGCCCTCACCCCCTTGCAAAGGATAGAATTAATTGGGGCAGTTTTGGATTCAAACAAGTCCAGGGCCTTCCTACCAGACTCCCATTTTCACACCATTCTATCCATCATAGAGGAGTGGAACTGCCACCTTCTGGTCACAGTCAGAAGCCATCTAAGATTGCTGGGGCACATGGCAGCCTATACTCAGGTGGTTCAGTACACCAGGCTACATCTCAGACCCCTGCAGATCTGGCTGGCTTCAGTCTACCACCCCTCTCAGGTGTCGATCCTGACATCAGTACTGATTTTGCTCAGCTGGGGGCTAGATCAGAGAGTAGTCTTTGCAAGAGTTCCCTTCTTGAGCCTGCAGCCCACCATGACACTGGTAATCGATGCCTTGGACTTGGGTTGGGTGTCCCATCTAGGCCAGATGAGAATTCAGGGCCAGTGGTCACAAAGAGACCTGTCTGCTCATATCAACATGAGAGAGTTGAGAGCAGTATGGTTAGCATGCCAAGCCTTCAGGGAACATCTGGTGGGAAAATACATTTTGGTAAAAACAGGCAACACAACAGCGATGTTCTATATAAGCAAACAGGGGATGCTCATTCCTTTTCCGTGTCAGGAAGCCCTTGACCTCTGGCACTTTTGTATAACCTACAAAATCGATATAGAAGCATTTTATCTCCCAGGATCCCAGAATGTGTTAGTGGACTTTCTCAGCAGGTCAATAGCAGCCCACAAGTGGTCTCTGCTCCTAGACATGGCGAACAACATCTTCCAGAGGTGGGGAATTCCCCAAGTAGACCTGTTCATGATGAGGTCCAACAGGAAATGCAGGAGGTTTTGTTCATTCGAAGGACACAGTTGGGGCTCAATAGCAGATGCTTTCCTCATTCATTGGTCAGGTTACCTGTTTTACGCTTTTCTACCAATCCCGTTGATACGCAGGGTCCTTCTGAAAGTGAAAAGAGACAAGTCTGTTATTATCCTGATTGCCCCGGCATGCCATGCCAACATTGGTTCACCACACTGCTTGAGCTCACTGTAGAGACCCCTTTTAGACTCTCATTGCTCCCAGACCTGATCACACAGGTTCAGATTCACCTTTGTCATCTGAATCTACAGTCTCTTCATCTCATGGTTTATAAGCTCTGTGGCTTGAACCTGCAGGAGTTGCAGTGCTCAGAACAAATTAGGGAGATCCTAATGTGTAGTAGAAAACCTTCCACAAGAGCTACCTATGGGGCATAGTGGAAGAGATTCTCCCTGGTCCTGGCAGAAAGTGGTTTCCCTGGAGGCTTCTTCTATACCACTGATCCTGGACTATCTGTTGAACCTTAAGCATCAAGTGCTATCAGTATCCTCACTGATGGTCCGTCTAGCGGCAATCTCGGAGTTCCATACAGGGGTGGAGGGGTGTTCAATCGTCTTGAACCACCAAGGGCCTTGACAAAATGTTCCCTCAAACTTGTCAACTGGTTCCTCGATGGGACCTTAATTTGGTGCTGTTTGCACAGATGAGACCACCATTTGAACCATTGGCAGCATGTTCCCTCTTGTACTTGTCATGGAATGTGGCCCTCCTAGTAGGCATTACATCGGCTAGGAGGGTGTCCAAGCTGAAGGCTTTGATGTCGGAACCTCCATACACAGTGTTTTTCAAGGACAAGGTTTGTCTGCAACCATGCCCGGCATTCCTTGCAAAGGTAGTTTCCCAGTTTCACTTTAATCAGGACATTTTTCTCCCGGTTTTCTATCCCAAGCCGCATACTAGTGACCATGAGCGAAGTCTTCATTTGCTGTGTTTTAGGAGGGCTTTGGCCTTCTCCATTGAGAGAATGAAGTCTTTTAGGACGACCCCCAACCCAGTTCTTTGTGGCGGTCATCTGATACTAGTATTTTCTTTATCTGTTACGTGTTTTCTACACCCCAACCATAAATAGCCTATTAATTTTAAAGGAGTTGGGGTTGGTATGGTAGCAGTCACTTTTCTTTGCCCAAATAAGCCTCCTCTCCAAAATTTCCCCTTCAAAGCCCTGACCCAGCTTCCTATCATTTTATAAAGTAATAAACTGTTTTCTCACCCAGCAAGTTCATCTTTTTAACTTGCAAAGGTTCACTTAGGCCTTGATGCCACCAGGTACTCCATATGGATTCATCTATGTACCTGTATGGAAAGTCACTGAACTCAGTTGGGCTCCACAAAGGCATAAGCACCCACCCATGTGGAGCATCTTGCAGAATCAGGACCTTAGATGATATGGACCCAATTACATAAATATTAATGTTAATAGAGAAGCTTTATTGTGTGTGGTTTGCTTTCTCTGTGGTTCAAGGGTCACAGATTTATGGTGACTGGCTTCATAGCAGTGCCATGTTTGACCCCGATTTAGGTGTGCCATTTTGTTACCAAGGCTCCACTCAGCCTCCACACTATCATCTCATGCCCACCTGTACCAGGGAGAGATGTAGCAGCTATCTAGAGCCTACTTTGCCTCCACAATGCTATCCATGGTAGAGGTAGCCAGAGCTGGCTTCTGAGGGTTGGTTTTCCATCCTGTTATATTTCTGCACTGCCTTGTTAACCTGGCCATAATTTGACCTCTGATGTTTATAAGAAAATGATTGCTTTCCAGTTGTTTGGATTACTAAATTTAATTATTTCACTCATTTCTTGCTTTTCTTAAATTTTATTTGAATAGCTAAATCTTCTGCTTCTAATTCTGCAAAGAGAAAAATCAGACATAATTTGTTGCTCATTAGATTTTATTTCTCAGGCATTGCCAGTGTGTGCTGCAGTCAGAGGAAGCCAGGAGAAGGAAATGTGAATATGACCCTGACAGGAAGCAGAGAGACAAAGTTTGTTGTGAGAGGCAGAGTTGGGGATTTCTGAGCAAGGAAGCTGCTTACTGTTTGTTTTTCTACTGTGTTCAGGAAAACAGGACTTGGTATAATCTTGCTTATGTACAAAAAATGTGCACCAAGAATATACCTGACTCATAGTGCAAATTTCTAATCTTAACAGGAACAACCCTGCAAGACCCCAAATATTGGCTAGCTGCGCAGAATGAAAGGGACAACAAGTTAAAGACGTATTTTCAGTATGATTTTCTATTTAGTTCTTTATACGTGTACTTTTAATATTGCATTTAGTCTGCCATTATGCTACCTGTTTACCTAGCTTCGTTCAGTCCTTCTGAAATTCCTCAGTCTTCTCAGTCACCGCTATATCATTTAATATTTGCATATTTTGCTGCTCTTTTATACCCCTTTTCCAGTTAATTGATAAATATAGTCAAACAATACTAGTCCTAATATAGATCCTTTAGGCACCCAATGTTAACCTTTTGCCATGTTGAAAATCGATAATTTCTTCCTACCCTTAGCCAGTTTCTAGCTGATGAGAATACTTTCTCTCTCACACCATGACTATTAGAGGCTTTTTGAAAGTCCACATAAATTATATTAAATTACTTTCTTATCCATGATATTGCCGACATTGTCAAAGAATTTTAAAAAATTTTGAGAGGCACAATTTTCCTTTACAGAATTTTTGATAAAGGAGTTCCATTCCTCCTTGGTTCTGTCATGAGACTGGCAGCCTACCTAGTGGACTAGGGCAGACAGTTCTGAGATAGTCCCATCTCTATAGTGTCTTATTATGTCTATAAACAATTCTGTGCATCTTTGCTCTTTAGATTCTGTAACTCTGGCTGTATGAAGCTGTACTTGGGCTCTGTGGGCTAACCAGTAACCATAATGCATCCATGTAGCCTAGCTGAGAAATTTTCAGTATAATTTAAGAGATGTATATAGGTATATAGAGATGAATCCAAAGTGATATAATTTAACTCTTAGAGTACAGAAAAATAAGTTGGCTGTCATAGTAGCCTTGGAATGATAGGAGAATGAGTTAGGACTTTATTAAGCCAATCAGATTGCACTCTCATTCACAACTAATACACATTTTTCTAATGGTTTTTATCTTGCAAACTCTCACGAAAACTGACCAGCCCCAACACAAAATCAAGTTGCTTACTCTTTGCCAGGATAATGATGTAAAAAATATTTTACTCACTAAACATAAAAATTACATTTCCTAGGCACGTGAGTGAATAGCATATTTGCAAGGCTAATCTAGACACAGTTTTTAGTGAGTGCAAACTCTGTAGTTTCAGCAAACAGGATCGCAAGGTATAATAAAACACAACCTCATTGGATAATTAATCATACTTTTATAAAATTCTAATTATGAAAAGAAAAAATTTCCCATCCCTCCTGATTGTCTTGCTAAGATCTTCCAAAACCATGATTCATTAAATACTCGTATAGCAACTTCTGAAAATAATTTTATGATGTGGGAAAAAGTAAATGTTTTGTTTGTGTTGCTAGCAACCAGGTTTGAGTCTAAAATACTTTATCTATTAACCATGTTTCTTTTGCAGATGGGATCATATAAAAAAACAGGGAAAATGTTTTCAATTAAATAAACCCAGTATACTTTTGAATCCCTCAGCAGAAATTTCCTTTGCAGTGAGATGTATATTGGTACCATACCTAATTTTTTTGCAGAACTTTTCTGATTAAATCAATTCACATTTGCCAATTAAAGGTTATATAATTATATTCAATAAGATTTTTCTTTTTAAAATTTTGCATTAAGATATAAATAAACTCCACTGGATTTGAATTTTCAGAAACCCATGAATATAACCAGAAGGGGGAAAAATTGTCGGTGAAACCAGAAGGCACATAATAGACTTCTGTCAAATATCAGATTTATTCCTTGTGCTATTTTCATTTAATGGAAGGAGATGTAACACGGTTTCTGTGTAGAAACCAGCCACCTGTACCAATGAGTTTGACTCATTGGAGTTTGCACTTCTGAATTGCACTTTTGAGTTTGGGATCTTTGCAAACCCCAGACAAACTTGAAAATTTTAATGAGGAAAATAGTGAATTTCACTCTATAATTCATGAGACCACCCTACAAGATAACATTGACTCACAAAAATCCTCAAACTCCTTGTTCTCTGAACTCCAGTCATACAAGCTTAACTTTAAAGGGTTTTTATTCATAGTTTGGATTCGATCTTCAGAGAGTGTTCCATGAGCCTCCTCCCCTGTCCTCCATGATTGCATGGGTCACCTCCCCTCTCATTCGCAATAGCATAACATATTTCTAGAACTTGCATGCATTTGCTTGCATGGAAAAATATTTAGTAAATAATGTAATGTAATTTTTGCTTTGTAATGTAATTTATAGCAACTAGATCCAAGAAAGAGACCCAGCACCATGTAAACAGCCAGCTGTCCTGGGATCACAAGCAACTGCTCTATAGACCATAGCTGGAGATGCTGATATAGGGGAGGTTTTGGGGGAATAATCAATTAATTGATTGGATAAATTTTATTTTATTCAAAAGCCTGTTTGTTTTACTGGTAAAGGAGGAGTCTAGAATGTTATTAAAACTTTATGTCCTGGTACTATTTTTATGTATAATAGGTACTTTGGATGAAAAAAGGCTGTATGTGCTGGCCAACCTCACCAAAAAGATATTTAATTAGGTGACATTTGAAAATGGAAAGTTTCCTAATTATTGCATTATAGTGTGTGGTATCTCATTTACTGTATAGTGCATTGAATTACTCAAAAGGCAGAGTTCCAAGTCACAGTACTGGTTGAGAGTGATCTCAAAGTATAATAATAAAAATGGTTTAAGAGTTCAAAGCTTTCTAACATAAAATCTTCACAGTTGGACACCTTCTCTAAAATGTTTATTTTACATGAATTGCTTACATTTGAAAATATTAATAGTTCTTAAAAGTATTTGAACTGAATTCTTCTCAGGCAAAGATTTTTAAACGTAGGAACCTAAACATAGGCTAATAACTCCATATTTAGGCACCTGCCTGAATTTTCAAAAGTGCACCCAGTATCTCCAAATGAAGTTGGTTCCTTTTTTTGAAACCTTGTTTTTTGTCTCTAGGGCCCCAATTCAGCAAAGTACCTATATATATGTAGAATTTAAGTAGAAATATTTGCTAAAACTTCACATGTGGCTAAGTACCTTGATGAATCAGAGCCTACATTTTCTTGTTAACATTGTACAGAATTATCAATGAAGTGGATGTATTTAAGTAGAAATAATCTAGGCCCTTTTTAATTACTAGAACGACTTTCTAATTTTTTTACATTGTGGGCAGTGATGATATCCAACCGGTTCGCACCGGTTCGCGTGAACCGGTTCTTAAAATTGAAAAAATGCAGCGAACCGGTTCTTAGCGCCGGGAGATTCAATGTAAAGGCGGAGTAGCAAACCGATTGTTAGCGGCGGCGGGAGAGTCAATTTCCCGGAGAGTGTCTCCTGCCATTCTCCCTGCTGCCGAAATTGACCAGGGAGGGTCAATTTCACTGCGGAGAGTGTCTGCTTCTTGCTGCCCCCGAAATTGACCTGGGAGAGTCAATTTCACGGCAGAGGGTACTCTGAAGTTCTGGGTGCTGGGTTGTTGGGGTGCAGTGTGTCGGGTGGTGTGTGCATGATGTTTAAGAACCAGAATAGGTTCTTAAATATCACCTGCCTTTATAGAACTGATTATTGGAAATTTGGGATATCATCACTGATTGTGGGGTATAACATTTTGATTTTTAACAGTAGCTTCTAGACTTGAAAATGCTCAGCAGATTGTTTTATGTGTGTGTATATATAATATAATATTTTAAAAGCCCAAATCCCCAACCCTCTAAATGTAAAGCTCCTTGATGGTGTCAGATTGATAGATTCATAGCCCCTGGAGACTGAAATTCTGTGCTTATTCACAGGATAGGTATGAGAAAGATGCAAGCAGTGCATGGACTTACAAGTGTGCCTCAATTCTGTCTTGGAAAGAACCATCTCTAGGGGTGAAAAAAATTGCTAATAAATTCATAGATTTTTTTTTTAAGGCCAGAAAGCAGCCATGGTCATATAGTTTAACCTCCTGGATAACACAGGCCATAAATTTTACCCAGTAGTTCTTGCATCAATCCTATAACTTACAGTTGAGTTAGAGCATTTTTTTTTAAAGAAAGTCACCATTGAAATGGAGGGCAAGAAGGGACTTTGAGGGGTTTATTTGGATGAGTACATTTAAAGTAACTAAATGTTAGACTGGAAATTTCCAAAGTGTTTCATTCAGAATGTGTCAAATCCTGGTTCCTGCAACCGACCTGTGTAAAATTGCATTGCATAGGAAACTTCCTCTGTGGTTGAGAAGTGATACACTCTTGGCTGCAGGGTAGCAAAAGACAATCTGTAGCTGCCATTGAAGCCTTAGGTCTGCAAAATCCTCAGGGTTGCTGGCTCTTGCACTCCCACCATGTGAAGGAGTGGAGTTTGATTGGCATGTCCTTGTAACTTGGCTTATCCACACACCATGTCAGAAACACTTCTTAGTTTCAGAGGGGATAAAATTTAGGACATGCCAGAATGAGCTAAAATCTGAATCACTGTTAGCTGAGATGTAGTAGCATTAGGGCTTATATTGTGTGTGTGCAGCCACTAGAGCAGCGGTTCTCAACCTGTGGGTCGGGACCCCAAAGTGGGTCGCGATCCCACTTTAATGGGGTCACCAGGGCTGCCGTTAGACTTGCTGGGGCCGGGCGCTGAACCCAAAGCCTGAGCTCCACTGCTCTGAGCCCTGGGTGGCAGGTCTCAGGTCTCCCCCACCCCTGTCCAGGGCTGAAGCCCTCAGATTTCAGCTTTGGCCTCCCCCACCTGGGGCGGCGAGACTCTGGCTTCACCCCCATCCCCTTCCTGGGGGTCATGTAGTAATTTTTGTTGTCTGAAGGGGGTCGCTGTGCAATGAAGTTTCAGAACTGCTGCACTAGAGGGTTATATGGTCGTAGACACTTGAGCAGATCATACATACTCTCCAGTAGAAGATACTGCTATATATACACACCTACTGCTAGCTACCTTGTACAGAACAGTTTCTTGGTTATGACATATTAAAGTGGTGATGTTAATTTCCACATTAAAATTCCAAGTAAGTAGGAGGAAAAGATGGCTGGGGAAGAAGGAAAGTATAGTTTTACTTGTCTAGGGTTTTTGTTGTTTCCATTTCTAAAGTACCAAGTTGAAACACAGTTTTCTGGAATAGTAAATAAATGAGGGCAATGGTAAGGCTAGGTACACAATGTAAGTAAATGGATGTATGTTAGTATATTAAAGTTTACCTTCAAGTGAAATGCATTCAAGAATGTATCAGCTGGTGTTTTCCTTTCTATCGAATAAATTTCTGCTTCTTCCCCACATAGTTAGCACTGTCGTGAGCTGGCCTGGGGATTTTATTTGGCCTGTTATTGCTTACATCCATTTATGGGATGTATGCTTTGATACCACAGGGGTTCCATGTATGTAGAGAGAACACAATAATTGTTGATGCTCATAGTGTAGCTCAGGGAGGTGAATTTAGTTCGGGGGAGGGGGAATCTGTCATTGCATGTTTCTAATTTACCAAAAAGGGCTAAAATAACTTGTGTTTCTATATAAAATGTACAGCCTGTGAAGTTTTATTATTGGTAAGTTATTTAGATCTTAAAGAGGTCTTAGCAAGATGCTGTCAAGACTCTAAAAGGATGTTGTAAACAAAGAAGAAAACACCAGCAAAACAGTCTATGGTTGTTCTAAATGAATCCTGTGTTATTACTCATGCTGGAAAATTGTTTGTAGTGCTCAGTTTGGGAACACTTTTATATTTTGCCTCAGTCTAGGCATTATCTCATGCTTATTCACGTGGGTATACACTTACTTTCCAAAATCTAGAGCACAATTATTGAGACTTTAACCCTCAGAGTACTGCATGTTCAAGGGGAGTCGGGCTTAAATTACTGCACATTCTTGGCATGTTAGTTCCAAGGGTGTATTCAAGAAGCACTTTATAGTTTCCATTACTTCCCATACCTAAAGGTCAACACTTGAAGGGAAGTTGCTCCCAAGACAAGTTCTCTTCATATCTGACATTTATTACTCTAGACATTTCAGTTATGTTTTATTAAGGTTTTTTAAAAAAACCCTCTCAGTCTGGGTTTCACTTGTATGAATATGATCAATTGAGAGGTAGTTTTAAAATGCTCCCATTATGTAGCAGCTAGCTCATAATATGGTGGTGTTTTTTTAAAGCTGAAAGTATTAATCATTCATACTTTGTTAACTTGTAACTTATACTAACAGTAATATCACCAGCACTCTGGTAAGCCTTGCTTTTATTTTTGGGATCTATGTTAAAAGCACATTTATCCAAATCTATAACAATTCATAACCATTGCTGAAACTTTCTAGAGGTCAGCAAAAGGGCTTCATGCTTTTTTTGCTGCTAAATGAAAGCATTCAATCTATATTTCAGGTTAGAGTTATCAATCACAGATAAATCTTTACTTTTCCAGCCCAAGATTTTTGTAAAATCAGTTTGAGTCTAAAATAAATTGGATGGTGTTCAAAATCTGAACCCAAATCCAAATTCCTTGCTAACTAATTCTGATAGGGCAAACCAAAACCTGAGATCTGAACACTCTCATATTTTGGGAGTATGAAATCCAGATCTGAAGGTTATGGCTGAAGCCTACAGTTGTATTTACAGTGAGCCAACAACTATAGAAAGTTCAGGAGAAAAAAGTCTAGTAGATTTTAAAGTTAATCCTAATACCTATTTCATCAAGGGGCCTTTTAAAACATGCAGAAATTAGGCGGTTTATGAAATGAGGTCTAAAAGTACCTGGTTATTCAGACCTGTTGAACAAATCAGAAAAAAACACTTTGGGTCTGAGCCTCTTCAGCACCCTTTGAAAAGTTATTCCAGAGGCACTTCAGAAATTTTGGTGGTACTTAAGAACAGCCACTTTGGTAGCACTTTCATGAAGAAATAGAAAGGAAAAGTATAAAAGAGGGTATAACAATATTGGGTGTGTGAATAATATACAAACCAGGCAAATTATGGGTTGTAACTTCCTCTCAAATTTTGGTGACTACATAAATTGCTCACCTTTATTCTCATGGTCATGATCTTGTGGTCTCTGTTGGTACAATTTCTGGAATCATAACTGTTTTTTGAAGTTGGCTGTTTGTTCTATATTTATCATTCAGTTAATGACAACAACTGAATTTTCATAAAAAATCTTACCTTTTTTAGAAGCAGGATTATGAGATGAGTGACACTGGTATTGCCCGTCATATTCTAATGAAGCCAATAGTGATATAGTGCATCTCTATGACATTAACGCTGGGAACCAAAACCCAATATTTAATGTGTACCAGTTGGGTAGAAAAATAAATGATATGGGGATAAAATTTTCAGAAGTGTGTAAGTCCCATTTTCAAAAGTTGCTTGGTTTATTGAAAATCAAGTCATGAGACTTAAGCTTCCAAGAACCTAAGTGAGTTTTGAAAATAGACTTAAGTTACTCACTCACTTATGTGGCTTTTGAAAATTCTACCCTAAGTTCTTTGTTTAAAAAAAAAAGGTATTAGCAGTATTAACCTTTACTTAAGGTTAGATAAGAGCCTTATTTTATCTTACTTAACCTTAGATAAGAGCCATCATTTATATTCCTTCAGCTTTGCCTTTGGCCCTTTTGCTGCAACTACTTCAGTGATCTTTCTTTCTATCTTTCTGTCACCATAATGCCTGGAAGCCCTAGTCATGGACCAGGACTCTCTTGTGCTAGGTGCTGAACAGAAAGACAGTCCCGGCACCAAACAATTTACAATCTAAGTATAAGGCAAGAGACAACAAATGGATACAGACAAATAGATGGGGGAGTAGAAGGACACAATGTACCAACAATGGTTAGCACCATTGCCAGTGGTCTCAACTCGCCAGCAGTCTAACCATTGTCAAATTGTTGTTGGTTTAGTTAGCGGTATATTACATGCAGTGTTCACTGGGAAATAACTGCAAATTTCAAGAAATATTTAATGTTAATGTTACAAGTAATGAATCTTGCTTTTGCCAGAACATTATGATACGTAATGATTTTAACTGGAAAATATTCAAATGGATGATGATAAAAATGATTTGAGAAAAAGTGACAAGATATTTTGTAGTTTAGCAGTACAAAAAGCAAACTGACTTATAATTATTTCATAGCTGTGCATTTCAAATTAGAGATAGATCTGGTTTCAAAAGTAAAGCCATAAATTGGGTTTGAGCCTTTCTTTCTCTGCTGTACAAGAGTGCCAAGTAAGTGAAATATTTCAAGATTATATTATAATCATGTAATCTCTCACAGGAAACCAGTTCATTTTACTGTAGATGAAAAAAATATGTTCTCTTAAATACAGTTTTAGTATGATTCTAGCAACATTATTATAGATTGTGTTAACATAGTGAATCATAGCCTGGCTAGAGCTTGACCAAACTATCCTACAGTAGTCAAAATGTAGTAATTTCAGCAGCATTGGGATAGAACTTTCCCCAAAGTAGCTGATGTGTACATGTGTGCAACATGATGTTCCCAGTGCCTGTAAAAATTAAGCAAATAAAACTAAAACTTGTTCTAAAAACTTGATAGAAGAAAAATACCTAAGATGTGATTCATTAGAAAGTCCAAATACTTCATTGGCAAACAATCATTTTAGCGGACACACAGAACTAGTTTTATTACATTGTTTGGTTGCTATATTTTGTTATATATTGACACATTTCAGTTAATATTGTAATTATTATTTACTATGTGTATTCCAGTAGCACCTAGACAACTCAATTTAAAACAGGGCTCTGTGCCCCAAAGCTCTTACAGTCTAAGTAGGTAAGACAGAGCGAGCACTGATAATTTGTAAATGTCACTTTCGTTCCATGATTTTCTCCCAATGGATTTCTATCTGTTTTACTTTACTCTATTTATTATAAATAAATATTATAGCATAAAGTAAGGCAAGAATGTTTTGAGGAGGAAGATAAAAGGGGATTCCCTAAAAGGAAAGACAAAGTAAGGTAAAGGGGACACTAAGGAAGAAGAAAATGGGGAAAGTAGAGGGAAGAATGGGGGCTTGGAGGGCAGAAGAGAAATGACTGTGAGAAAGGAGCAGCAAAAAGCCAATCAGCCTAGAGGAAAGAGTGTCTAGAATTTAACCTGAAGAAGGAGTGTTCTCATTCATTAACATTCAAAAGCAATGTGAAGCTGCTTCTCCAGCTGCAATTGCTCCTCGAGTCAAGTTGGCTAACTCTTTGCTAGGAGTTTCTCCCTTCCCTGAGCCCACGTTGTTGGGGAGGGTATGGGACCACATGAGTCCTGGAGGGAGGTCCCCTCCCCCCCCACAGCTCTGATGATGACGTATAATACAATAATGTGTAAATAAGTAATGTGCTTAGCATGTGGTAAAGGTAAAGCTAATTGATTTAAATGAATAAATTAAGCCCAGGCAATTTTTGTCTAAAAGTTACTATCATGTGATTAGCATTTTTGTGGTCTGTGTGAGATGACTTGCAGTCTCAGTCTAGTCCCTAGTGAAACTATTTGGCATCTATTTCAGTAATGTCAGCAGGAGCTAAGAATTAGAGTTGTTACCTCTAGAACAGTGGTTCTCAACCTTTCTAATGCCGTGACCCCGCAATACAGTTCCTCATATTGCGGTGACCCCAAACCAAAAAATAATTTTGGTGGCTACTTCAAAACTGATGACGTCAGCAAGCGCCGGACACATGTAATGTGCTGCTATGGACTGTGGAGCGTTCCCCCCGCTTCCCCCGCCCCTTAGGCCCCGGACGGATGATGCAATCACGTCTGCGCATGCGCGCAGGCATTCAGTTTGGAATGCGCATCCATAACGGTGTGCGTTCCAGCTGAATAGCGCTGCTACAGATGGTAGCGCGACTTCTCAGCGGCTAAAGCCATCGGAAATATGTATTTTCCGATGGCTTTAGGCGACCCCTGTGTTTTGGTCATTCGACCCCCGCCGGGGTCGCGACCCACAGGTTGAGAACCGCTGCTCTAGAACAAGGTTTAGGCACAATGATGAGGAAGCCTACATTTCTGTGGCATGTATCATACCTCTCTTGTGTGTAGGTAGAGTGCATTAGAGATGTCACTCCAGAAACTTTCACAAGCACTTCAAAAAAAGAAGACCCAGTCCTGCAAGTTTCATTGTGTGGGCAGACCCCTGTGCCCAAATGGGAGCCCCATTGAAGTCAACGGGACTCCTTGCAGGCACAAAGTCTTCACATGCAAAGCAGGTGGCAGGAACAGTGACCAGATTTATAACAAAGTCCAAATGCGTTGGTGTAATTGAGTAATAATACATTTTTTAAATTTTTCAAATGCCCACTAATAGGTAAGCTTTCCTATGGTAAATCATGCATGGTATTCGATGTTCTCTACAATACAGTGGTCACACTTTTAAATAGTTCATTTCAGTTTTAGAAATATCAATTTCAGCACTATTCCCTTTTCTTAAAATAGGGAATACTGGAACCAGTTTGTCCTCCAAATCTGAAATACAATTTTTAAGGGCATCCACTCTATCTGGACATATTTTAAAAATATAGGTGAGTATCAGCTGAATACTTAAAGGCAATCATCTAAGTAATGTTGGTGTTCTTTTCCTTTACAAAGGAAGTGATACCTGACACTCCACCTCTGGAATGGGAATAAAGCTCATGGTATCACAAGCACTTTCCCAGGCTCAGTAGAAGAGCAGCGTTTGAAGGGTATAATAATGTCATATAGTATAACAAAACCAGATGGAACTTCACCAATTAAATTGATGTGCAGCAAATGTGAGTGCAATTTATGTTGAAAGCTTCTGTAATTTCTAGCAAAACTTAAAGGGGATAGTAATTTGTGTCAGCAGAATGCTCGAACTTCTGCAGGGTAAATGTGCCATACGTTTTTATCAATTGGGAAAGTGTTTTCTGTCAAACAAGAAAATAATACAGTGCTTCTCTATGAAGGAGACCTTGCAAATGTTCTTTCCAAAAAAACAAAAACAAAAAGCAAACAAAAAAACACAAGAGGAGGAAGGCATAAGTTATCTCTCAGAAAATTGATTTTATTACTGTCAGTCATAGTTTTTATATTGACTGATGTAAACACTTAAGTTTTCTGGCTATTACTGGTTTTTTGCCCCATGTACAGATGTCATGGTTACTGCTGAATGATTTCCCTGGAGATAGTGATGGCATAGTTTTAAAAAATCAAGACCACTAGCTGATTGATTTAGGAAATAAAATGTTATAATGCTTTCCAGACCCAAATTTGTAAGAACAATACTTTCTTTATATAAAGAGCTAAGTGTCAGCATCACTCATTTGTTCTTTAACCTAAGAGATACATTTTTATTAATATATTCTGCTTTTAAATCTCTTAAATCCCTTTGAATCTTTATTGTGAAAATCTTTACTTGATTAAAGTCTAATTTTTTCTACATTAGGAAGGGACTGTCTTTATATTTGTGCTATATATAGCATAAGTACATTGTTGGAATTTAACAAACAATAATGACAATAAGGTAGATGTGAAGTTATAGTAGTATCTTCTATCTGTAATATGTAGAGCAAGCTTAATGTATTCTGAGAGTGGTTTTGACAGAGACGTTTGACACAATCCCCTTCGTGTATTCAATCCTGAAAAAATAAGCTACTCGTCTTTTAACATCTCCAGAAAATATTCCTATGGGATTTGAATAAATAAAGACTGTTTTAAAAAAAATAAATCTCTTGACTGTGGAAATTTGAATACTCCTTACCTTTTTGGAATAGGAACAATTTTTGATCAATTTACAACTGGATAATTGTAAAATTAGTTTTGGCTGGTCACATTACATAACTTTACTTTTTATTTAACAGTGCTCCCTCTCTACTTTGCCTTGAAAGCATTTAAATATGGATGTGGTTGTGTCCATAGAAAAAGAAAGCACATTGTAATGTATAATATGAGTGGAAGAATGCTTTGGGTTCTGATGGGCAGAAATAAATGTTCTTCTTCAAGTGATTGTCCGCACAGACTTCACTCTTGGTATGCATGTGTTCTGTGCACACAAGAGCAGATTCTTTTTTTAATAGTGATGTCTATTGAGGCCATGCCTTTACCTGGGGAGCCCTCACAACTGCCATTGCTGAAGGTAGAAAGTGTGGGATGGCTTCAGATCCATCAGTTCCTTATCACCTGTGGCTGCTAACCCTATGATATCCTCATCTGTTCAATCTGCAAGAGATTTCTTAGTGATGATTTTTCTAATTCTTGCTTAATGGTGTTAAAAAAGATAAATTTAAATAGAAGCTCCCTATGAAAATGGCAGGACATTGAAAGTGTGTCTGCCAGCCTGCACAGATGCACATCTTGCTCACAGTCCCCTAAACCCCTTTGTACACAAACATAAAATGACTGAAGGCAAATGTCCAGGATTCAAGTTCAGCCCCTCCTGTGACATAGCCACGCCCATCAATGACAGTCATTCAAGGTGCCTCTTATTCTTGGGCTGAGGGGCCTGTCTATGTGTGCAGCTCGGTGTGTAAGACCTTCCTCAAAAGCACTCTGAAATCTAGAGAAAGTAAACTGAAGTTACATCTCCTGGAGACCTCAATGCAATTAGGCACAGAGAAGCCAACTGACAGACCATCTTCCTTCAAGCCAGCCTCACTCTTTCAGTGCACCAGGAAGTTATGATGTCACCCCAGGCTCCAGGGACATTCAGAAACCTCACTCCTCTGTGACTTCCTCTTTGACAGCCTTCTGCTTTGGGACACTCCTCTTTGACAGACAAGATCCACAACAAATATCAGGAGGGGCTAAGATTTGCTCTAGACTGCGCTTGATGCAATTAACATGGCAATCTGGACCACGACAACAGACAATGATCCTGACAGTTGGGATTCTTCATTGATGGAGGAACTGAGATGTGGTTGAGGCTGCCTTGACCCAGAGGTCCTTTGCTATGATTGCAAGGGCTCCTCGGGCTCTGGCAGACACGGGTATTTGAAAAGAATCTGATCTTCTGCACATGGGACACACATGCATAGCAAGAGTGGAGTCTGTGTGGACAACATATTTCAAAGACCCACAGTTACTGTAAAGTACATAACCATTCTTTCAGTTAGAAATGTTTTTTAAAAGAGAGTAAATCCTTTTTCCCCCTTGTGTTGTCCATGCCAACCCCTTTCCATTTTTTGACTTCTCTCCTCACTAGTTTCTTAGACCATGTGCTATGTGTCTATACCTTGCCAAAACGAACCCTCCAGTAAGCATAACTGAATGTGTGCTGGTAATGGAGGGAAGTCTGAGAGTGATGCAAAGTGTTCCTTCCCATAAGAAGATTTTTTTCATTAATTTCCCCCAAAAAACCAACTTCTTGGCTAAAAAATCAGACATGAACACAAACTCTGTTTTACTGCAGCTCTATTTTTTGCCATGTATGTATTTCTATGTAACAATGAGTGTCGGATGACCTGTTAAAATTACGTAGTATTTACATAGCAGTTTACTTGATCAAAACACAGCACAAACATAGACATTAATCCTCATCATTTTTCCATTAGGTAGGAGGTTAAGTATTATCAACCTCATTCATTATTAATCATAATTACCCTCATGTTTTACATATTGAGAGATTTGACTCATAGAGATTGAGTACTCCAGGACAATCTAATGCTGTGGGATCCAACAGTGTTTTTGACATCACAAATTTAAAGTCTGTATCGATTTGTTTTTAAATGATATATTATACTTGTTTGAGACAAAAAGTCATTCAAATTGAATACAGTTATTGAATCTTAGAAATGAGATTCTCTGTCAGTCAAATGTATAGTTTTACCACATGCCTCATAAATTTCATAACGTCATCCCAAGTCCATAGCAAAAAGTCACTTATGAGGACTCTGCATGATTAGTCTTTGTGCACATAGAAATGTTATTTTTAAAATGCCATTTTGGCATAGCAGTGCCTAAATATATAGTAAATATAATTAATCCGATTTTAAGTATTTGTTGCCTCTTGTGATCAGATTTAGCCTCTTTAATTAGTTTCTGTCATTCTGTGTGTAGTTCTGTGGATGATCATCACCAGCACCCATCTAACACGGCTTGGGGTAAAAGAAGAAAATTGTTCCATGTGCCATGCTATTTACAGAAGAGGTGTGTTTATTTTTCAGCAGTCTCAATGGTGAGCCCACATTATCTTTGACATAGCCACAAGGTATGCCATAGAAGGCAATTAAACATACCACACAGGCACACCAGATTGCAGTCAACTGGGACGCAATCTTGCGATTGACAGCAGTGCACCTGCACAGATTCAGTTTCAGGTTCTAGGCTTTGTTTGTTTGTCTGACTGGAGCTCTTTACAACTAGGCTGTGCTTTTCCGTTTTCTGATCACCAAAAAGCTTGATTTGGAAGAATATGTTAAATCTCTTTCAACCGAAGGGGAACACTATCTTTTAAGATCTAAGTTGGCTGATAAATTCTCCTCCACTTTAATGAAATACCAATGCTAATTGGCTTTGGGACGTAATGTTGCTGGTATAAATTATACTATAAAAAGGTCAAAGGTGAGTTACAAAGGGAAAAAAGTGTCAGTAGCCTTTATTTTTCCTTTCTGATTTATACTGTTGCCACAACGCCTTTTTCAAAATAGGCATTTTCCAGATTGTTTTATAAATAACAATTTGGTCCTTTTTGTTTTGTTTTGTTTTTTTATGAGAGGATAGGTATATCACAGCTGAAATCTGAACTGCACCTCTTTCAACCCTGAGTCAGTCTTAGGCTGTAACTTAGTTGGCAACAGTTTTTAGCTAGCCTCTCTAAACTTCTGTCAGGGAATTATTTTTGGGCCAGTAGTTATAGCTAAGATCATTGACTAGGATAAGCAGCTGAATGATAGACAGACCCATGAAATGGGTTTAAATGGCAGGCCACAACTTTAATTATACCTTGGAGTGGGGCACTACTTTTCCTGCCCCAACTCTCTCTCAGCAGATCCCAGCTGGCCCCATCTTGCTTTACCCAGACAACAGCCAAACAGATAATCTAAGGAGCAAGGGTTTGGGCAGAGGGGCAGCCCTCTCTCTGCCATGCAAGCGTTTGGACTTCTCTTATTCCCCAGCTGTGCAGTAAAGGTCATCCTCTGCTAAAAGCGATGAGAAAGAGCTTGTTTGGTACTGACAAGTTTTCAATACCTTGTCCCCACAAATTTCTAGGTATAGATATTCATGTAATGTTAACATCACAAATGAATTTGAAAATAAATCAGACAGCTCCAAACTTACTTGATATTATTTTGAATCTGTGTGGATTTTTTCATAGTTTCATTGCATATATTTGTTGCCTCTTGACCAGGCAGTTTCCTGATCAAGGTTACTTTTGGGGGCTTTTTTGGACAATAGCTATATAAATTTAAGATTTTAGACTACTGTTAATAATAACAGCTTACATGTTCCTCCACCCCATTAATAAGTGCCCAAGGATGAACATGGATCAGAATTGGTACTGCTGCATAGCACTGAGGTGTTCTGCTTGGTTCAGACTCTCTCCATGGCTATGTAAATGGGGAATTGGTTTGAGGCGGGGACAAAAGGATGTGGAAGGGCAAACCCCTCTATCCCAAGGGAAAGGTAGGGTCCACACCTGCTGTAATAGACCACATGCTCTAATAAAGATAGTGAAGAGGTTGTACAGCTACAGCATACAGAGCTGGTGAGCTGGATTGTGGGACTTTATCCTTCATGTCCCCTCTGATATTTCCCTGCGAGAGAGGATATTTATTCAGATGTTACCTGGGAGAGGGCAACATTTTTCCCCGAACATACAAGAATTATGAATGGTGCTAACACAGCAAATTGTTAGCAGTTTTGACATACTAGGATTTCTTTAGAAATGAAGAAAGCCGAGACCTGCACAAGCTCAACTTAAAAGTAACTACAAGAAAAGGAGTGTGGTAAAAGAAAGCACCGTTTCCAGGGGCAAGAAAGAAAAGGAGAAACAAGCAAGACGAGCTTGAGACAATTCTACATCATAGAGAAATAAAGCTTAGCTCATGTAATTAATTGGTGGGATCATTCCCACAGCTGGAATGTTAATATTGATGAGTACAATCCTTAAAGGAGAGAAGAGACACAGGTGGAGGAATCTTTGCGAGAATGATTTACAAAAGCAGCCAGCTGCAGTTTCAAAATGGAGCAACAACAAACTAATATGGGTCAAGTTTTAAGAATACTGTATTACAACGTACAAAAGAGAAACTATAGTATGCAGCTGCTGCAGACTGCCAGAACTGGAAGAGAGCAAGAACTGAATTTCTGAACCAAGTACCAAAGATCCTCATCATACGAAATTGTGCTCATGGGAGATTTTAACTCCCTAAACAGATTTTCGGTAACAAATACTGTTAAAAAGGATTGTCAAGCAGATGTTTGAGTAATGTGGAGAAAACCTTAGCCAAAAATTCAGACCTAGCCAAAAGATTTTACATTTCCTTCTTTCTAATAGGATATAATGTATGAAAAAATCTTGGCACCAGTGATCATGTGCTTATAAATATATTAATGAAAGAGACATGTGATTGAGCTCAAAAGCTTATCTCTTTCGCCAACCGAAGTTAGTCCAGTAAAAGATATTACCTTACTCACCTTGTATCTCTCGTATTCTGGGACCAACATAGCTATAACTATTGCAAACAAATATATTAATATCATTCTTTATTGAGAACAATAATCTCTCTAATTCTGGTCCATTTTCTGGTTAGTTGTCAACATTTGAGTGCTTGTCTCTATGGTATCTAAGTGCTGTAGAAAGATTAAAAATCATAGTGGGCCAAATTTTCAGCTGGTTAACTTCTGTTGGCTTCAATGGAATTGTGTCAGAAAAAAATTTGGCCAGAGATAGCTTGTGGGGCAGAGTGTGTTCTGTTTACTCTAATTGTAAGTTGGTCTTTTATTTTCCTGCTCAGTCCTATTTTTGGTTACTCATGTTTATTACTTTTGAATGTGCTATCAGGTATTCTGCTGTTCTGGCTGTATGAGCAATGTTCTGATAAGGTCATCTTTCTTACAGTGTGACCTGAAGGTGACAAGGAGAGGATTCTAGCTGATGTCCTTTGGAGGTTTTCCCCCCAGTCTTATGCTATGTCTACACTACTGCCTTTGTAGGCAAAATTTATGGTGTGAATATTCCACCCCCGAACGACATAAGTAACATTGACATAAGCGCTAGTGTGCACAGCACTGTGTCCGCAGGAGAGCTTCTTCTACTGACATAGCTTATGCTTCTCACGGATGTGGGGGTTTTTTGCTGACAGGAGAGCTATCTCCCATCCTTAAAGAGTGTTTTCACCATGCGTGCTGCAGCGGTATTGACATAGCCTTAGGTTTTCTTTTGAGAAGGTTTTGCCTTTTGTTTTCTAGAATATGTATCTGGGGTCCTGTAAGTGTATTGTGTCTGGTGATTATAAGTGTTATGAAGAGCAAAGAGATAATGTGGTCCAATCCCATTGAATGCTTTGTACATCAGTACTGGAATTTGAGTTGGATGCAGTAGTGAATGGGAAATCAGTGCAAGCTGTTGAGCACTGATGTGATATGTGTGCTTTGGACCTTTCCACTCAGCATTGTGCTGTAGCTTCTTCAATAAATTTCTAGTCAAGGCCAGATAGAGAGAGAGGTGCAGTAGTTCGTTTATAATGACCTAAGTACTTATCTTAGTACAATCACTGAAGCAGAGGTACCTAATGGTGGGAGCTATAGTAATGAGAGTTGACAAGTCCAAAATGTTCCTCCTCCCCTTGATAGGAGCTGCTTGACCCTAGGGACAATGAATGCATGGATTAGTGTAGACACCTCAGCTATTAGAGGTAATTTCCAACAGTGCCAAATTTTCATCCTAATATGTTAATTAGGGTTATCTTTAAAGTGCACATGAGAATTAATCCCAGCACAGTTAGAGAATCATAGGATTCTGCAATTTTTGTAGTTGGTATAGTGCTGAAATGTTTCATTTAAGATGTATTGCATCATCTTTAACTGGCAAGTGAGCTATTATCTCAAATAAATTTGGTCCCTTGAACAGCCAGTAATTTAGAAATAATTTACTTAAAAGAAAATTTGATTAAAGAATATTTGTAAATTATATAGTTTATTTGAAAGGATGACCTCTATCCTTACCACACCCGTACTGTCATCAGAAAATCAGAAGAGAGATTTGGGGTGGGTAGGAGAAGTCTGAGAGAAAGGACAGTGCTACTCTAAGTTTCAAGAAGACAAGAGGGTATTTGGTCTGGTGGATCAGTTCTGAGCATAATTTGTGGAGAGGCTGAGGTGGAGTGTTCCTGAAGAGTTCTCGCTCCCTGTATCGGAAATAAAATCCACCACCACTACCAAAGATAGACGGGAGGCTGAGGAGGAATGATTGATCAGCTACGGGCAGTTCATTGTCTGTTGGGACCTCCAGCTGTTCTGGTCAGTCCCTGTTTGAGTGAAGTGCTTAATGGTTCAGTGCTGACTCCTCTTTTGTTTAATAGTTTCATGAATGATCTGAAGGAGAAAGTACAAAATGCATTAATTACATTTGCAGATGACACAAAGCTAGGGAGAGTTGCAGCCAGCTGGTAGGATAGGAAGAAAATATAAATTGATCTAGAGAGACTTCAGTAATATGCAGGAATTAACAAAATGAAACCTAATATTCTTAAGGGGAAAATGATCCAAGCCACAGGTATGTTACATGCAAAACTGTTAATACAGGGTTAAAGTTAAGCTTTAATCACACTCTAGTCAGGAAATTCAGGACATGATTTATAGTGAGCCCTTACCCTAGCTTCCACATTTGTATGCACATTTTTGCCCTTTAATCACTTCTGTTGATCTTCCCAGAACTCTCTCCAGCGTCTCTGTTTTTCTGGCAATAAAGAAAAAAATTTAAAAAAAACTATTTACTTCAAGCGTGGTCTTACCATATTTATATGCAAAGAGACTAATGACTCTTTTTATTTTCGTAAAAAGATGCTTGTGAATATTTTCCAAATATTTGCTTCCCTGTTTTTTTAATGATTAGCTAATTGTGCAAGATCCTAACTTCCATATTTCTTTTCTTTATTTCTATGGTAAAATCAGATTTGCAAAAAAAATCAGTCCCTAATATCATCCATTTTACAGTTATCAATGATTTTGTCCCCTCTTCTCATAGTAATTATAACTAGTTTCTTTCTGTTTCTTTTTGATTGGGATTCAGCAAAATTTAAAAATAAACATCGGGAAGCAGCAGGATTTGGGGCACTGGACTGGGAGTGAGAATGTCTGGAGTGAAATCCTAGCTCCGTTGAAGTCAATGGCAAAACCTAGGTAGTGTTCTTTGAACTGCTGCAGCTCTACTCATGGAAGCAACAGGGGAAACTGTAATGTAGACAGGATAAATACATGTTAGCTAACAGCTGAAGAAAAATGATATAGATATGATATATTTCTTATTTATTATTCTTTACTCTGGGTTAAGCTTGTTTTATGTAAGAAAATACACAATAGTTACTAATAAAGTAAAAAAGCTAAATTCTGTCTTTTACTGTACTGGTTTACAAAAGGGGAAGGGATGTAGGGAGTTTCTTTCACTTCCCGCATCCTTATTCAAAGAACAAGGAGAGATTTTTCATAGCGTTCAAAAGAACACTTAAAGAGATGGCCAGCTAGTAAAGAGATGGTCAGCTAGTACTCTAGCTAATGCACTTTATCTCCAAGGAGCTGCAGTATGTCTTCAAGAGAGATGTCTAGTAGCCTATCCTAGCTGACTAGCTCTTTAGCAGCAGCTAAACTGGGTTGAATACTGCTCCTGTAGTGTTTTCTACAGTATAACCTCTGAAGAATCTTTCCATAGCCGGTAGAACACCTGAAGCAAAGGAGGCACTTGGCTGTATCTCAGCTCCACTTCATTGCATTAGTCAGGGTGGGATTATATAGTTCATGAAAAATATGGGTGAGAGCGATGCTTCCTCAATGTCATCCCAACGTACTTGCTATCCTGAAATTTTACCAGTAAAATATTTCATTTGTGGTATGTCTGTGGCATTAACTTTCTGTGGAAATAAATTTCAGTTCCTGTTAATCTTCCTTGTTATCAGAATTCATTACATAACATGGGACAACAGAAAGTAAACTGTAAAATGCACCATATTTTTTTGTTCTGAGTAAACATGTTAATTTAATCTGAATTCATCATATTCTAAATAATTTTCATGGCAAAAGCTTTTAAATTTACTAGCTCTTTTCTCTCTAATCAAAGGGAAGAAATTAAGAGGGAAGAAAGGTTGCATTTCTGTTTATCTGTGCTACCGTATTTTTATGTATTTGGCTAGTATCAGTGTGGCATAAGTTCTTTATCCATTTGGCTTGCAAGTGATGAAAAACAGTTTCCTTTACGCAAATGTCCATCTTTGTTAATGATGTTGGGCAAGTGTGATATCCAGGGAATACCATGTCACTTGTCAGGTTACTGATAATGTAATCTAACTTCTAAAAATAAATAAAACTCATCTTGTCATCTGTTCTATTTAACCTTAAACAGCAGTTTTGTGTAACATGAAGGAAAATTGTGTATTCAGAGAGTTACATCTACATTTAGAAAAGGTTCATATGCTTAGTGCTAGACTAAACCTTCGCTTTCAACACATTTCCTGTTGATTTACTACTTACTAAAGACCATGATTTTATGATAGTGTCATTTCTTCTTTACAGGAAGCTGCACAATGGAACAGACTAAGTAAAAGTTAAACCTGGACTGAAGAATTAGCATAATATTGTTAGTTGTTTCAAATGATTTTTAAAAACATTTGAGCCATTTTTAAAGATCTTATCCAGCAAAGCCTTCATGCACTTGAGTAATTGTCTATTTTCAAATGTTAAATAAATGTTACATCCCCTTTTTTTCTCCATGGTTCTTTTTATGTTACCTGCCAGCCTCTCCTGTGTAAAGTGGAGTACAGTATTGAGAAAACAAAGGAAAAGTGAAGATAAAATAGAGTGAACTGTGGTGATCACCCTTCCCCTCTTACAGTCTAGTTTTCTTTGTGCAGTAAGATATGCTGTGTGGACTGAACCCTTCCTTAGCATGTAAAGTTATGTATTTTCTGAAGATTTGTAGTATTTTTATTTTTCCTTAAGCTGTAAAAAAGGAATTTTAATTAATAATGTCATAAAATGCCAAAATTGTCTGTGAATCCTTTTAAGGGATTCCAAGAGACTAGGCAGAGTCTACACTCCTTCCAAATATCCTTGGCTGACTCTACAACTTCTTTGACTACTTTGACCTCATGCACTAGTAAGTCCTAAGGATGATCTCAGTAATGGGCATTTCCCATCTCCTAAGATAGTTCACATTTTCTCACAGCAGCCACCTGCAGGTTACTTTGAAGTGATTTAATCAGAGTCTATAAGTCCTTACACAGGAAATAAATATTTAATAATGGGCTCTTCAATCTAGCAGTGAAAGATATAACACGATCCAATAGGTAGAAGTTTTGAAGCTAGACAAATTCAGACTGAAAATAAGGCATACATTTTTAATAGTGACAGTAATTAACCTCTGGAATAAGTTACCATGGTCATGGTGGATTCTTCATTACTGATAATTTGTAAATCAAATTTGGATGTTTTGCCTGAAAGATCTGCTCTAAGAATTCTTTGGGGGAAGTTCTGTGACCTTATACAGGAGGTCAGACTACATGATCACCGTGGTCCCTTCTAGTCTTGGAATCTGTGAATCTATGGAAGTGGCAATGGCAGGCTTTCCATCCTCGTTTCCAGAGATACAAACACCTTCCCAAGAGAAACAATCCATCTTCTTCTCAGACAGTTACTATAGCAAATGCTCTTCCTGCTTTGGACACTTGGAGTGAGATGACTCAGGTTGCTGTTTCCTAAGTGAGGATGTAGAGGTTTTGGCAGAACCGATCTATTCCTCCCTCAACATAGCAGAAACAGCTCATATTCCCCACTGGCCCCACCCCAAGATGAGCTGTAGGGGAGGGGCTGTTTCATCTTTCCCATACAAGAATCACAAGATTGTGAACTCTGCATGGCCCAACCTGAAAGAAAAGGGCTATTAGCAAGTCTACATAGGATTAATATCAAATTCAGTCAAGTTATGTCCCCATATTTATTTTTTTCCTTTTCACCAAGGATGGTCACATACTAAAAGATCTTGACCTCAGTGGCTGGAGCAGGGACTCCAGAGATTATGTGGAACAAAAGACTGAATATTCACATAAGAGAGGTTTTTAAATCTTCCTCCATAATTTTATGTGCTTAATGGCATGGGTTGCGTCAGTTTGTATGGCCCTGTCCATCACTTCCGCCCCCTCCTACCCCCCCGTACTCCTAGAAGAGGTCCCAGAAGAGAGCAGGAGCGCACTGATAAGAAAAAGCTGATTCGTTTTAAGAACTCTTACAAATGTATTAGCCGTTATCTATAACCCTTCTTGTGACATCAGATTCTCTGCCAGATCTCTCTGGTGTAACACCCTTGCATGGAAAAATTTGTGCCTGTGGGCTTTAGACACAGATCCCACTTCTGGGTGAGACTTTTGGTGAGTCTCTGGAAAATGCTCAGAAGGACTTGTCAGATCTGAATGAGATTTTGTCTATCCAGACATCATCCAGTGAGGGGAGCGGGGTCTTCAGGTCATTTCACCACAATCACAACTACTAGCCATACCAGAATCATTGGTCCTTTCAGCCTATAGAGATCAGGAAGTGTTTTTCCTATATCAGCCAGAAGGGCTGTTCCAGAGGAGGACTCTCCACAGGGCAATGAGTCCAAATATAAAATAAAATAGTTTACTTTAACATAAAGCTAAATAATTAGTGTGTCAAAGAATCTTGTATTTTCCCCTCATGTTCTACATTGGAACACAGAAAATAATGAGTTCTACGTTTTCAACTCTGCTACAAAGCCATTTCTACATTTTCCACAGCATCTTCAACAGCAAAGAAACTCCACTGCTGCCAAAGTGCCCTATCCTGTAAACTTTTCTTATGTGAGTCGTCTCTTTTGTAGTAATTGGGACTATCTGCATGATTAAAGGATTACTTGCATAATTAAGGGTTTGTTGGATAGGGTTCCTAGAGGGAAAGCTCATGGGATGGGCTTCTTCTCTTCTTATATACATTTGTAAAGCACCAAATAGTGCCATATTATACCCAAAGGTCTTTATTATTAATTTACATAATGCTCATTTGACTTGTTCATATTTATGTTGTCTGGCTATTCTGGTTACTGTAATAAATGGCAAATGACTTTCTAGATATTTCATCAGGTGGTTTAACAAGAACAGTGTTATAATGTCTTACAGCATTCTTTTCCTGTAGCTCTGCACGTTAAAACTGCTTTTTGCCCAGCACCTGAGACGTTGAATTTTTTATTAATTTCTTCTGCTTCCTTAGGGAGCAGATTGTTAGTGTAGCATATACGCCTCTCTTTTACACTGATGGAAGTGAATATCAGTGTGTAGATGCTGTGGTGATGGATACCCTATATGCACTTAAGACTAAATAAAAATGTAGATAAGTTAGGTACATAAGCAAATGGTGCTTTATTCCAGTTGCCAAATACTTACACAACAGGCTTCTTTTTGTTGCCATGATTCAGTAATTTTCAACAGGAAAGTATTCAAGGATTGTAATTGTACATTATGCCGATGCCTATTAAGAGCTTGTCTGGATTTGATTGAAGCTGGGTTTTTTGAGCTTTTTAATTCTAGCAAGTAACTCAGTTTTTCCTTTTGTCCTAGTTTAGACTTGGATCATTGAAGCTACAAAAAGACTCAAGTCCAGCTGAAGTCATTAAAGAGCTGATTAGCCACTGCCTGGACTGCATAGAAGAACTACATGCCAAAAAGGAGCACCTGCAAAAAGAAAATGAAAGGCTTCTAAGTGATTGGAATGACGTACAAGAACAGTAGGTTGAAAAATGCCTCAATAGGATATTCTTTATAAACTGTGTCTACAATCTACCTATGCAACAAAGTGTAGCTTATACTGAGGGACACTATTTATTTAAGATATTTGCAAACTGAAATGCACATATTTTTGTTATATTGATATTGTTTTGGGTCCTAACAGCTTGTAGGCTACACAGCTTGAAGAGGCTTCTTCCTATTCCAAGGTGGCAGGTGTCACCTCCGATGCTAACATATATTGCTGATTGTAGCCAGAAATATCTACATTCCCCCTTCTACAGAATGCAATGTGCATTTTCTTCTCCATAGGTCCCTTTTAAACTAGATTATTTCTGGGACTGGATGTGCTTGGCAGGAGGAGAATGTAAATTGGCATTAATTAAAGCTAGCTACATTGTCTTGGGGTTGGGGAGAGGAAGGCACAAATTTAAGGAAAAAATTGCACAAGATTGCATTATTTTAAGCAACCTGTTTTTATTTTCCAATAGAGCACCAAATTTGCAAACATCCATGGAAGAAATTAGCTCAGTGATGTGCTGGCTAGGGCGACCAAAACCATATTCTTTCTTGAAAGAAAAATTAAAAACGATCATGGAATTTGTCCTGAAAGTCTTGCCATGACAAACATACAGCTTCAATACTAGTTTTTGACTACTTAACACTTTAATAGTGTAGTAAACAATAATGTATTCTAGTTAATGTGTTGCAGTGCATTAAATGCCATATTGATTTGTGTAATGCTGTGATAATCCCACAACAAACTCACAGGAGGGATTTCCAAAACAGTAATTATTACATCTTAACTTTAAACTATTTAAACACTTTGTCATAATTACATGGCATGCAAACAGTGCTGAGCATCTCCAGTGAGTATCTGGGTGCACTCAATTCCCATCTAGTCAACTGCCTTTACTTGCCACCAGCTAAGTGCAGGGTTCCTGTTTTCCTGTTTTAAAGGTACCATATAGATGGCGTCATTGCGAGGCTTCTTAATGTTAAAATTAATCAACAAACCATATCTAGTTTACTGTTTAATATGCTGAAAGCAGTTATGAAATTATAATTTACAAGTTAGAATGGTTGCACTAATTTTTAAAAATATTAAATAAAATACCCCCATCCCAAGTCATTAATTGGCAATATCCAAATATAGAGAATAATTCTCACTGTTGCCATTAATTAGGAACTGGACTGAACTGAGTTCTTGCCACTCAATTTCTTTTAGCTACATAATAACCTTGGAATCTGGTTAACATTTGCTTTTTTAATATGAATTTGTTCAGTTTCCTTGTGTTGTAATGTACATAGAAAAATCAATAAGAATTATCTTGAATATCCTCTGTGTATGAGTATATACAGACACAAACACACACTCTGGGCAGATGAGTTAAAATATCAAAATAGAATAGTCCATGTTTTTGTTTTATACAGATTATAAAATAGGTAAATATAAAGTGATAGTAATAATCTTTAATAGCAAAATTTCCTAACCTCCCCCAAAATGAAGATAAATTTTTGTTTTGTGTGTAGTCTGTGGTTTTTACTGATCAGGTAAAATTAATATAGATGAGTTATAGTCAAGTAAGCTGTCTGTTTATATTGTGGTCAAGTGAAGTGACAGAAAATCTGAACCATAAATTGGGTGTTTTAATGTGTGAATAAATCACTTGAAAATGACTCCTCTACATTAGCTTATCAGTATTCAACACCACAGCTATAGAACAAAATGGGAACAGGATGCAGCTAAAACATAAGAAGGAGATGACATAAATGCCAGAACCATTCTAAGGCACAGGTATGTGGCAGGCATATAGGACTATATTTTCAGCCAGGCTTTGTATCCAAAAAAACCCCACGTGTATAATTGCCACAAGTTCTACAGTTAGTGGCTCTCTCCAGAAATGGAAGAGGGTGAGAAATGAAGTTGACCCTTGACTTTGGTCAGCAGTATTGTCTACAGATGGCAAACAAGTTGTTTTCAGTAGGCTTTGGTTGTGTTTTGACTGGTATCATCCTAACTTGACATTAAAAGCATCATGCTTCTATTAACTCCAAGATGGCTGTGATTATAGAACTTGGAAAGCATCTGCAAATAAGACTATCAGAAACGTGTGCGGCCATTAACTTTACTCACTTGTGAATTCACTTTTTTATTACATTTCAAAGCTGTGTTTGCGTTGAGTAGCTTATGCACATGGCCTGTGGAGATGTGACTTCTGTGAAATAAATCACACAGAGGCAACTGCGTGTGACAGATTGCACTGAAGGGTTGTGTCTGTAACTGGGGAAATACTGAAATGTAATCCTAGCCAATTTTGCTTAGTCCTCACATAATACAGGTGATGCGTACTAGAATGAATTCGAAATGAAAAGCGTCTCTGTTGACCCTATGCAGAGATATAGCCAGAAAACCCCTTCCACAACCTACTGCATAATTTGTGTGCTCATGTTCCTAACCAGCAAAGCGCAACTGCTTTTCAAAATATAAATATTTTTGTATTAACATGTCTGGTGTATGTTTTTTTTAAAAACTGCTGGAACTTGCAAACATTACATCAATGAAATAAAAAATTCCTAAATACAGTAACTTAATAGGTTATAGCTATACCAGAAGAATGCATTTATTTTTTATATTTGTTTGGATTTCTAAAAAAAAAAGGGGGGGGGCAGACGTGATTATCCTTTTGCCCTATGAGTATTAAAGCCTAAAAAATGCATACAAAAATAATAGCATAATACCAACTCATCTTACCCACAGTGTCCTTCCATGTCACAATAAATAAATAAATCCACATGCCTTTTATCCTATGTACATTCTCTCTAGTCCTGGGAGAGCATATAGGTCTTTCAGAGTGCCCTGAAGGTTAAAAGTTGGATCCTGATCCTGCAATGGGATTATCTAGTGTAGTTCCTCAAGACCATGTGGTGGCATCCAAATGACTTCAGTAGGATTCTATGGAGGTGTGAGGATCTGCACAAGTGGATCATTTTGCGTGATTGGGGTCTTGGGCTCATGTCATTCCAAGGGGAAAAATGATTTCCAGAATCAAGGGCCCTTCACTGAAATTGCATTGCATACACCCTCGTTCCTCCCCCCCTGGTTAAATCAGGAGACTGCTGCTAGTAACTTGAACAACTCAGATGACCCTAAGTACTGTTGCACCAAACAACATTAGTCATTGTTGACTAGTGTTGTTTTGATTTACCCTTTATTTGATTACTATTCATACTGTGGGGCCGGGAATCATCTTTGGGTTTGATACTTTGTCATATTTTCCACTTGCATATGAGGTTTATATGTGTAAATGGAGATAAGTTTATTTCAATTCTGTTGAAGTAAATGAAATTACCCCAAGGATTAATTTGGCTTGGTATTTTAAAACCATCCTGTTTTTATACTGAATCTTTGCCTAAATCCACTACCTGATTAATAATTCCCCTCACTATCCCATGAACTGGATAAAGACATTGCTGCTAGGACTTGTGACTCTTTGTATTGTGTTTTAGCTGTTTAGTGGGAAAATAGACTAAAATATGTTAAAGTTCCCATGTATAGTGGGAAAGTCTCCTGGTAGTCGATTAGTACATATGATCTTTCTTTTCAGAATTATTGAACCGATCTATATGGTAATGATGTTCAGCCATTTGCATTTAAATTAGATGAATTATTTATCAACTATCAAACATATCCCAAAAGCATATCACAGCAGACTAAGTTAATACTTCATAAAATTCCTTTCAGTTGTCTTTTTCATTTTATATACATTTAATGTAAAATGATAAAATAATAATTATTTTAACTACACATTGAAAAAATGCAATGCAATTACAGTGTTGACACTTTTGTTTTTATAACTTAGTTTTTGTATAGCTATTGAATAAAATCACACACATTTTTGAGCAACACTTTTGAATGTTCTGACTGAGAAAAATGGCATGTCTTCCAGAATCAGCCTCTTCATTGCAACTCTCTTATATGCTAGTCCAATGGAAGATAGAATCAAAGAAATGTAGGGCTGGAAAGGGACCTTAAGTAGCCATCTAGTGCAGCAGCCTTGAAGCAGGATTAAGTACACCTGGACCATCTCTGACATTTTTCTAATGTTCATAAGTTTGTGGTATTTTATTACCTTCCATGTCTATGTTCTGAAGTCTTCAATGAGCAGTAAGATCATTACTAGCATGTATATTTATTTATATATTACACAAAATAATCTGTGCTAAAAATAATTAAGGTTTCAAAGTCAAGAACTAAAAAGCTAAGAAATACCAGCATTAAGGTTGCCTTGTTAGATGATAGATAACATTTTTCGCTTCATTCAGTGCACAGGATTTTTTATCCGTATTGTGGGCCCATTCCTAATTTACCAGACACTAAATATTTATTTATACACTTTTTTTTGTTGTTGATTTTACATTCTTGGTTGAAATTTAAGCTCAATACATTTCTTATTTAAAAAAACAAAAGAAAGCCCCTTATATCTACATGCATAAAAACTTGAGGATGACCCTATTCCAAAGACCTCGTTCAACAGCACTCTTGAGATTTTCACATATGGAATTAGGTATCCCCCTAAAAACTAGTTTACATTAGATAGTTTAAAAAACAAACAAAAACCTAAAAAGCCATTCACTCTCCAAAACAAGGGCTGTGAGTGTCTTAAAATCTCAGCTGTCTAGCTGTACAACTCAAAACAAAAACTACAACATTGGGTTTGTTAGCATTGTAGTTGTTTGTGTGCCATTAGGGAATTGAAATGCCACATATCCTGCTTCAGTGGTTTTGCTGAGATTGCCAAGAATCAGTTTCAATATCCTACTATACCAGAAGAACAAAGACTTCAGAGGAGTAAAGGGACAATGACTGGGCAAATGTTCATGTAACATACACACCTGCTTCTGAAATCCTGATAAGCTAAGTGGTTTGCTTGGGTTGCCCAGAGCATCAGTTGGAATTTCAAAATAGTTTCAGCCCATTCGGAGAGCTTTTTTCTTTCCTTTATATAACCATGCATTAAAAATGCAAATCAGAGTAGACTCAAATTTTGGGCCCAGGGAGCTTGACCATAGCTCTATATTTATAATGTCAGTAAGCATATCCTTCTAAATTATACACAGTATGCTGAATTCACCATTGAACCTGAATAACTCTGATATCTAGCATGTAGCTGTCTGTATGGTATTGTGCATAAGATAACCTCTGATAGATAGGAGTTAGGAAGAAACTTGTCCTGTGGGCAGATTATTCTATAACTTCCTCCTTAAGGGCTTCTTTCATGTTCCTCTGAAGCAGCTTGTATTGACCTATTTTGGGGACAAAACTCTGGACTAGATGGATAGTTGGTGTGATCCATAATGGCAATTTCTATGTAGCTCTCTTCTTAATTATATTTTTAGAAGGACTGGTCTTAGCAAACACATAGGGTTTTAAAGAAAAAGATGGTAAAATATGAAGAGATTAACTTGTTATTATTACATTGTAGGCTGGAAAAATGTGTAGAAGCTAAAGAAGAACTGGAAGCAGATCTTTATAAAAGGTTTATTCTGGTGCTCAATGAAAAGAAAGCAAAGATAAGAAATTTACAGAAGCTGTTAAAAGAAGCTCAGGAATCCGCAGAGGATACAACACACGCAAGGTATTTGTTAGTTTGCTTGAGTTATTTGGTGTCGTGCCTGACATATGTAGGTTTCATTTGTATTTCCTGAGTTTGAATAGATAGTAGTCTAACTATTGTTTCAATGTAATAATAACTAATACATCATTATTACATAGTGCTTTAAATACTATAAAGTAAATATACAAGGGAGCTCTTCAGCAGTGTGTGGTTCCATGAAGCAATAGTTTAGGACAGAAAGGACACCATATTGAATTGAACCTGCAAGTGGAGAACTGGAAAGCACCTCAAACAGCACATGCCCCATTGTTAAATCGATACTCAAAAGGAAGAGTGCTATCTACTGAATAAGCTACCTGGGGTGTCACTGAATGTCTTGTCTCTAAGCACTGACCAGGGCTAAGTTTGTTAGTTATGACACAGCCTAAAAATGGTATGCCTTCAATGAAAGGTGTTTAATTAAAATTGAACACAGAGATTTCCTTAACTGTAAATGTTTCCTAAAATATTTTAAATTATATCTTTTTTGGGGTGCGGGGAGGAGGGAGTTGGAAATGGTTAGTGTTTTGTTTCAGAATACAGTTGATTCCCAGTCCCAGTCCAGTCTACTTCTGCTATTTCTTCAAGTGCCTCTTTAAAAATGTCTTTTCTTCCAAAATATCTTTCCTCTTTAGAGAAGTGTTAATAGTTAAATGATTGTATTTTTTTTCTAAGTAAATATTATTTGCTTCTTAAGTAAATATTTCCAAACAAAATAATCCTGGAACTGCCAAGAGACACACATTAAATCAATGACATTATTTTAATCCATTTTGACCCCACTTCCTTTTTGTATGTTATCTGTTTAATTTGTTTATCTAGATTGTGAGCTCTTCAGGATCAAGAAATTGTATTGACCTCAGTCTGTAAAGCACTATGGAAATAGCAGATGGAAAATTACCTTTCTGTTGTTCTAGGGATAGCATGGCTACGGTCCAAATTGCTGTTGAAAGAGAAAGAGATTATGATGGCAGCACTGATGAGGAAAGTGAAAATTTAACACAGCCCTCTTCATTAGCATCAGGTAAGACATCATGTGTTGTCTTTGATGGTGATATCATGAATAGACTAATTATTTTACATGAATAAACTATAATGAAGACAAAACATTACTTAATTGCTTTGTGACAAGCCAACTTGCAAGCATAAAAAAAAAAAAGCCCTCTATTGAAGCAGAGGCTAATGCTGACATTTCAAATTAAAGAAAGGAAGTTTTAAAAAGCATGTAGCATAAATGAAGGAAGCATCATTGTTTATGAAATGGCAAATGGCATACTTTGCATAACTAATAGCCATTTTATAATATCCAAACCTTTTTACAGTATGTGAACTGTCAACAATTAAATTTTAAATTCCAGGGATCATTATGTGCACGTGAAGATTTCTCAGATTTAAAATGTAATTGCTGACGGTTAATAATCTGTAAAAAGGATTTTAACTGCTATCAGGGGAGTTTTTTGCTCTATTTTTGCATTGCACTAATGTAGAAAGCTATTTTTATACCATCTAGCAGAATTCATTGAAATTTACTAGAGTGCTCTTAGCCTCAGATAGGTGTGTGAGAAACGTAATTTGATTAATCTTAGGACAGGAGAAGTGTGAGTATATGGTATACAAGAATTGCCCACTTCACAATACATTATATAAAGCTTTGCATCGTACACATTCTC
The DNA here is from genome assembly GCA_007922155.1 of Mesoclemmys tuberculata. NCBI lineage: Eukaryota > Metazoa > Chordata > Testudines > Chelidae > Mesoclemmys > Mesoclemmys tuberculata. The sequence goes on from ML675629.1 coordinate 46,388,866, forward strand.
AGATTGGTGTGCCAAGTGCCGTGTGCACAACTCTCTTTAGAGGGAATGCAGTCAGGGCATAAAAACTGCCTTACATTGACAGTGACCGCATACCTACGGATTCCCTTCAGGATATTTGGTTTTGTATGTTTTCCCTCACCCCAGCCATTTGTCTCTACTATCGGATTAGATAATCAAAGAAAGAAACAAGCAGATAACTGACTTAGTGCAAATGCTTGTTGTCTTCAGTCAGAGTTGAGGTTCTCAGTACCATAATGTGATTCATCTCCAATTCTCTAGAACAGGTCTACAAGTTCGTTGAAGACCTTCTAACAATTGACATAGGTAATAAATAAGTAGCCAACCTTGTAGCATGCTTTTAAGTGAAAAAACAATGTGATGTTCAGACACTATCCAAATAAATAATTTTCTGTTGAACATCTGGTAGTGGTAAAGTACCTGTTTAGTTGATAAGTCTTTGCTTTCAATCTATATTTCATAACTGGCATAGACAATATCTTGAGAAATACTTCATTTGGTAAAATGGCACCGAGAAGGGAAAAGACTTCAGCTATCAACTTTTTGCTAAATTCAGTAATAATTAAGCTTCTAGAGTTTTTATGACAGACATCTGTTCAATATTTCCTTTAACTGCCTGTTATAAGAGACTGCACTTGATGCCTAATGTTGTAGGGAGAATAGCATAACAGAGGAAGTATCCATTAAAATACAAAACATGAATGTGATGTTCAGATTACAAACTTAAAATGTTTCAAAGTCAAGCTTTTTATAGTAAAGTTAACTCTGTGGTACCAAACATCCAGTACAGTTGGAAGCAGATAATGCTTCCTGGTTCTTGGCATGACAGGTTTTCTCCATACATGGTCTTCCCTTTCTACAAGGAAGAGGTGCATATGTCTCTGCAGCATTGCCTTCCTTTCCCAGTGCCCTATTCAGGCCTTTTCACCTGTTCAGGGATCTATGCTGGGTGATGGGTGAGGACTGAATGAGCCCTGGGGAGGAAGTGAGTGGTTCAGGGATGAGATTTGGGGAGAAAAGAGGATGACGCACATAGTCCGCCTTGAAGCGCCGCAGGCTTTAGGCCTAAAAGATGATGCAGTCCCAGATTGTATTATCCTTTCCTTGCAACATCCACTCCATAGAGTAAACCGCATCTATGTTTATTGTATTTAATAATATTGTTTATGTTTCCAGTTCCATTTATTATTTATTTATTCACATTTTCCTCCCATTTAGATCTGGAACTTAACATTGCATGGGTAATGGTAGAATCACAGAATAAAACAAGCTCTTGTATCTTCCACAAACTATCAGAGGTATTAATCTCGCACAAATTCTTAGTCTGGATTATTGAATACATTTCCAATCTCTGCATGGGATCTGCATTCAGAAATCCGTTTAGCTTCAACTGAGGTTTGTAATAGAGTCCTTTCCATGCAACATTTTGATAATCTGTAGAAATCTAGTTCTTTCTGTTGTTTATAATAAAAATATTAGACAGTGCAGGCTTACATGATCTATGGAATATTTTATAACTGCTGTCTCGTGGCTCATAGGCAGGCTCAACAGAAATATCCAAAGGTCTTCCCTCAAATCTGCACACCATTAAGTTAACACTGCATTTTAAAAAAGGGCCAATGATAACTGGATTAGAAATCATATTAGTATAAGGCAATCAAGAAAACAGCTGATATATTTGAGAAGTATAACTTCACAAAACATGCTATGTTACTTTCTATACAAGAATGTCAAAAATATATCCACCGGTTTGTCCCTGGTGAATGGGAAAACGTACCTGGAGGGTTGCTGAATGCAGTCAGCAACAGATAGAAAATGAGAAGAAGCTCATCAGTTTCTCTGGAGCTCAATAACTGTTGAACAGCAGCTATATGGTAATGACTAGTGTCTTGCAAGTTTCACTGAGTTGCTACTCCAAAATGCTCCACCTGTGGAGGATAAAACCGAAGTCTCTCCTTCCATCACAAAGCACTCCAGCAGTGGAAGAATCCATCTCTGTCCTGCCTGCTGTTTCTGAAGTGCATAGAATTCCAACTGCGCCAGAAAGAAATTTACAATATCCTGGTCACTTCACTGCTGCTGCTCACAAAGCTATAGATATCAGTGGATGTGAGGGGAATCAGGCACCCTGCTGACCCAGTGCTGAGGCTGCTGGTGTGCCTATGAGACGGACAGATATCATCTCATTGTTTCCTGGTGTTCCCATATCGGTCTGTCTGGCTAGCCATTTTTTATCTTCTACTTAGGTTGTAAGGTCTTTGGTGTAGGGATCACCTTTTGGATCTAGCACAGTGGGATCCATGACTATGGTTCCTAGGTGCACGGTAATGAAAATAATTAATAATAATAATTATATGTAAGTACATGGATGAAGGAATCTGGTGCAAACTCAGCAAGGCAATATAGAAGAGATGTCGGTTGAAAAAAAGGAAACAGCTGTTGGCTATATTTCAGACTGTATTCTCTAAAGGATTTATGATCAACAAGGGGATATAATCTCGGGGTCTTTTTGGACTCATTACTGCTCCTAGCAGATAGCAAGAGTGGTTAAAAAAAAATTAATGCTTCTCTTCCATCTTTGGCTTGCCAAGGGACTGTGCTTGTTCTCAGATTAAGACCAAGCATAGGGGTCAACCTCAGGTTGTGCTACTATCCTACAGGCTACCAGAGGCTAACTGTGAAGACCCACAGGGAAGCTTCAGCTGGTTCCTACGTAGCCCACCTTCTAGGCAAGCACAATCTGGAGCACGACAAAATGTTATTCAGCACTCCCCACTTGCTCACTGCTCAGTCCTGATTAAGGTCAGCAGTTGAATAGGAACTAACTCCTGTTTCAAACTGGTTCTTGGTCCACAATTCACTGCACCAGCTGTGATCAACAAGATCATGGGATTTCCCACTGCCAGGTTGAGCCTATTTCTGATCATTCTTAGAGCTTAATGAAATGTCCCTTTTATAGGAGCCTTTTCTCAATAGTAATGAGAGGAAAATGACCCAGCAATGTTGCTTAAGGATCCAAAGAGGAAAGGAGAGGAAGACACAGGAAAAGAGAATAGGGGCAGTATCATTTGGCACAGCTTAAAACAAGCATGGATGGAGATCACAGTCCTTTGCAGATTGTGGAAATTCTTTTATTAACTTGTTTGGAGTGCTTGGATATCATGTGACTGATGCTTTATAAATGCATAGATAGAATATTGTAGGTGTCTCGTTGCTGAGAACGCTGGGTAACTAAAAAAGCACCAAAGTGATCCATGTGGCAGAAGGAATCAAAGACAGTAATAAGAGGAAGCATGTGAGAAGCTTTTTACTATCCTCACGTCTTTCCCAGCAGCTTTTCAGGAAGATGGAGACCCTCAGGGTATTTGGAAAATGCCTGGAGTAGACAGTGTAGTTCCCTTCTCCCAGGAATTGGGGATAGGTTGGGGATTTAAGATCTATATCTTGCTTATAGATGGAGAAAGAATGTATGCTCCCACTCCCCAGTAGCTAGAGGATGGGCTCCATATTTATCAGACTTACTAGCCAGGGCTAATGTGAAAGATGGAGCCCTAAATACAGTCAGAGACTGCAACCTCATGGGAATCCCAGAGGTTGAGAGTGAGAGGAGAAGTGAGGTTCAGGGATTTTGACAATATTCTATTGTGAGTGAGTTGACTTTTGTGTTACCTAATATGTCTGGCCAACTTTCCAATCCAGGAAATGTCCAGGATTTCACCCAGAGCATTTAAATACACTAAATTAGGCTCTGTACTCTTTTTTTTCCCTCTTCGTCAATTTTTGAGGAAGTCTGACAGGCACTCCTTTGAAGTGAAACTGAAAGGGGATGTTCAGATCTCTGTTGGTGCAATCCTATTTATCTGGCTGTGGAGGAAATGAGAAAATGTGTGAGAAAATTGATGTAAACACAATCTCCTTCACTAGAAGGGCTAAATATTGTATGTGGCCTGGACTGTGAACCCCTTGCTCATGTTGGGGAGCAGTTACTCCCACAAGTAGGCCTCTTAAGTAGAACTACTTATGGGAGTAACGGCTCTTCATTGTGAGTAGGGTTTACAGTCTGGCCTTTTGTGTTCAAATGAAAGCTTATCTTCTGCAGAGCACAGCCAAATCTGTGGAAAGAACCTGTACCCACTAAATCTTCAGATTTTTCACACCTGTACATTTCTATAGGATTTGCTTATGAGCACAGATTTAGAAGTGGTTCTAATAAACTAAGTCTAATGCCCAGAATAAATAAGAGCGAGCACTTTGCCATTTTCCAATGCTGTAAAGTGCAAATATTTTCAACCCTCTCACTCGGGTTCCCATTTTGGGGATTACGTGTTGTGCCTTCAGGAGACTATGGCCCTTTAAATTTAATTAGTTCTCTTGTGTAGACCAAACCACCAATGGCTTGATGCTGCTGGTTACTAAGCTTTCATCGAAGTTATTAAAAAATGCCTATTATAACAGCACCCAACTGTGCTGCTGCAGTTAAAGTGCCGTCTGTCAGGCTTCTCTCTTAAATCCTATTTTGAGGAGTTTAGAACTTCGACATTTTAATTCACTTCAAGCTGAAATAATTTTTTCCCCCAAGATGTAATTGGAATTGGTTTGTCCTTTCTTTTCTTTTTTTCTTTAATTTTTTAAAATTAAGCAAATTTTTTTCTTTACGATTTGAGATGCATTTTTCTTAAGTTCTAATGAAAATCTGCCTTCTACTGTTACCTGACATTTTGCAGGCACTTTGGATTTGCATGTGTAAAAATTGCTTCCTATCTGTGTAATACACCAGATCTCTGTGGTTCAAAATGCAGACACAATGCTGCTTTCACAAACTTAGTATTTTCCTTTCAAAATCCTGTTTTTCCAAATGTTGCATTAGAGAAGGAGTTAATATAAATTAGCAACATTGACAATTGAAGGCAGCCTACTTGGCATATACCTGTCTCTTCTATTGCACATTCCTTATTATATCAATATGAACGTTGTGGCGTAATTGAAAGTCCTAATCTCTGGATGAGTTGTTATAGTCTGTTCGAATACATCTACTAGAACATCAGTAATTTGCAGTGATGACTGAAAGAAGCATTGTGGATTACTGATTTTTGTGAGTAAGCAAACAAGCAAAATAGTTAATCACAGCATGTATTTTATTTGAGAACTGTAGTTTAGTTGTGACTACATTGGTTCATAGTATATTGGCAAGCATTCTGTAGTATATTTTATAAAGTTTAGTGTGTTGTTGTGATGACACAGCATCTCATTACAGCATTGCCCTGTTACATTTTAGAAAATTGGGGAGAGGCTGTTGATTTTTGTATGCAAATCCTGGGATTAGATGTATTAGTAAAGTACTAGTTGCTAAGATTCTACCTGAGTATCTATTTTTATATTCACTTTGGAAAAAAACATGAACTCGGATTCTAAGGTCCAACCCTGATGCACTTCCATGAATATATTTTACTTTGCCTATTTTAAGATAATATTAAAACAGAAGAGTATCTGTTTTTGAGAAGGGTGAAGGAAAATTATGCCAGTAGCTTTCCTTTTGCTTTAGTATATCACATACATACAACAGTAAAAATGGCTCTTCTAGACGCTAGTTGAATCTGTTCGAGAGTGACCTGGAGAAATGAAGCCCGAAAGACCTAGCTGTAAATTGTACTTCACAAAGCATTTTTAACTGAAAATATACTGACTCTCTGTGTCTCTTCTGACTGCTAGTGCTGGTCCAAGTGGGTTACTTTACATTAGATTTGGATCTGAATCGAAACCTTGGATCTGAACAACTTCAAGCTTTTGAGCAGAGGGGTAGGACTCATGTTGCAAGGGAGGAGGGAGAAGCTTTGGTTTTTAACAGATTTAGCACTTACAGAAGTATTCTTTCATCAATGGGAAGAATCAGTTCTTGAGTTAGAGTGTTGTTGAGAAGAGCTGATAGCAAAGTTCTGTAATCTTGAACAACTGGATAAAGCCTTTATTTTCAGCTGTTGAATAAGGCTGAATTATCAGCTGCAATCAACAAAAAACAGACTAGATTTCACAGACTAGATAATCCTGTTTCTGGGACCTTTGAAAGAGCAGCATACTCCACTGTAGTTTGGTGGAAGAACATAGTACCTGAAACTGATTGCAATTTTAGAAACAACTATTTTCTTTTTAACATTAATCCTTGACTTGGTATCCTTTAAAATTTCAGGGTGTCATGTTTTGCATGTGTTCTGTCATGGATCTTGTGTGTTTCAGATAGTCCTCTGAAAATCAGTGGTTTCCATTTGCTTCTACCCCAATTTATCCCACAAGTAAAGAACTTCCAGGCCAGACTTTGGGTTCTCTGAGTCATTCTTCCATACACAAAAGTACCATTAACCCCTCTGATCTTTGATACCTGCTTACCTGCTGGTCCAACACATATCTCTGTGCTTCTTTTCATAGCATATTTTATGCATAGAACACCATCCTTGAATTGATCTATAAGATCATGTTCAATCAAGTCCTCTTCTCAGTTTTGGATGGGTTGTAGATGGGACTATAGATCAGAAAAGAATCAGATAGTGTGTTCTTGAGGGAAGAGTATGGGGTTAGAAGTCAGGAGGTTCTGAGTTCTAATAATCTCTTACTATGAATTTATAGTGGCCTTGGACAAGTCACTCCACCTTTCTATGTGTTTCCTGATTTGTAAAAAGGAATAATACTTATCCACCTACCTGACTGGGGTGTTGTGAGGGTTTATCAGTTAATATACATACAGTGCTTTGAAAACACTAGATAAATGCCAAGCAGATAAAAATGTTTTGGAGATTTTTATCTAGTGAGTTTTGATCTGTGCTTAAAATAGGGAAGAGGAATAGAGTTCTTACTACTAGCCTGTTGAAAGAAGCTGAGAGGGAAAAAAGGAGCATACTCCTAATTTTTAGTTCAAATTTTGAATTTAGTGACTGATAGTGAATATCCAAATTGTAGTAGGCTAGACAGCTTGTGCATCTTTGTACATAGATTTGGGAAGTCTGATTGAAATTTATGCAAAAATGACAAAGAAGGCAAAGTGCTTTGCTATCTTTTTCTACCATACTATAATAATTGCAAAGCAAACTGTAAAGTTTTGGGGTCCAAAGGATTAATGCAAATTTTTGAATTTGTTATTTCATTCTATAATCTTCCCTAGTACAGTGAATAACTAGGAAACCTGGAAGAAGGTGATTTATTCCAACAGCTCCAAAATATGTTTCACTCTTTCTAATTGAATTTGTACGATTTGTATAGTTCATTTGCTATAGAAATCCTTTAAAAATAAGAATAATAGAAACATGATGGTGAAGAAAAATGTTAGTGTTGTGATGCACAATGGGTACTATATATAAAGCTTAATTCGAATGTACATAATTCAAAAGCCACATAATACTTAATAATAATAATTAATAATAAAGAAAGTAAATTGTTGTATACAAAGGGCTTGATCCAAAGCCCACTGAAGTCTTGATGTCCCTTGATTTCACTGGGGTTAGGATTAGGCCCCAAATCCATTAACATGCTTCAACTTTTTACTGTATAGCTCTTTTTACTATTTTTTCATTTAAATTCCATCTATGATGATAGGTTCTCTCATAAAATTAGTTCCCTATTTGTCCCAAGGATTATTAGTTCTTATCCTCAAAGAAGCAGAATATACATCAGTATGAAAGATGTTGACAATGAAGTACTGAAGTAGATACATTTTTAAAAGGAAGCTTTAATTAACGTCAATGCTCAGTGATGAAAAAAATCCACAGGACTGATTTGGCATGATGCCAGGTGCACTGGGAACTGCTCTTTATAAGACAACTTCTATCTTTGAAAAACAGTTACAGTGAGCTCCATGCTGGAAAGCCTGGAAGCTCTCTTTCGTCTTCATGATGAAAAGCTCTCCACAGGGCACTTTTCTAGATCTGCATAACATGACATACACAAACTCCAAATAGGGCGTCAAAGCTTTGTAAAACATAGTGATTATTGGGAAAGGGTTCTAAAAAACAGACCAGCATCAGTAAAAAAAAATTGCGGTTCTGTAAAATTCATTCTAAATTCATGTTCTAATTTCTTTTATACAAACTTCTAGCTATTTCATATTTGTTTCTAAAGATAAATATGAAATATATTTAGTGTAATATACAGAACTGCTCCAAAGAGAAACTATTTATTCAAAAACCTTTATGCAAGGCAATCACACATTATATTTCTGTTTAACAAATCTTCTGAAAGCTATCTACTTAAAGTGTAACCTTACAAGAAGGAAGCACTTTTCAAAATTGAAGTTGTCAGAAGCGGCTTTATTAGTATTAGCACTTTGACTTACCGTATAAATTAAAAGGAAGAAAAGACACAAAGCCAAATCAAGAGTATCATAAATTCCCCATTATGCTTTTTAAAAGACAAAAGAGAACTAGAATCCAGTGTATGTGGTACTGAGGAAAGAAATGATCCATTGGTTGCAAAAACCTATTTGTACATGGTCGCTTATCTGTTCTCTTTATTTCATTCAAATATCACATATTCAGTGAGACAAGTCCAAAGACTCTCTAAATAACTAGATGTTAATTCCTGTGATTATGAGCTTCATAAAATATATGTGGAAAGGCAGTTTTGGCTTTATCACAAAACATTCTTTGGTATTTGATAATATATATTCTAGAAATTGGATATCTTTCACTAAGGATAAATTAAGTCTCCACTTGACAGGTGTATGTTCAGATAGTAAGATAATATAGGTCTGTACATCCTGAACATTGCTAACTGCTGCTTTAGAAATTAAGAAACTAGCTGTACTTGAAGAATGATGGGTATAAGGCAAAGTCTGATCACAGACAGGTGGATTAATCTTTCTACACTTTTCCAACCCAATTCATAAGTAACAATTAATGTGTTTTTCTGCAGATGGCAGTTATTAGGTTGATTTAGCTCACCTAGGATTAACCATCACACTAAAATCCTTGGGCTTAATTCTGTATTCCTCATACACTCAAAACTCCCAATGAAACATGTTTGTGACCACGATTTTTTAAAAGAATAGGTACCTAGAGTTAGGCACCTAGGTAAGCTGCTGGTTACCCAATACTTTTGAAAAATCTCATCCGTTATGTAGGTGCCTAAATATGGAGTGACTTTAGCTACCCGTTTTTTAAAATTTGGCCTAGGATTTTGGAGTATTTAAGGAACACAGAATCAATCCCTTTCTAGAGTCTATCAACTGCCTTCAAGATAACACAGGGCATAATTTAAATAAAATGGGATAAATTGGCATATACATGTACGTATGTTAGTATTTCAGAATATAATATATTTCTCAATTATCATTTTGTCTTCAGGTTAAGAATATTCTCTTATAACAGTAAAATATGTATTTCCCAATGAAAGAATAGCTCCCTTTAACAGTTATATGGTTGCCAGCATAGTCTAAACAACCTACTTAACCCATTTCAACCTTAAATAATTCTTGCATAAGAGTGGTATTCAGTCCTGGGGATACTTATTCCTTAAGATTTTGTATCTTTATGTGTCTAATGGCTTTCATATATCAAGAAAAAGCTTAACTCATTTAGGTTTTTAAGCATAAAAACCAAAGCAAGAGATGCCAAGATGTAAAATATGAATAAATAAAAATTTACAGTTTTTCCTTGTTAAAAACACTTGAATTCCCAATATACCTCATCAATTGTTAACTTCTTCCGTTATATATAAAGCCTGCAGTTATTTTACGTTTTTATAAAATGTGTATTAACTAAACACTTCTCTTCTAACTCTAACACTCCATTTATATCAATATGTAAAAGTATTGCTATTTGGCTGTTAATTTAAACAAGAACATCATAATTATGTTGGTAAGAAATACCTAGGAAGCTTTTATTTTTCTCTTTAAGAATTGTATAATAAAAACACCAAGTCATTTCCCAGAAGGTGTCTTAAAAAAATGGGTCACTGTCAACACAAAGGGGAGGACCTGGAACACCTCTAGAACTGAAATGCTAGTTTCTTGCATCACTGATCAGCATATGTGACTGCTAAAGAAAATGTAAATGAAGCAAATAGTTGCCATTTGAAGGAGCACAAATAAAATTATGTCAGCGAATCTAATTTGCACTGTTATCAGGGAGAGAAAAAGCGGAAACCCTACAGGCAGCCTGTAACACAGAGCTCCACTAATGAGGGTCTAATTTATCTCATTCAAATCTTACTTTTCTATAGCAGAGGAAAGCAATTTTATTGCACCATCAAATACCCACAAATAGTCTGTTAGCTTTATTAATGAAGGTACTTTTTCACAAGCAAAGATTAAAGAAATAGCAAAGACTTCCTACCATTGTGAGTGTGAGATTGCTATGGTATTAGTTCTTGAGCCTAGAAATATTGGGAAGACAATGTTACTACTTGGCATATGGTTTGAGTCTATTTGAAACAGACAAATTGGGTGCATAACATGAACTAGCAGTGTCTTTGTCAATCCTTTTACTTGCCAGTGTGTTCAAAAAATTAAAGCATACTGTTTACAGGTCTCAAGACTCTGCTTTCACTGGCATAACATAGCAACAATGTATAACCGTTTATTTTATATTTATTCACGGAGCTAACCAAAGCTCAGCAGTTTATGGCTCTCATTTGGCAAAATCACTGCTTATCTCTAGACGTGGTTTATACTGGTGGTTGTGCTTCAATCTGCATCGTAACACTTTTTGAAACATTGCTCTTTGGTCCAGATGAGTATTAAAGCACTCTATTCATTACTTGTTCCTTGGCTAAAATCTGCCACTTACTCACCAATTACATTAACGATGATTAATTGTAGGCTGCCTGCAAGACCCGGTTCCTTGGTTTCATCATTTTACAACAGCAAATCTGAGTCACAATTCCCAGTGCTAACTAATTTTGTAATGTGTAACAAGGTATGCTTAACAAAACTGCCTGGAAAACAACGCTTCTTTATTTGTATGGTAGTTCAGGCAGAAATGACCCATTTTATAGAAGTGCTGTCCCCACCTCCAGTGAAGCTATTTACTAAATCAGTCTGATTACTATTCATGGTCATACGTAGCAAAAAGCTCCTTAAACCTACATGATGCCACCTTCAAGCTCTGCCATGTACCATTGCCTTGAAAAGAACGTACGTATTAAATTATAAACTAGCCCTTTCCCCTATCCAAAAAATTACATCATTAAATGTTTAGCTATAATCATATTGTTACAGCACCCAACAGTACCATGAAAGTTAACAACTTAGCAGCATTATTGGGGCCAGACGCTCAGCTGGTATAATTTGGACAATGGTGTGATATTGACTTATACCAGCTTATACCTGGTCCTCAACATCAACAGAAATGCACAAGATAGTGGAACTTCAAAGCAAAATGTCAGCTACTCCAGAGCTGAGGTGGCAGTAGGCTCATTATGAAACAGTTGTGGTATATAGCTGTTGTAGTAAAAAGAGATCTAATAGACATGCCCATAAGCAGAAGAAAAGGACTGCAATACAATCTGATAGTGGTATGCTGAGTTAAAAACAACAATCAATAAATCATGTTAAAAAAATGCTTACTTCTCTTCACTGGGACCAGGAAGAACAGAGACAATAGCACAGAAAAAGAAATGATGACACACGCCATACTGCAGGCCTAATGCAACCACCCCTGAAGTCCATTGATGTCAGTTGACTGTATTAGGCCTTCTCCTAGGCCAAGTATTCATTACAGATTCTTGATAAGTATGACTACTTGCCACAGGGCACCACTGACCCTTTAGGAGAGAAGAGGCAAGTGCACCTGTGACTCGTGAGCTGGCACCCCATTAGGCTTAAAAGACGGCACCTGGGCCTTAGGGGGAAACAGAAAGAACAGCAGAGAGTTGCCTCAGAGGAAGGCTGCAGAGAACAGAAAACCCTACAGGGCCTCCCTGGAAAGATGGAGCAATTGCCAGGAAGCCAGCAGTGGGACATACCTGCTCACCTTCCTGTGCCAGAGAGCCATGGCCAGCAAAGGCTGGAGAGGGCTGAAGGCTCTGAAGAGCTCTAGAAGGAGATTCCTGCTGGCTCTCTGAGCCTGACAGCTGAAACCAGAGGGCCAGAGAAAGCGCAAAGCTGGAGTGAAGCATGGTGAGAGATGCTGGAACTGCAGAAAGCCTAAGCGTGGGTGAAAGGCGCATGGACTGTGTATTGATGAACTGTTGGGGACTTGATTTTTTAATGGTTTATACACACAGGCTTTCTTTTGTAATAAAGTAACCCCTGAAGTGCTAATTATACTCAAAGACTTTATAGACTATTTCTGGGAACCATTGGAGGTGAAACTGAGGCAGGCACAAAGGTCTTGGCCTGTCCTGTCACAGGAGAGCACTCCAGGCGAAGGCTTCTCTTATGACAACCATGGGAGTACAACCATGTGGGATGAATGAACATGCAGATGCTGCAGTGTCACTTTTGTCAGATGCATTTTTTGCCCTCGACCCTCTGAGTCTGCTGAATGTGCAGCAGGATCTGCAAGCTGAATCTGCATTCTGTGGCAAGACACATTGATTTCTATGGCACTCTGGTGAAAACTAGAAACTCTGTAGCAGTTTTGGGTAGGTTTAAAAATCAGGGCTTTTTTAGTTGAAATAGACAAATTATAAGCAATCAGCACAGTATTCTTTATGTTTAGTGTGATGTTATGCTGTCTACTTTTTTAAAAAAATGTCCCACAGATGTGTGCATTGACAACAGAACTGCACTGTGGAAGTTGTCAGGGAAAAGCTGCATCCATGTGTAACCCTTCAGCCAGTTGGTGATGGCAGGAGAAAGGGCCACATTCAATAGTTTAGGGTCCTTCTTGACAAATAACTAAACCAGCTCACGCCCTCACCCTGAAACCTGTGAAAACTGAAGTTACGCTCCCTGGATGCCCTTAACAGGCACAATTTTCCCACTCTCAAGCACTCTGAGACTGAATACAAACAAGAAAATGATTATTAGGGAACAGTAGTCCTCCTAACTCCTTTCCCAACTATAAGTGAGAATGTCCACAAATAATAGTCTTTTGGGCATACCACCTCACCTATCCACCAAACCCCACTCACAGTTTGAATCAGTGAGTAGCATTAGTCTGAAAGTCTCTTTTAATGTGCTGTGTAGGCAGGGCCTTATTGAAGTCCACTCAGTTCTGTTGTTGTCCTCTGATTGTTCTTGCAACAAAGTCCTCAGTCCCCATTGTCTCTTGCAATGAAGGTCCCATTGGGGAGGAGCTAAGAACACTTAGGAGTCCTAGCTGCTTGGAAACGAGCTCTTTGCCATAAAATAAGAGCTCTTTCCCCTCTCCAAGCCCATTGTCCTGCAAAATCTGAGTTCATACTTAGTTATGACTCCCCAAGGATCATGGGGGGAATTGTGGATAGGTAGCCTATGCAAATTAATCTATTTGGCAGTACTTTTCCCTTTTCACCAATAGAGGGAGAAGGAGGGCTCTTTCCTCTGTTACTCTTGGCTTAAGATTTACATGTCCAAGGAACAGTTGGGACTTTTGGTTTTGGAGATCTAGGATGTGATGAAGACGTTTAGCAATGGTGAAGGGGATACATTTGCCTCTCCTCTGCGGGCTGAGGTGGAGGTGATTTGAAAGTGGAGAGGCTGGAGACCTTGAATTTAGTTACCTACCTCTGAAATCCAATTTTCAAGGAATAAATGCTTAGTGTGAAAGACATCACCACACAGGTAATCATTAAGCTGCACATCCAGTCCAACTTTTGCAAGTCAAGGACATATTTGTGTCATCAGACCAAAAGGTGAAAGCAGATTTGTGCAATGAGACAAGTCAGGATTCTGTCATGTGACAGATGACAAAAATTGAAGGATTATCATTGAGAATTTTCAAAGACAATAGGAGTTTTTCAAGCATTCCTTAGAGTATGTAGACCATAAGATTGGTGTCAATAAGGTCAAAGCTATAGGTGGAGGCTTTGTGTGAGCAAATTATCCTCCTTTGTTGGGTTACTGAACTATTATGGATGCTTCATTCCTCACCAGGTGACAGTACTTAATCTTTCTGATCTTCTAGGTCAAAGAAAATCATGTACCTAATCACATGAGTGTAACAAAGTTGTTTAAAATAGCTAACGACTTTCTGCTCAGCTTTAAGGTGTCAATAATTATTTATCATGATTCATCAGTTCAATTGGTGGATCCTTCATGCATCCTTTTGTGGAAAAGGAGCAGTCATTTCTCCCATTATCTCTTTAGAAAAGAAAAAGCCAATTACTTTTACTTGAAGGATGCTAAGCAAAATAATGTCTTGAACTATAACTGGGATAAAAAAGAACTAGATAAGTTCATGGAAGATAGGTCCATCAATGGTTATTAGCTGAGATGGCCAGGGATGCAAACCCATGTTCTGAATGTCCCTAGTCTCTGTTTGCTACAAGTTGGGAGTGGCCAGTCAGGATATGGATCATTCAGTGATTGCCTGTTCTGTTCATTCCCTCTGAAGCACCTGGCATTGGCCGCTGTCGGACGACAGGATACTGAGCTAAATGGACCACTGGTCTGACCCAGTATGGCCATTCTTATGTTCTCTCCTGTTACAGACTATTGAGAAGTTGAGGAAGGGGGACATAAGGCCCCAGAAGTCTAATGGGAGGGGACAGCTCACTGCCTCCCCCACCCAAGCCAAAAGGTCCTGGGCGCAGCTGTGAGGTGTGTGGAGAGGAAAGTGAGTGGGTAGAAAGTTGTGCAAAGGAGGTTGGAGGGGAGTGAGTGGGACGTAGAAGAGAAGGACCTGGCAGAATGGACCTTTAATATGTTCAATCCTCCACTGACACAAGTTCCTTGAAGGGCATTACTCCGGTGGGTTCAAGTTAGGGCTGCCTCTGTGCAGCAGTACTTTGCTACACAGCTGGGTAACCTTGAATCAGGGAGCTGCAGTCGGTTCCCTGTGCATTGCCCCTGCCTCTCTCACCCCACACTTCCATCCATCTTGTCCTCCACAGGGTTGTAGCTCTGTTGGAGTAGAATACAAAGGCCATAAGAGCTCAAAGTTCCTCCTCTTCAAGGAGTTCACAACTTAATATAGGCAAATATGATGCATTAATTTTCTTGTTTTGTTTAAATAAAGTGGAATAAACAGTAACAAAATGTGAATAGCATTTTAATGCGACTAGGAACTATTTTCCCCACACACACACCCATGTTGTTTTATTCTGCTAAAATATGAAGTTATAGAAAAAAATAAATCCAACCTGTAACAGTAGCCACTGGAGTCAATGGATACTGACCTGTGCCCTGTGACAGGGCATAGCCTTTTGTAGCCCCTGACCCGTGTCATGTAACCAGGGCCAGGAAGTATGAAAAACAACCTCTTACCAGCGCTCTTGTGTGACATAGTTGAACTGCATATGTGTGTCTTTACTACTTAAGATGATTTCATACCACAATTGTTATGATTAAAAAGCATAAAACAGCATCCTTTTGTAAATCATGCCTACTTTAAATATGAATTCAACCAATTTTAAAATTCTATTCTGAGGGAAAGCAGCATGCTAAATTACTTGCTTTAGTTGGTGATTTACATCAAGGAAGAGAATCTGAATATGGTTTCTGTTATAGAAGGGTTTGTTTTATTATCATTTGATATCCTAAGGTAACAAGATCAACACAGTTCTGTTGTTAGTGAAAATAGTTTAGGGGAAAATAACAGGTGTTTTAGTAGTTAAAGAGCCATTGAGAGAGTAAATCATTGGGATATGCAGTATTTTCTTTTTTGTATGACTGAAATAAGAGAGTCTAAAATGAACCTTTTCATGTGCAACAATGTAGGCTAGCAGAAAAACAGATACCAGCTACAAGAAATGGAAGCCCTTAGTAGCAGTAGGGAATGTCCTCTTAAGACTGATCTTTAACCTTTGGTCAAACAACTCAGTTTGACATTTTTCAGGCTGGAAAAGATTTATTGCCTGAAATGGAGTGACTGTGAAAACGTATGGTTACTAGCAATCAAGAAACCACCATACTCTTCCTTACTGCACATAGACAAGATTCAGGAAGGGATAGAGTTTACTGCTGTCAGATTAACAAATTAAGAAGGAATGGCTGAAATAGTACGCAGAAAAATGCTTTCCCCCCTTTCTGTTATTTCATATTGTGAAAAAAGGAATCAGCTACAAACACACTGGTATACATTTTTGCAAGTCCTTAATGTTTATTTGGTGTTTTCTAGTGGAGGGTAAGGGGGGAAGGATTTTGTATAATCTACACAGTGAATCAAAATTGTTGAACAAAATTAGTTTTTATAGAACCATAGAAATGTAAGGCTAGAAGGGACCTCAAAAGTTCATGTAGTCCAGCCCTTAATGCCGAGGTAGGAACAAGTATATGTGAATCATTCCTGGCAGATGTTTGTCTAATCTGTTCTTAAAAACCCTCTCATGACATTTTTATGTAGTACATATCATATTCAGGGTATTCCAAAACAATAGGCCTGATTCTTAACTGGTGTAAATCAGCATAGCTCTGTTAGTGGAGCTACACTGATTTATGGCAGGTTAATATCTGGCCCAATATTGTGTTTAATATGATCTGTGGCATGAATGCATTTTCACACAGCAGTGTTTCACACTCAGCCTTGGACAATATAGTGTTTTTTTAATTTCATTAGACAGAGTGCATTTATGGGAGAGTATATGGTGGGCATGACATCCAGAGCAGTCCACTACTCAGTTTGCACCTGCTTCTGATACCCTTACTCATATTGAATAGCACCTTACTCCATGAGTGATCCAATTGAAATTAATGGGACCAAATCATGAAATAAGATACATGGCAGGATTGTTAGAATACGGCCCAGTGAAAAGAGCCATGCATGGAATCTTGAACATTCTTTTAGACAGTAATCAAAGACGGATAGAAGGAATATCAGTTTAACATGTTTATCTGGAGGATAGAAGTTCTAACACTGCAGGAACTCGGTAGTGCTTTTTGGTGATGTTGGTCCTATGTCTAAGCTGGAGTCCTCTGCAGGACTTGATTCCGCAACATTCTGTCTAAAAAGAAAAAAATGACTCACTGTGAGCCATGCTTATCCAGGTTTCTCCTCGCTTGGAAAAAGACTAAAATCAAATGGTACAATATATATTTCTGAGCATATGTAATTTACACAGGATCATGTTCTGGCTTTAAATCAGCACCTGATGAAGTCAGTAGTTTCTAAGTGCCTGTTCTCTGATCAAAACCAGAATATGACTCAGTAAGTTTTGGCATTCTTTTCCATTCTTACTTTTAATGAACTTTATCACATATCTCTGTGTAGCCTGTATCACATGCGTTTTTCTTCTTGGTCTTCAGTAAATGTCATTTTGTAAAATTTTCCAATATTACAAAATAATGGATGCTTACTGCTTTTGGTCTCTGGCAAACCATGTCACAGAATGAGCCTGTTTCATCCTTTCACTAGGAATATTAAGTTTCTATAATACTCTCTAAAATTATTATCTGCTTTATATCATGGAAACTCATCTCTTCCTTCTCACTGTAGAAAAGTGCCAAGGGAAAGTCTCCCCTGTCTCCCCAGTAGGGAGGAGTCTAGTGAATTAAATTGTGTCTGCTGGTTCTAATCCTCTGATTTATTCTTACTCTTAAGCAATTTATAAGTAGTTTACTCCTCTTTCCTTAAAAATGTCGCATCAGTTATTGGAGTCATTTGTTAAAAAGAAGCATTTAATCTTAAATCACTATTTATTGAATACATCTCACATAACTTCTGCGGGTTTATTCAAAGATGTCCACTGACCAAATTGTTGGTTTTCCTCCCCCTTTGGATTTCACAGCTATTTAGAGTAAATTAACCTCTGTAAAATGGAAACTAATATCTGGGTGGAGATCATCTCTTCCCACTCCCACTAAGAGACTTTGTGGAAAGCAGGCTCAGTTTCCTTCATGGCATGATTTTCTCTCTCTTCTGCTCCCCCTGCTGAGGACTTTCCACATAGCCAAGGGTGTGTGCAGTTGGAAGAGACTGTCAGGTGTAGGAAGAGAATGAACATCATCCCCTGATCTCACCAGACCCACACAATTACAAGAAAGACTGCATTAGTTTTTCATGGAAGACACCCTGACGAAGGCAGATTCCCTATTAATGGGCTACCAGTGGAACCATGTTGCTATGGAGGAGTGTTTGTTTAAAGCCTCCCTAGTGTGCCTTAATAATAATGTGTAAATATTTTCTGGTTGTAAAGACACATAGGAACTCAACAATGCCATCGTAATGAATTTCTTGAACTGAAAATACATGCAGAATTGTTTGTTCTTGTCATACATTTGTTGAATTTGAATAAAATGTTGCCTTAAAAAAACATTTTATCTTTGGACGTGGAGTACCCAGCCCTTAGCATCAGTTTTCAGTGGCAGCTTGGAATGGAGCTAAGCCTTTCACTGAAAAGCTATCTGAACGGTCGTGTCCGACCATTAAAAATTTCCCACTTCTGTGACACTTTAGCACGGGGATGGTCAGGACCCAATGGTTCCTGTCTATAAGAGATTCTTCAGCAGAAGGAGATCGTGTGCTTAATTTAATAGGATAGATCACATTTTGCTTTGTGGTATGTAATGGGGGCCTTGATGATTTTCGAGATCAACATTAAGTATTTTCAATACTGCTTTTGGCTTTGGGGGCTCTCAGGACACTGGGTCGGAATGGATACATAGAACATTAATACATGTTGGGCTATACCATGTGGAAAGGCTGTCCCAAATCTGGTAGCGCCTCATAAGATCAAATTTGTCTATGTGGAAGATCTATGTACCCACACTGGTTGTGACCCCTGCACACTAACAGCAGTTCTTCATTATTATTATGACTAACTTGAGGTCAGAATGTACTCCTTTTGTAGATAACTTGCATCATTAGTCTTTAAAATCTGTCACTATTTCAACTTGACAGTGATTATATGTTTCATAGGTAATTCCATGACATAGGCAAAGGGTTCCTAAGCTGATCTTTTCACTTCTTTTGGCATCTGCACTGTTATCTCAACTATCTTATTGTCCAAGGCCTTTTCATCTTGATTTGCAAGTGTTGACCCCGGCACATATGTAGACTTCCATAAAGGTCAGTATATTATACCTTGAAGATCAATGGGACTCTGCATCTGCACATGGGATCTGTGCTTATACATCTTGATGGAGGGTCAGGGCCTGTGTTAGAATACACTCTTCAGACTTGAACCGTGTATTAGGTTTTCGTTTGTGAAGGGTTAATACATGATTAATAAATATTATAAGAATACTGCATGAATAATTTGCATTATAGATAGCTATAAGTATATCATTAGAAGGCATGATAGAGGTTGATAAACTTACTTTATAACCATCCTATTGACCTGTTGAACTCCATAACAATTGCTTATTAAAGCTTCAGTTAGCCATTTAACTTTATGAACTGTGATCCTTACTGGATATGTATGGTGCTGTGTATACTTACAGTGCTCAGTAAGTATATTTAATAATAATAGTGTTCCCTTGTTCTTCTTACATCTATTTAGAACAATAATTTCAAGTTTCTTTCTTTACATACTTACAGTCTCAGAAAAAAAACACAACACTTTAGACTGAACAAAGTTACCTTTAATTTTTTTCTATAGAAAAATTCTCTTGTAAGGTTGATTGAAATTGTGCCAGCACATCGCTCATAAAAACGTTAGCGTTAATGTTGTGTGTCTGATAAAGACACATGCACCTTCTATGTACATCACTCTTGAATCCATTATTAAGACTTAATGGCAGCAATATATTTCCCAGATATGCCATAGTGACATTTTAAATGCTGTCTTTAAATTCACAGTATAAAAAGCCTTTTGGAAGTCACTGCATATCAAAAAAAAAAAAGGGGGGTGGGGTGGGAGGAGGCAGCAGATAGCAATTTTTATAAAGTATTCAAAGTATACTTTTGGTTTAGCAGCACTGTTGTGTTAGTTTTGATGGAATAAGTGGGCCAGTTTGGTTGTTTAATTTTGAATTGACTGTGGATTTGGTGGTTACTTTTCCTGATTTCAACAAAACAGATAGACGCAAAGGGTAGAAGAGAGAGGATAGAAAGAGTGAGTGAAATACAGTTTCTTGTGTATGTTTTCAGGATACAAACTGGTCAGTCATCGATGGATGCTCTTGGATGGCAGATTGATGATGACAACTGTTGCTCTGGACTCTGGCTTATTTACCCAGTCTGAAACCTCATCTGATAGGCATGGGATGGTCCCTCTCTTTCAACAGTCCACCTAAGGCTGGGCAGAGCTGGATGGGTGACTTATCTCATCATGCTGGTACTGTGTGGTGCAGTTGGTCTCAGGATTAGGTCTAAAGCTGAGGGCAGAGAAGGAAGATAATGAGGTGGAAAAGAACATGCAGGGCAAGAGAGGACAGAGCTGGATCTTGTATCCTGGGCTCTTTGCTGGTCTCTAGTGCAAATGTAGTGATCTAGTGGTGATGGTCAATCATCTGCATTGCACACTGAAGTTTGAGTGTCATGGTGCTAAAGACTCTGTCCTTCGTTGTTAAGCCTCAGGAGCAAAGCAGATGCATATCAACTTTTCTTAAGGGAATACCCCTGGAGTTTGTTCATGCATTTTGTCACCCCAGTGGGCCCCATTTAAGAACCCAAAAGGAGTGATGATGGCAGAATACGCTATTCCCTCATTACTTTCTTCACCAGTTAAGCCTAATTTCTGAAGCTTGAATTTTGATCCATTCATTTCTGATTTCACTTTCTTCTTCTTTTTAAAATCACAACCTTAGCACCGTGGGTGCTGTCAAGAGCCTTTGTTTTCTTTGTACTAATCCATGCTTTCTATTTCTTTTCATATGCTTTCCATTGACATTTATTGTCAGAGGTTATTGTAACATTTTATGCACTATCACCCACTTTTCACCAATTGAACTCACAATTGGAGTAAAAGTGGTAGACCCTAATTATTATAACAGTACCTACAAATAAGCATATCTAGCTCTTGATACGGTTATGGGAGTCTCTCCCAGTTAGTTTAACAGGCTATGGCTCAGATTTGCCTAGTGCTTTGGATCCTTAAATCTCAAGGTACTTTACAAAGATAAGTATCATTAGCTCCATTTTACAAACATGGAAAATGAGGCACATAAGATCATAATCACTTGATGATTACCTGTTCTATTCATTCCCTCTGAAGCACCTGGCATTTGCCATTGTTGGAAGACAAAATACTGGGCTAGATGGACAATTGGTCAGACCCAGTATGGCTGTTCTTATGTACAGTTTCAACAAAATCAGTTTGTTTTGTAAAGTTACATAACACAAAAAGTCCCCTTTTTAAAAGACCATAAGAATGTTGATGTTTGTTTTCATTAACTTTTATAATAAATCACTTTTTGAAACTTGATTTTAGAGAGAAAAAATTCCTTTGCTCTGTGTTAGAAAATAAATTGGATCACAAACTAAAAATGATTAAAAAATTACTAAAATAGCTTTCAATCACATATAACCTTATATTTTTGTCAGCATGCCTGTTTTGTATTAGTTATGGTAGTTATAATGTACCTGCTGAGTACAAGTACCGTTGTTGGAACGCTCCAGAAGTACTTGCTCAAAATACAAAAAAAAAGCCCAGAAGGTAATTGAAAACTTGATATTTATAATGTAAATAAAAAATAGTGAGAGTAGCTTAGTACATAGTACACAATATTGTTATACGTACAACTCAGTACTTTATCCATTTTAAAATGCCAGGATCATGACTCCACATGCTTGTCAAAGTTGTGTCAGCCTGTGCCATGATTTCAGTTAGAAATGGAGTAGGTACCAAAAGCTCTGTGGTAGTTAATTTCATAGGAGTTCAGAGAGGAGTTTTGTGTGTGGGCCGGCAAGGGCACAGCCAGTGGATTTGTGGACAACATAGATCTATATGCTGAAAACTCTTTGAATCTGATATTGATCTCACATTAGTTCTACATGAGTGTAAATCTACTCACTTCAGTGGGCCATGACTGGTACCATAGTTAATTAGGATCTATTAGATGTACTCCAATTGTGAGTTTTATTGGTGGAAAGTGGGTGAAGGTGCATAAAATGTTATAATAACCTATGACAATGAATGTTGATGGAAAGCGTATGAAATTTCTATTCAGTTTTGCCTGACAAAATTCATGTTTTTTCTGGATCTTGATCTGCTGAAGCATCTGCTTGTTGTCATCAGCATATGTGGTGTTTCTGTGCCTTTTATTAATCTAAATGCATTCAGTTCTATAGATTGCACTAGCAATTAAAAAAAAATCTTTGGTGTATCCAGGTTCCAGCTGTTCCGAAGTTCAGTGATCTTACTTTGCATCCACTCCATTAGGAACCAGAATGAAGCGAGGCCAGCCAGATGGGCTTCTCTGCCCTGTAAACCATGGAATCAAGCTCTGTGGTAGTTAATTTCATAGGAGTTTGGAGAGGAGTTCTGTGGGTGGGCTGGCAAGGATTTAGCCAGTGAATTTATGGACAGCATAGATCCATATGCTGGAAACTCTGTGAGTCTGATACTGATCTTACATTAGTTTAACATGAGTGTAAATCTATGGTCTTCAGTAGGCCATAGCTGCTACTATAGTCAATAGACTGTAATGGTAATAGCATCTACAGACTAGCTGCAAGGGTGCTCAGCACCCTGGCTCCAACCTCAAGAGGTCAGGGGGAGAAAGAATTCCTGAACTGGCACTTGTTTAATCAGGCTTTGTGACATAATACACACAGTCTTGGAGCCAATGAGAAATACAGTCTATTGGAAAAATTCAATAGCAATTTTCCTATCCTAAAATCAATAGGTAGTTACAGAAGTTTCCAGGAACCAGACTATAAAATGATAAGATTACTAAAATATAAGGGGATTCAATGACTTAGGAATCAAAAGGCTTTACTGTTCACAAATGCTTTTGGTTTCTGTTATGTATCTCATTATCAGGGTAATAATGATTTTGAGTGTCACACAGGAATAATTACCCACCTCTGCTTCCAGTTTTCTAAATGTATTCTTCTGGGATAGAGTTAGTATCTCAACTCCAAGCTAACAATACTCTAGGATAATAATTTATCCCAGGAGCCATCAGGCTTTCCTTTATTATTAATCCAGAAGTCCAGTTTCAAAGCAATAATGAACTGCTATGCTACACTGATTTCACATCCTAACTTAAATAACAGTACTGGTGACCATCTTGCATAGAGGGTTAACACACTAACCTATTAGTGGTCTTCAATCTGTAAATAATTACCAGTATGCAAGAGCTTCTTCAGGACTGTTTTTCAGAAGTCAGACCCCACACAGCTGGAGGTTAGACATAATGAGAAATATTACCTGACACATGGGGTAACCCTGGAGGTTATCTTTGGAAATGCAACACACTCAGTTTCATAGGCAGGGTAACCAGGGTGGGCTGGGAAAGATAACTACAGTTACCAGAAAAGTTCAAGGGGTAAAAATTGCATTGGGGCAGGAATAAGCATGAGTGCTAAGCATGAATATTTGTCTTTTTTTATTATAGCTGTAGAAAATTACTTTCAACTAAGTTTCCCCAACATGACATTGAATGATCACACCCTAAAAAATTTCAGTTTTTTAAGCTTTGTTTCCTTTATTCCTATGGGTGTCCTGTTCTCATTTCAGGATAATTCTAAATTTCTTTTGATTATTTGTCATACATACTATTCCCTTTAATTTCTCCTGAGGAAACTATTCATAAACCCTCTTACCTCCTCACCTGGTAGGTATGGAGGATCCAAATAAGACAGCAACAAGTTCCAGAGAATGATGTGGCAAATAGTCACACCAAGAGCCATGAGTTCATCTAAGCCTCTTTCAGATCAGAACTTCTGTAAATATTCATTGCTGAACTTGGATGTGGTGGTGTGCTGGATGACAGTACAATGAACTGAATTAACTCTGCCAAGCTGGCATTATTGCAAATTATTGAACTGATTCATAAATCAGAGATGGAAAAGGTTGCAGGTAATAAATCTGGACTTTCAGTAGAACATTGAAAGCCCAGAGCATGTTGCTGGTGAACAGTCTGACTGTTCATTGAACTGTTTTTGGCTAGTCACGAAACAAAATGAGAATGTTTGAGCCACCAACATTACCAACTGTTCTGTCAAGCAGCTATAAATAATAAACCAGGGAAAGCAACTTTAATGGTTAATAGGTTTCAAATAACAAAATTACCGTTTTTTAGCTTTCACCAGCTTCATAATGGAGCCTCTACCTGTGACCCATGTCATGAAGGATTTTGAACACACTATAATGCTTCCATTGTTATATTTTAAAGCAGGTACTAACTTCTACAGACTTCATGACATTTCTGTGTGCACCATACAATAAGGATTTTTAAGGTTACTTTTTAGACATTTATAAATCACAGTTTAGGGAAATGTTAAAATAGGTGTGTTTTGTTGGGATTATGGCATTAGTAAAATAAAACAATCACAGCCATTATCCTTATGAATTACTGAAAGAGAATATTTCAGCTAATGAAGCATGCATGGTTAATGCAGAAAATATCACATTATCAGTGCATTGTTTTTAAAGAGGGGTATCTCAGAAATACTGTACCAGTACATGGATTTCAAGTCATGTGTGCCATGATTAAAGTGCTGACCTCCTTTGACAGTTTGTGTCTATTGTGACAGGGTCAGGCCAGATGGCTATGCAAGGGTGCTGGAAGGCATGTATATTAGCCCCAGGCTCAGCAAAGCCCTATTCCCTGGGTGATTCAGCTGGGGCTGATTAGGCAATTAGGCCACCTGGGGCTGCTTAACTAATTAGGCCACCTGGGGCTGTTTAGGCAATTAGGACGCCTGGGGCCAATCAAGGAGCCCCGCCCCAAACACTTAAAAGCCTCCAGTGCAAGCAGGCAGTGGTGGGTAGTAGAGTGAGGTGTTTGGAGAGAGGAGGAAGGAGGTTGGAGTTACAGTTTGGAGTTTACGGTTTACAGCTTGGAGATTGGCAGCTTGAGGCCTGCAGTTCGGAGTTGGCGATTTGGAGCTGGCAGGCTGCGGCCTGTAGTTGCAGCCAGCAGTCTGCAGAGGCTTGCAGCTTCCCCGGCTAGGGAAGGTAGCAATACTCAGGGGCAGAGCGGGCCCCGGCCCCTCCCAGGAAGTTCCCCCAGCTGCACCACCGGCCAGCCCGGGAGAGCGCAAGACCCACGAGGGCGAGATACCTCTTTTTCCCCCGCCCCACCTTGTCACACTATATACAGAATATATGCAGGATGCAGAGACTTTCACTACTATTTGTGAGGGCATGTTTATTTTCTTTCTGAAGCCCCACCGATATATGAAAGAACTCTTTCCCATTGACCCAATCATGGAATTCATTTGGGTACCAAACAGTTTGCCTGGCAATAGTACCAGACAATTTAAAGAACACAATATAGGCAGATGACCATCTGAATGATCACTATAGAAATAAATGCTGAGAAAAAATTATATTAATACATTTTAACCAAATTTATATTTTACACTGAGCTTATCTCCCTCTCCTGCAGTTGAAAGCAATGATTTGATGGTATTTTTTTAAATTATAATAAAAATATTTTTACATATTTAAAAGAATTGTTTAAAAAAGGTGAACTCAAGAACAAGACTAGGGCAAGCACTGCCTATGCAAACATGAAAAGGCTACAAGTTATGTCATGTCTTAGCAGACATTGCCAATGATGCCATGGTAACACAGTCCACTACTGTGTAAATGTAAACTTCCTTACTAAACTGGATACAATTTATATAATTTTGTATAGATGAATCTAAACTTTTGCTACAGCTGTTTTAACATGTGTCTTAGTAAACTCTTCCCATGGAGATATTACTTATAAAAATAAATGTTAATAATTAACTGACACAGAATTTATAACACAGTGGTCTCAAACCTCCTTTAGACCCCAGTGGATTAAAAAACTGTACATCCATATTTATACAAAGCATAAAATATGTCGTAGAATGTAGCAAGAGGAATAAACTAGAATTCTTACTATAGTCCTAAAATTAAGATAGTGATTTCTTTTTGCTTCTTTCACTGGGAATATTCATGATCCATAAATATGTTTTCTTTTAGACCATTACATTATTTTAATGGATTTATTGGTCAGGAAAAGTGTTAGACTGATGGCAAAAAATAAATAAAATAAAATAAAAATAAATTACTTAAACAAGTTAGATCTCATCAAATCACTAGGGCCTGACAAAATACATCCTGGAATGTTCGAGGAGATGACTGAGGAGATAGCTGAGCCACTAGTGATTGTCTTTGGAAAGTCGTGGAAGACAGGAGAGATTCCAGAGGACTGGAAAAGGGCAATATAGTGCCAATCTATAGGGAAATAAGTACAACCTGGGTAATTATAGACCAGTTATATTAACTTCACTACCCAGAAAGATAATGGAGCTAATAATTAAGCATCAATTTACAAAATCACCTAGAAGATAATAAGGTGATAAGGAACAGTCAGCATGGATTTGTCAAGAAGAAATCATGTCAGACCAATCAGATAGCTTTCTTTGACAGGATAACAAGCCTTGTGAATAGGGGGAAAGCAGTAGATGTGGTATATCTTGACTTTAGTAAGGCTTTTGATACTGTCTTGCATTACCTTCTCATAAACAAACTAGGGAAATAGAACCTAGGTGGAGCTACTATAAGATGGATGCATTACTGGTTGGATAACGGTTCCCAGAGAGTAATCATCAGTAGTTCACAGTCAAGTTGGAAGACCGCATTGAGTGATCTCCCATAGGGATCATTTCTTGGTCAGGTTCTGCTCTATATCTTCATCAGTGATTTAAATAATGGCATAGAGAGTATACTTACAAAGTTTGTCAATGACACCAAGCTGGGAGTGCCTTCGAGGATAGGATTAAAATTCAAAATGATCTAGACAAACTGAAGAAATCATCTGAAGTAAAAAAAAATAAAATTCAATAAGTACAAATGCAAAGTACCCCACTTACACACAGAAAATAGGAAATCACTCCATAGGAGGGAGTACTGTGGAAAGGGACCTCAGGGTCATAGTGGATCACAAACTAAATATGAGTCCACAGTGTAACAGTGTTGCAAAAAAAGCAAATATCATTCTTGGAAGTATTAGCAGTACTGTGTAAGCAACACACAAGAAGTAATTCTGCCACTTTACTTGGTTCTGATTGGGCCTCAGCTGGAGTATTGTGTCCAGTTCTGGGTGCCACATTTCAGAAAAGATGTGGATAAATTAGACAAAGTCCAGAGAAGAGCAACAAAAATTATTAAAGATCTAGAAAACATGACTTATGAGGGAAGATTGAAAAAATTGGGTTTGTTTAGTCTGGAGAAGAGAAGACTGAGTAGGGGACATGAAAACAATTTTCAAATGCATAAAATATTGTTACAAGGAGGAGGGAGAAAAGTTGTTCTCCTTAGGCTCTGATGATAGGACGAGAAGCAATGGGCTTAACTTGAAGCAATGGTGGTTTAGGTTCGGCATTAGAAAAAACTTCCTAATTGTCCGGGTAGGTAAGCACTGGAATAAATTGCTTAGGGAGGCTGTGGAATCTTCACCAGTGGAGATTTTTAAGAGCAGGTTAGACAAACAAGTGCCGGAATAGTTTAGATAATGCTTGGCCCTGCCATAAATGTAGGAGACTGGACTATATGACCTTGCAAGGTCCTTTCCAGTCTTACGATTTTATGATTGCTGGCTGAAGTGTTTATAGCTGCAGAACAGGTATTGCGTGGAGAGTGGTAGACTTTCCCAAATTGCCTAGCTAATGCCCCTTAGTCCCAATTTAAAAGAACTGCCTATAACAGTGAGAGGCGCATAAATTTCCATACCCATTCATTTAAGAACCTTTCCGCTGAGATTGTCAACAAAGGTGCCAATTATTGTCAACTATAATGGGCCATTAGGAGCTGAACTGAGACTACAAACCAATATCTGTCATATAGCTACCTAAGTCATATACTATAGTCAAGCATTAATGTAGGGAGTTCAGCTCCTTTTCCTCTGCAAAAAGCACAGGGAAAACTCTCTTCTCTCTGGTTTGGGAACTGCTCTCATCTCTAGCTTCCATTCTTTGGATGATGGCGATGAGAACTATCTGTCGCTTTCAATGTACTTTAACCACTACCTACAGTATATTAATGACAGAACCAGATGGACCATCAATAGTTGTACCTCCTGAACAACAGCTCCCCAGACTGAATATAATAAACATTGTCTAAGGGACTTATTTTAAATTAAATAGCTGTCTCTCTCTGTAGAAATATAGTAAAACATTGAGGAAAGAGCAGTTGACTAACTTCACAGAGTAAGAGACATTGCTTAGATTAAACAGTAACAAGTTCAGCTGGAAGCTTTTGATCAGTCAACAGCTGGGCTTTGACAGAAATTTGGCAGACTGAAGTGCGTGCATCTGATGATAGTCTGAATAATCTCCATAACACCATTAATAGAATCATAGGACTGGAAGAGACCTTGAGAAGTCTACAAGTCCAGTCCCCTGTACTCAAGGTAGGACTAATTACTCATAAATCCTTTTTACTTTGCATCATCCAAAAGAATGAAGGAGCAAGTGAGCCTCATCTTACAATAGCTATCAAATCTGAATAGGTTTTGTAGCATTCTCTATAAACCTTTGTGACATCTCTGAAACGGGTAATTCAGAAAGCCACACTGACCTTTTCTTGACAGTAAAATGCATGTGTCCTATATAAATCTCTATTTCTGCTACAGTCCTTCCCCATAGAAATAACCCAGCAAAAAGAGAGGCCCTCCCTTTTTTATAGACAGACAAGAACTTGTTCTGTCTTACAGCTCCTTATCTGGAGCGAAGAAACAGGCATTTTTATTTTATTTGGTTATACTCTTTAAGTTTAATTGTTCCACAGAGTTAATTGCAGTCAAGGGTTGAATAAAAAGGAGAGAAAAAATAAAACAAAAAAAATCTCTGAACTCCAGACTGCCCAGTCTACTGCAAGGGTGAACTGCCATTGTCTGGGACTGTTCACAGCTCACTTATGTCTTTGCCTCAGGATTGAACTGGAAGAGCCACTGCAGAATTGGCTGACGTTACCCCACAGGATTTGCCGCTTTCATCCTGGACGCAGGGTCTGCTAGGAGCTCCCCCAGGCTGGTATTAGTCACAACTCCCTGCATGGCTGGTCTCAGGGCAGTATAGTGGGAGACAGGGTGACTGAGCTCCCATGGTTCATCTCCCTCCCTGTTGCTCCACTTACTCTCCTTATCTGGGTTCTCTATAGCTGTCTCTCATGCCACTTTCCTTGCTGATCTTCCCTTCACGCCACGTGCTGGCGCTCTCTGATACTTTGCATTGGTCTTGACGCAACTCCTTTCCAGCCTCTCAGGCTGTTTTTCTCTTCCTGGCTTCCAGCCTCAGCTCTCTCACCCCATCTCAGTGCTGCTTTCTGTCTCTCCTTCCCCCAGTACACACACAGGCTGGAACCTGAGCTGGGGCTTCCTGATTGGCCTGGCTGCCTGGTCAGTCAGACTGGCTTGGGGTTATGGCTACTTCCCAAAGGCCTTGCTCTGAGGCTCACTGATTGGCCAGAGGCCCTGGCAGTCCCGGATTCTGACTGCTGTATAGCCCGTCCCTTTTCTCCTGGTATGGGAGAGGGCCAAACAAAAAATCCTCTCAATATATTAGTAAGGGGCCAACAATACTCTTATATTCCCCTGTGCTTTTCACAACTGTGTCCTCATTGACAAATTTACTTTTGTTGGGCAAAGCCTGTCCCAACACTGTTGTTGGCGCATCAGGGCATTCAAGCATCAGGCTTTGTAATCCAAGGATCCAAATCCTTGATCTGGTGCATATGATTCTAAAAGTGCTGGTTGAAATGAGCCTGGCTTATGGTGGTAACTTCTGATAAATAAAGAGTAGGTACTCCACCTGTCTCCAGTTCCATGACTGGACAGTTGCGAAACACCCTGTCCTTAAATTCTTTGTCAGGGTCATTTTCCAATAAAGTTTCTTTCCCTATAGCAGCCATCTGACGTTCCATGGGAGGTTGGGTTGTTTTAGACAGAGGAATCTTGGTTGGAGCTTTCCCTTGAGGTCCTTTGTGTAGACGTTCCCAGTCTATATGTCCTGGCTCCTCACAGAAATAACAGATGTATCTTTTCCATTTATCCATGCAGCGAGTCCTCTGTTCACTTTGGCTATTTGACATGGGCGCTCTCTCCTTCGGCTTCACTGTCCTACAGCTCTGTGCTGTTGGAGTTGGAATTGGAGTAATTGTTCCTGTTGTGTAGCAAGAAGTTGAACAGCCTCACTCAAATGCTCCAGATTTAGACCCTTTTAACCACTTTTGGATTTGGTGAAGAGAACCAGGACTGTAGCATAATTTGGGCTGCTGGAGCTAGGCATACTTGCTTCATAAAAGGTCTATTCCTTCTCCACTCATTTGATAATGGCTTTCATCAGTCCTGTATACGTTAAGTCTAGGTTTTCTTTAGTCTTCCATTCCATCTCCTTTTGCAACAAGTTATCACAGAAACCCAAGACTAGCTGCTCCTTTAGTAGGACCTGTGGAACCCTGGTTGGCTTTCTTTGCTGAACTACACTCATCCTCTCTTTTTTTTAAGTCATAATAATAACCAAAAAGACCCTGTAGGACCTTGCTTTTGTTCATAAAAGTCCTTTAGCCTGGTTCCTGTGGGTGCTTTGTCCCCATGGACTTCTGTCAGCTCCAGAAGTATTTTTGGATGTGATTCTCTTTGATGGAGATGCAGAACTTGATGGTACTGTTTGCTTGCCCCACAATATATTGTTTGACTGACTCAGTCTGATCCTCTGCTGGGACTCACAAAATCCTCATGGCAGCTTTGGTGGCAGCCACACACTCTTCCACTTTAACCCTGTTAATTGTGATTTCTAGTGAAAACAGGGATTGGCTGATGTTGGGGTATATGCAGTACAGCTGTCTGTATAAACTGCTTCTCAGTAGCAGTCCTGGCCAGGGACAGAGCATCTCTTTTCTCCTCTCAGGCCTGTTACAAGAATCGGGTCTGCTCTTGGTACCTGGACTCCTGCTCACTCAGCTTTTCTGGAGCTCTTTAAACTGCTCACATATCTTTTCGATAGTCTTCGTTCATGCACCACCACTCCTCACTGATACTGAGCAGCGAGCCACGATTACACTTCTGTGCAGACTAAATGAGGATCTAGTCCTATCCTGCTCATGATTCCAGCATGTAATGGGGTAAGGAATAATGGTAGGGGGCAGGTCCTGGGATGCTGGCTACCTCCCCAAAGTTCCAAGCTGTGCAGCTCTCTGATTGGCCAGAGGGTCTGTCAGTCCTAGGATTCTGTCTCCTCTTCGGCCCTTCCCCTTTTGCCTGGTATGGGGAGAAGGCCAGTCAAAAAAACCCCATGAAATTTTAGTAAGGGGTAAACAGTCCCTTAATATATATATCTATATAATATGATGTAATTTTTGTACTGCAGGTAAACTTACCCCTTTAATTTATTTTATATTTTAGTAAATATAATTTTACGGCAAGAAAGACGTCAATATTCTGCCTTCTCCAAAGGGCTAATCACTCCACATAGGCTGTAGCAGTGTGCAAATAAAGTTAATAAAGGCCACATTCTGATTTCAGAAATGTGTGACTGCTGCCATTCACTTTGTATTTTATCATCTTCAGACCACGTTTACTTCAGGGAAGGGAAAATACACAAGCCTGCTCATCTCTTTATTTTTATAGTTACAATTAAGTTCATAAAATTTTTAAATAGCTTCAGAACATGGAGAAAATTGTCATATTTCTAATGGACATGTTTCCCTTTTATAATTCTATTATGTTTTTTTAATTTACACTTTTCTCCACTAAGAAACAAACCTTCTGGCCTTCTGCATTAAAGATTGTTGTTTCATTCTATGATACACATGTGCATGCCCATAACCACTGATGCATGAAAGTGTCCATGGCCGCACACCTCATTTAAATAAATATTAATCCAGTTTTCACAGCTACTTGTAGCAGTACAGGACACAGGAATTATGAGGCAAAATGGAAGCACTTTTATACTGTCATTTATATACCAACAACCAGATTACAATACAGTACAGCTTTATTTTGTATATCATCTTCAAGCAAACCGTTTTCTGAAACACTAAAGAGATAAATAATACAAGGTAGTAGATAGCACCATGGCTATATATCGCACTGCCATAAGAACAAATTGAGAGGCTTGAATATACTTATAAGTAAGGGAGAAGTTCACGCACAACATTTGTAGCCCCCCAAAATAGACTTTGCATGGGGAACTTGGAAAGCTGGTAAGGAAATAGAATCCTTCCATTGTCTGAAAGTTGGGACATTTGTGCAACCTCGCTGGAATTTGGATCCATGTCACAGAGAGGCTTGCCAAATCCCTACTGTGCAGCCTTTCTGCCTTCCAGCCCATGCACACAACTGAACTGCAGTGGTTTTCTTGCATTTTGCCTCTCTCAAGCCAGAGACGGGTCTGCAGGATTTCACCTTAAATTCTGTTCCACAGTGTCCTTTTTTGATTGTGAACTGCCATGCTTGTGTACAAAAATGACACAGTAAAAGCTCTTACAAAAGGATAAAATTAGGAGTTCAAGGGTTTATATTTGTTAAGATCTTTGACCTTATTTACACACAAATTACCTTATAGCTTGAACTGTACTTTATTTTCCTGATCTCTAATCAATCATGTCACTTGCAGCAATTGACATGTCAGCTGTATCTTGTATATCAAGAACATTTTCCTTTTATTTTAGTGTATACAAGCTGTTTTTCAGGATGAACTGGGTAGTTTCCTTCATAAATATGAATCCTTTCTCTGCTCAGAATTGTGCCTGTTAGCGAAAGGCTAGCAATGCTCATCCACATTTGTAATAAAAATTTTGAAGGCTGAGAAGTAACACTCAGAGACAGCTCTAAGAATCCATTAATTATAATGTGCTGAATACTGGAGGGAAACTTTGAGTTTGAGAAATCTGCAGAAAACTAGTTTTAGCTTCAAGACCACTTTTCTCAAGGATTAAACAGACATGTATCTGCTTGAGCTTTGCGTGGCCCTTAGCCAAAAATCACGATTTCCTACACTTGAATGTAATTCATTTCTGAGCAGCTGTGGTAGGCATTATTAAAATTTGAGGTAGTTGATTCTTTGAGCTTCAAAACATACTACAGCTTTTCAGTTAATGGTTCTAACCTGAAGGTGTTCACTTTTTTGGCTTAAAACATAATTCAGTGTAATAGCAGATATAAGCCAAACTATTTTTGCTAATCGTAAGATAATTTTCTGTGCCATCTAAATTGGAAACATTTTTCCTCATGTCATGAAATTGAATCTTCTCAGAAGAGAAATTTCTGTTCATTGGGTGATGTTCAGATTAATTGATTGGGTGAATATTTTCTCTGCTTCTTTGCTTTAACATATCATTCAAACCAAATTTTCTAATAATGAGAAAATTTTAAACATCTATGCCAATTGCATTCAATTACCAGAACTATGGTCTACTGTCAGTCTGAAATTAAGTGAAGATGCAATATGCTGCTAGTAATGGGCACATTTTCTGTTCACCTTACTCACGCAAGCTTCTACAAAACTGCAGTGTAAGGGAAGCAGGGTTTGCCTGTAAATGTTCAGAAAGGTTTACCATGAGCTCATGTTTATTGTTCACTATTATATGCTACACAGCTGTAAATACAGAGGTGCACTCTTTATACAACATCAAAGGTGTCTGAAGTTAGTTACAAAACACACATACAAAGCTATGGCCCACACCTGGATGAAATGTTGGATATGTCTGAAAGAGTGAGAGCAAACAGTGTGGTAGGGGAATAGCAGCAGGGGAGAATAAGGCTTAAAGTAATAAGCCTACCCTGATTCCAGTTTGTTGCTGTATGTGCAAGTCTTGCTAGTGTGCTGGTTTATCATTATTTATACACATTGGCAGGCAAAAGAGATGATTTTAGCAGCCGAGGTTGGGATGGACTAGATGGGACTAATATAGGTGTTGGATGTACTATTCTGAACACACCATCAGTAAATAGTAATAATGCTACTGTTGCTTCGTTGCCAATTTATTATTAGGGTTACTTTCTATGGTCTGGTCATGACTAAGATTTAAGGTGTGACGTCCTGTGTTAGCAGGTTTTCAAAGTCTAGTAGTAACAAGACACATTGCCTTTAATGTGTGCTAAACTAGTCAAGTTAAAGCATGGGGGGTGGAAGAACATAGGTTTTAACTCAACATGTTAGTTGGTGTATTAGTTTCATACCTAGACAAGGCCTGTGAGTTTCTTTTAATTAAATAGAATGTACATAGTTTTCAGCTTGTAGTTCCTGCTTCAACAAAAACACTTCAACACGTGTTTAATTTCAAGCATCAGAGTAGTTCCGTTAGCTTCAATAAGACTATTAATGTACTTAAATGTAAACATGTGTTTAAGTGCTGTGCTGAATCAAGACCATAGTTTTGAGAGAAGTAATGAAAAAATCGTGCAACATGTCAGCTGCAAAATTAAATTAGTAAAGGAAGTAAAAACCATACTCAAGTTTTCTCCATTTTTGTGTTGTTTTTGTAAAGAAAGGATAATACCTTTGAGAGACATGAAGAAGTGAGATTGATTGTGTAGTTTCATGTAAAAATCTCCAGTATTCATTCTCACAGTCATGTCTTTCATCCACAAATGAACTCTTCTGAAGACAAACAGGTAACAGTTAGGGAAAGTTACCTTAGCATTACTGCTTTCAGTCACCACCTTGTTGTTTGTTGCATTTCTGTTGAAAACCATGCCATTCTGGATAGCATTATCTTAAAAGTCAATGTGATAGAAGTTTTTAGATTTAAAAATATGCATGTTGAATAAAAGTGTGCTACAACTGTTGAAGACTTGCAGAAAACTGTAGGCACATCGGATGTGTCTATGTAATTATACCACCCATGAAGGCAAGGCTTCACATGCGTACTTTAAATAATCTGATAGCTGCTGGAGCCGAGGGAGGAATTATCTTCTGTATTTGATCTAAAATGAATGAACAAAAATTAAGTTAAGTCCAAACAAAATAAAATAACTTTTTAATTGTTCCAAAAAATCTTAATAAAAAATGTAGAAATGAGCTCTCAGTGTGATGCTGTGGCCTGGGCTAATGCAGCCCTCAGATGTATAAACAGGAGAAGTGAATAGGAGTAGGGAGGTGAGTTTACTTTCTATAGCGCATTTGGTGAGACTGATAATGGAATAGTGCATCCAGTTCTGGTGTCCACATTTTAAAAAGGATGTTGAAACATGGGAGAGGGATCAGACAAGACAGAGACACAAAAATTAACGGAATGATGGAAAAAATACCTTCCAGTGAAAGACTGAAAGAGCTCAATCTGTTTAGTTTATCAAAAAGAAGATTCAAGCCATTTGATTACCTTTCACAAATACCTTTACAGGGAGAAAATACTGTGTACTAAAGGGCTTTTTAATCTAGTGGAGAAAGGCATAAGAAGAATCAGTGGCTGGCCTCTGAAGCCAGACAAATTCAATTTAGAAACAAAGTACAAATTTGTAACAGTGATTAACCATTAGGATGATCTAACAAGGTAAGTGGTAGATTGTCCACTCTTCAAATCAGGGCCGGATCCCAGACTGGAGGCTATGCTTTAGCCAAGTACAAGTTATGCTTGAATCAAATCCATTATATTGGGCTCAATAACTGATGACGTTCTATGGCATGTGTTAGGAGGTCACACTTCATGATGGCCTTAAAATCTATGAATCGTTTAGGAATTTAAGGGATTTTCTAATATGAATCCTGGGCCAAGTCTGATGCCCTGCTTTTTGCTGCAGTAGTGGAGAATAGAACATCGTATGAAACCATTGTGACCCAGGCTAAGGGTGATGCACTGGAGGGATAGAGAGTGCCTGTACCTGTTGTGTGGGAATGTAGCTGCTTTGGGCAGGGGGAGTTGGGAATGCTGTAAATCATAGAACCATATAAGATTGGGGTTGGAAGGACCTCAGGAGGTCATCTACTCCAACTCCCTGCTCAAACAGGACCAACCCCAACTAAATCATCCCAGCCAGGGCTTTATCACTTCCTGGGATGAGCTTATTGCCTTACCCTTCTTTAGCAAACATACATGTCTGCCTCAGACTGCAGCCAATGGAGTTCCTGCATCTTGTGAAATTTAATAACTCTCAGGCAACTCCAGCTCTGGAGAAGTGGTGGGAGAGTTGTCAGGAAACTAGGCCTCTGTGTTAAATTGAGGAGACAGTGGATTGGCATTCACTCTCTTACCTCCTTGATGGTTCAAACAGGACAGTTATGTGCATCAATGAGCTGGCAAATAGGTCCATTTTGAAGCTGTCAGCAAGGGATACTGTCTTGGGCTCTCCTTGGCTGTCAGCCGTCCCTGCCAGTGCTGGGACATCAAGAAGGCCCTGACATTGTCCTTGGGGACCTGACTGCCACTTAAGAATGTCAGACTCTGGCCCTGAGAGAGGGTGGGGTTAGATGGCTGCATGAGGGCTGCACATATGCTTTGGAGTTCGTGGGTCTGCACGTGAAGCCCATAGAGCTACAGATGGCTCCTCTCCACAATGATCTATGGGCCAAGAACTGGCCCAATGCCGTCTGCTAGTGAGGTTTTAAGATTTATTTCTCTAAAGACAGTGTTGTGCATGATTCTCAGTCTGGGTCTTCGCTCCTGAGTTCAATATTAGCAGAACTCCCCTAATTCTTAAGGTTTTTGATCCTTGAAAGCAGTGATAGCAGGACAGCATGTAACACAGGCTCCATACCAGCCATTACACATCAGTTTCTGTTGAGCAGAAGTGCTACTCTCTGAAAGTTCCAGGCAGTTCCTTCTTTTCTATGGTCAGCAAAGGAGCTCTTATCAAAGTTGAGCCTAGTAGCCAATTAATCTTTACAATCCCTTTGTGAGTTAGATGTGTATTGTTATCCCATTTTCCAGACTGGGATGCTGAGATACAGATAAGTTCAATATCTTGCCTAAACCATACAGCAAGACGTGGTAGAGCCTGGATTAGAATGTATAAATTCTGGCTCCCTGTCCTTTGCTAACGTCTTTGTAGGTAACTTTGACATCTGTAAATCTGTCTGTCTAGGTTATTATATGGCTCCCATTATCATGGTCTCTAATCAAATGCTACCAGCAAAGAGAGAGTCATAGAAAATATGTAGAGCTGGGAAATTGTTTTATAACATTGTCTTTTTGGGCATTTTGTCAACCTTTGATCTTTTTCCTTTCACTTTGACAGCTACATTGAGGAGGGATTCCATTCTCAGCAGCCCAGATGTCATTGATATTGCGCCAAGTAGAAAACGGAGACAAAGAATACAAAAACCTGCTGGGGTGGAACCTAAGGTGGCTACATATAAGACCCAACTACCAGCAAAAGAAAAGTAAGGGAGGTTTGAAAGTTCATTTAAGTAATGATATAACATTCTCTCTCTCTTTCTCTCTCTCTCTCTCTCTCTGAGTGATAGAGGTTCCCTTTTTTAATTGCATTTACTGCACAGCACTGTAAGATCACAAATGTCTGATTTCCATCCATCATCTTGCACTTTGTGCAGTCATATACACCTATGTAAAATTGCTACCATTCTAGTTTGATAACCTTTTTATATCCATTTTGCACAAATGTAAATTATTAGACATGGAGTAAAGTAGTGCAGAATCAGGTCCAAGGAGTTATTTAGTTTGATGAATCTTCAGAGTCCCATGTGCAGGAAAGCATTCATTTAGTCAAGCAAACTAATAAAAGCCTAAAGCTTAATCTGTGAATTACCATATTTCCCTGAGAGCAAAAAAGAATGTGTTAGCAATACAGATTAAATTAAGATGAGGGACACGGACTAATTGACACCTCAGGAAACAGTAGCATTAGTACTATTTTTATGTCACGTGTTTAGGAGGGAGGGATGCATTGGATCTGATAAGAACCAGCAGTAACTAAAACTTTTTTCAAATGATCCAAAATGTTTCAAATGTTTTTTTCAAACCATTGTTTATTCTCAAGTGTGTGCACTTCCTGTTCCTCTCTCTTTCTTTCTCTCTAGGAGGCCTGAGGGCATTCCCTAATGCCTTTTTTTACCCATGCAACTGGCAGATTTCTGCAGGAGTCATTATCACCACTGGGGCTTCTTCTCACTTTCATCTCTCTCTGTCTCTCTCTCTCTCTCCTTGGTGGTAACATTTAGGCATAACAGCAGTGCTCAGAGCTCTTCTGTACTGCTAGGAAGAAAAAGAGATAACTACTGGTGATTCTGCAATGAAGAAGATTAAAATGGTTAATAGAATTTTTAATAGACCTAGAATGGTTTATAACTCACACTGTTCTTTCTTTGACAAAATGATGATCAGTGAAAAAATAATTCATGCCTTCAAATAATATTTCAAATTTTGTAATATAGACAGTTAGCAAAGTTTTTATGTTTCCTTAAATATTGATACTAACTTGTGGAAATATTTTCACATGATCTTTGGGAAATTAAATTGTATATGGTACTTACCTCAGGGCTTCTGAAAGTGGTTGGAGTTGTTTGCTTCAAAAACTAGTTTTCTTTCAAGATCTGTGGTAAATTAGTTTTGAAAATATTAATTTTCTCCTTTTATGTGTGATATTTAATAATAAACTGTCTAAACAGATATAAAAACAAATATACTACAAAGACATTTCCTGCTATTAGAGAGGATTTGCTATTTTATAACACCCAGAAAATATCTTCTCTTGATGACAAGAACGATGGCTTAATGCCAACAAGCTTGTTTAAATTTAGAATCCTGTTTTATTTTTGGAAAAAAAGTAATAATTTTAGTGGCCAGCTGTATGTTGTCATGGTAGCCAGTGTCAGTGTAACATTGTAATAGGCTTGCTGTGTTTGCCTGAAACACCCCACCCTGTTGGCAGATGTTGATCCTATTGGGAAAAGTTGAAGTGGTTCTAGTGACTCCCTGAGGCACATGATTAGATATATAAAAGGGGAAAGTAGTACTCTGGAGAAGAGAATATCTAGGGTGTGGGCTGAGCAGTCCTGGGGGAAGGAACACTAGAACAGCCAGGCCTGGGGAGAAGCTTTGAGGTGATTGTTACATTATTTATTCTTAATTCCTTTGTTAATAAAGATAAATCCTGGACAGGGAAAAATTTTGGACTTTACATACTGTGCATACTATGTTTGTAGAGCAAATTAGGAAAGACATCTGGTCTTTGATTTCCATTAATCTGTGTGAGTAGTTTTCTTGACTATGATATGATGAGTAAATTTCCAATATCTGTCTCTCAATCCTTTATTGTCTTTAACATTTCAAGTTGACTGTAGCCCAGCAATATAGGATACAGTACCTTCATATATATAGTGGGACTGTTTTGCGATAGAGGTTGCAGCACTTTAAATGTGGCATGCCTGAAAGTAGTGTGATAGGCATACCTGATGATAACATTTCCATGTGCTTATTTTTGAACCCAGAATAAGTATCATAAATCCACATGATCTCCCTTGGTACTAGATTATGTATTTGAATCCCTTATTTAACTGAAAATAGGTTGTAGGTTTTTTAAACCTGTAGCTCAGTTACTGTGTGTCTATATTACATTCATCCCTGATGAGATACAAGAACAAAACAGTAATAATATAATTTCCATTCTTTTGAGAAACTTTTTCTTGCTGTCACTGCCAACTAGTTCTGGTTTCTTTAAACTTCATTTTGAATCTTCATCAGGTTACTGACTAGATCAGGGGTGGGCAATAAATTTTGCAGAGGGGCCACTCCACTAATTTTGGTAAGTCGCCACGGGCCGCACCTTTCTACGAGATCAATGAAACCCCATTATGTTCTTTCCACAACAAAGTAATTGCACTTAAGAACAAACAACTGAATACACGTTTCTCCAAAGCTTATCTTAGGAGGCAATTCCTATTGCAAGTCATTTTGTGAACACGTGTCAAATTTGTAACAACACAAACGCTAAACTTTTACTTACAACTTGCGGTCAAGCACTTCCCGAACTTCCTGCTTCTGGCCACGTGACCGGAAGCAGGAAATTCAGGAAGCCACCGGCCGAAAAAGCTCCAATTGAAGGTAGCTTAAGCAGAGCTTGGGTTGACCTGCTTTCAAAGTGGGTGGCCCATCCCGGCTCACTCGTAGCTACGCCCCTGCATGGAGGAAGATTCTATTAATTTCCTCAATTGCCGGGTATCATGGCGGGCTGGACAGAAATGGTAGAGGGGCCGGATCTGGCCCGTGGGCCATAGTTTGCCCACCCCTGGACTAGATGGTCAGTCAGCTTGTTCAGGTAAGAGTTTTATTTCTCTTCTCTGTGTCAAATGTAGATGTGAAAACCGAGATTTGATATCATTATCCAACTTTCCCATATAACTCATTATATTTGATCCATTATTGTTAAATTACAAATGGCTGAAGAAGTTTATGCTCACTACAGGCTTGATCTTGCATAATGCTAAGCACCTCCTGAAGCTTCATTTTGAGCCCATGATACTTGGCATCTTGTAGGACTATGACCCAAACTGGCATCAAATCTATTTTTTCTGAGTATGCCATGGGAATTTTTCCCTCAATAAAACTTTTTTTTGAATGTCTGCCTCTAAATTCCATCACCTTTTGGAGATGCACCATCATAAACATGGAAGATATTCAGATTTTGGGAGGATAACATAACACTAGGAGAACAAATGTTTGGCATAGAGACTGTGATGTCACCCTCAAATGGATGACTTACTACTAACTTCACAGTACTAAAAGATTTTGGCACTATTAAATGGGTACATGTTTTAATTGGTTTTCCCTTTCATCCCAATACCTCAATACCCACTGCTACACTAACGCTTATTTAGTGCTCTTTTCCATTTACAAGTTTTGATGATCACATCAATGCAAGTTTCATATTCCTCAATCAATTAACGAGTAGGTACATGCCATACCAAGTGCTTTGTGTTGCCTCTTCATTGTCATAATATAGGACAGTTGGTCCGGGAGAGATCCCATTTCAAAATAAAAAACACATATTGAGTGAGTAAGTGAAAAGATAAAAGGATTGAAAAAAGATAAAAGGACAGAAAAAAAATAGATAAAATGTGACTCCATATTCATCATTAATCAAAGAGTAGTTTTTTTCATTCCAGCTCCTCTGCTCAATCCATAATTTTTCTTCCCTTATGTATATAAGAAGCAAACAGAAAACAGACAAAAAGGAGTTGATCTTGGTTCTCCTTTATTCATATAAAAATCTTTTGATTACAGTGACTTCAGAATGCGAGCCATGAAATAAAGAAGTTGGAATATTGGGGAGCCATTCTAGTACCTATGGCTGTTCCCATGGTTTGGACAAAGTGTTGTTGAATGTAAAATTGTTATGGATGAAATGGACAAGTTTGAAGTGGATATCTGAGTGTTATCCATTGTCTTGTAGATATTTGAGGCAAGCAGCGGTGCCATCGTGAGGGATGTTGATGTATAGGGAGGTGACATCCAAGGTGGCAAACATGGTGTTGTGAGGGAGGTTGTTAACGTTGCAGAATTTCACAAGTAAGTCAGTTGTGTCCTAGAGGAAGCTGATGCTTTGTGTGGTGAAAGCTCTGAGGATGGTTTCTATGAGTCCTGATACTCCTTCAGTACGAGCACCTTGCTCAGTTATAAGAGATTTCCATCACAACTTCAGGAACCACCACCCATCCATCAAAATCTCTCTAGAACACTCCTGTGTCAGAATCAACTTCCTGGACACCATGATCAGCTTCAACAAACAGTGGAACCTTACAGACAACTGTATACAAGACACAAATGGATCACCACACTTATCTTCACAGCCTAGGCACCTAACTCAGGCTTTATTAATCTCAGTGTATTCCCGTAATTTTCTAGGCACTTTAAAGTTAGGTCTTTCAACACTCAGCGTCACAACACCTAAGTCCCTTTCTGAATCTAGCTCAAAGAGACTCATTTAGTCAGTGTCACACAACGAGTCAGAGTCAGGAAAAGGTATTCTGTTTCTTGACAAAATGTTAACTGTGTTTTTGAAAGCATCACAGATTGGAATTTGATATTTTGTAGTCTGTATTGCAACAATCCGATCCAAAACGAAAATTTCAAAGAATGTTGTCATAGTCCTAATATGTAAACATGGAGACCATTTCTGACTCAGTGGGAGTACTTGCCTGATTAAAGTTACTCATGCAAGTCTTTGTTTGTGATATTAGGCACATAGTTTGTTGGATGGTAATTATAAATGTGCCTTTCCCTTTCACATAATCTTTTTTTCTGTTTGTACCTTTCAAAAGATTTTTAAATTTTAAATAGGTAGGTATCATTTTGAATTCTACATTTCTGTTAAAAAAGTTGTTTGGCTTTATATTAAAAGAGTGTGTGTTGCTAGTCGGCCTTCTTTTGATAATCCCTTTGCCCTTTAAAATACTGACAGCCTGTGGTGTGTCAGGAGTCCTCTTGAGACTGTTTCTCTGCATTTATTTAATTTATTGCTTGAGGTTCAAATTTTTAAGTTCGAACACAAGGTTTATTTAAAATGTGGTTTGCCACCCCCAGTGATTCAGGTAGCAAAAGCATACGTTTATCTTGGAATTCAGTTTTCTCAGAGGGGTAAGCAGACGTCAGTATTACTGTCTCACACATGAAGTAATACTTTCCAATAAACGTTTAACCAAGTGCAATTAGATTCCAGTTTAAATGATACCATAACCTTTCATGACCCAATGAGAGTATAACATTTATACCATCCTTTTTAAAAAAAAAAAAAAAAGATTTTCTTTTCTTTTGAAAGTACATGTTAACATGTCAGATTTTATACTTTAAATATATATTTAATGTAATTAGAAAGAGAACTTGTACAGTCCTGCATAGCGTGACAAAGTGCTACAGTTACTGGTACCTCACATGGGGTTCATTGTAACATCTGTAAAACAGAGGGATAAAATGATTCCTACCAAATTAAACATATAAAATGGAGTTTTTAGAAAGCTTTTGAAAATTAATTAATTTGAGTTTGAACAGCAGCAGGTTAGGAAATCTCCAGCAGCAGTATAACAAGAACCAATCAAACTGTTTGTACAAAAGTTGAACGGAGCTTTCTGAACCTTCTTCCATCTCTTAATCACTTAATAAAATGATTCCTGCTAATTTTAAGGCTCAAGCGAAAAAACACCCACTACTCAAAGCCTTCTGTGAGGAATAATTCATTTCTAATTGCATAGTGCGAACAGTGTTTTGAAAGCCAAATTCTAAACATGCAAACATTAAAAGTTATACATAACCCTTTGTGAGCCAGTGGCAAATCTGACCTCTGCGTTACTTTC
The DNA here is from genome assembly GCA_007922155.1 of Mesoclemmys tuberculata. Classification (NCBI taxonomy): domain Eukaryota; kingdom Metazoa; phylum Chordata; order Testudines; family Chelidae; genus Mesoclemmys; species Mesoclemmys tuberculata. The sequence continues at coordinate 46,432,221 of ML675629.1, forward strand.
TAGTTTTATGCAACATTATGAAAAATGACAGGTGCACTCATCTACATGTTATTGGACTGGTGGGAGAACTAAGGTCACAAGAAAAAATAGCATATCATGCTTTAGCTGCCTGGTGCCATCCCAATCCCCATAGGTGCACAAAATCTATAGCGATTCTGCATGTAATTGCAGTAAGTCAGGCAGAAATAGAATTGTGATTGATTACCTCATGTAGAGGCAGGTTATCATTAGGATAACTCTGAGCAGTGGTTCTCAACCTTTCCAAACCACTGTACCCATTTCAGGTGTCTGATTTGTCTTGTGTGCTCCAAGTTTCATCTCTCTTAACTACTTCCTTACAAAATCAGACATAAAAATACAGAAGTGGCACAGCACCCTGTTACTGAAAAAATGCTTACTTTCTCATTTTTACCACATAATTATAAAATAAATCAATTGGCATAGAAATATTGTACTTGTATTTCACGTAAATAAGTCATTGGATGAAATTTTAGTTTGTACTGACTTTGCTAGTGGTTTTTATGTAGGCTGTTTAAGTAGGCAAGTACCTAGATGACTTGAAGTACCTGTTGGAAGACCTCTGTACCCCCGGGTACACGTACCCCTGTTTGAAAACCACTGACTCTGAGGACTTGTCCAGCTGTAACACCCTGGCTTCCCACTCGGCAGTAGTATCTCACCTTGTCATTGATAGACTGCCTCATCACTTTATCAGGTGGTAGATAATTAGAGGGGATTGTCAGTGTGGGATCCATGTGAGGAAGGGCACTACGTGGCCAAGAGCTCCTGCACGGAAGGTTTAAGGGTGTTGGACAACTCTGTAGCACAATTTCTCCTCTGTTCCCGCCACTCTCAGGGATCTGAAAGCAAGGGAAGTTGTAGGGCTGGGGACACATCTCACAGGAGAATGTGCATCATCTCCCTCACCTCTGAGGCTGCATTAATTCCTGAGCAAAGCCTCTCTGTACTGCTTTTTGCTGCAGATCAAGCCCAATTCTCTGGCCTTTTAATGACTATTTGCCTGGTAACTCGCTACTCAATGTGGGTAAGACCGGCAGAATTGTGCTCATAAACTTTTTCGATTAAATGTTCTACGGTGTAATGTATCAAGATTATAATTATAATAGATGCGGTAAGCTATATGCCCCCAAAAGTTAATTTATAGTGGATTTCACTGGGATTGGTAGCAGTGGTATAGTACAGTAAGAGGTAGCCTTAAAAAGTCTGAACGGTATTTCCTCTTGTCTTCCACTTTGGCAAATTTGTCTAATTTCCTTGCCTTTGTAACAGGACTGGTATATTGGCATGAAATTTGTATTTGTATTCCAGCTCTTCAGTGAACAGTGGGGCTTGTGTGCTTTAAATCTAGCACTATGGGCTAGTTTAGTGATCCCTATTCATTTATTTTAATGTGGCAGGCAAAAGGACTGCCCTTCAGGGGTAAATTAAAGTAAGAAAGATCATGTGCAGTTGAACTAACCTATGCTACCAGAACACTCGTCGGCTTCTGCTGGAGAGCAATCTGCAATATTTTCAGTCTTTTGTGGGAAGGGGTATGAATGAAGGAATTCTCACTAAAAACAACAACAAAGCCATATTAATAATCTTTCCTGTACATCCTTCCACTTGTATACAGCAGGAAATGTGTTATTTTTATAAAGGTTTCTATCAAATGCTCTTGACAATGGCCATCAATTAAACCTACATTTTCTAAAACAGCTACTCAAGCAGAATTCTTCTCACATTCCTCCTAATAGGATGAAACAGGCAATGTAGGTGCCTATGATTTTCATTATATGCTTTGGCAGGAGATTAGAGTAGGTTGACAGAAAGCCTATGCTACATGCTCCACTGGCTGAGCCCTGATACTGAATATAGACAGCATACTGGAATTTGATACTAAAGCTTTGATATATAATGAGATGGAGCTGCTTCAAATAGCTTTAAAAAGTCTGTTTTGATTGATCAGTCTAGGTGCCAAATTTAATCCAGCAAAACCATGCTTTAGTGGATTCACGTACCACTGTCTAGGAAGTACAGTCATTTTATTGCATTCTGACCTAAACATTTTCAACTTTATATAGACTTCAGTGCATTTACTGGATAAATCTCTGATAGGAAGTAAAATGTTACATGCACAAACTGAACTGTAGAATTTTTTTAATGGTTAGCTTGCAGAGAGTTGAAAATGCTTCTGTTTGACTCTGCTGCCTGGTCAGCTACTATGCTGCTGTACTGGGACCACTGCACAAAAACTTACCCTTATTGCACCGAAGTGTTTACCTTGTCAGTCATGACTGCTTTATTATTTATTTCTGTAGTTTTAAATAAGCCCCAAAAACACCCACAAAAAATGCTCTAAGTCCTTTAACAATTAACTAGACTCACAATTGAAAACGATGCACTATTCTTGAGGAATGAGGCTTTAACCACTCCATCTGGGAAATGTCTAGCTTTTACCAGCACCCAGAGTATCATATCCAGCATATTGCACATGGAAAAAATCCTGGCTAGTAAAAGAAAATTTTGGTCATCTAAAGATGTGATATATAAACGTACCGCACATTATAAGAGGGTTAGACATATAAATGGTCGAGATAAAGACGACTCAGTTAGGGGTAACTTGCATTTTAGTGTAATACCATGCAAGTTAAACACAACAGGCTCCATTATCAGCTGACTTTCATTTTCTGTTGGCAAAACCAGCAGTTTTTGATTAAAGAATAAATAATTTGTGACCAGGGGCTAAGGTGAGTGCGTATGTGAGGAACCCCAGCATTTGGAGCTGGGATGGGAGGAATCAATGGCAGGAAAGCCTAAATAGGGGATTGGGAATGGGAGGTAAGTCAAGTTCATGTACTTAAAAAACAAAATCAGAATTGAATAGTTGAATTGTTTTTTCTCTAGCAGCCATTTTTGACCTTGGGTAAGATTATTTTACCTTCTTCTTTTTTTTTTTTTTTAAATGTAATGCCCAATTTATCATTGTGGTAAGATGCAAGCGAAGTGTAGTACTTTTAATCACAAAAGAGGGTGGTCAGATGTATATTAAGCAGTACTAACACAAGGTTTGCTGCATTTTACTACTTGATTACTCCATGATTTTGATTCAGCCCTCCCCCAAATGGTACAATGTGCATCTCTCTACATCCTTGGGAGTAGCTCTGTCGAAGAGTAACTCCCCTGGATAGCCTAGATGGGGATCTGGCTGCTCCCCTCCCTGTGGAGGGTTCCACTAGACAGAAGGAGCTCTAAGTTCCTGCCAAGGATCTCCACAGGTGGCTTCCCAGTAGAGACTGCCGGGGAGATGTGGTAAATCAGCAGACATTCCAAGTGCCTTTGTCTGCCCATTTCCCACCCAGATCTGCTCATTTTCTGGTCTGTGCTTCCTGGCTGAAAGACCTCTGGCAGAGATTGTAGTTGACTTGTGCTCATGCGATCCCCATGTAAGCAGACTTTGTTACTGGTGGCCTGCAATCTGGGATCTTCTGGTGGAAAGTGGAAAAAAAATATTAGCAGTTATCTTGTATCTGTGTATGTGGGTAGAGAGGGGCTTAGATGTGTATGTACACATGTATTGCCCTGAACCTTATGTAGTCATTTACACTTGTGCAAAGTGAGAGAGAAATTATATCAGTCTGAATAAGTAGCATTTCATATCCTCTTTACACTGGTGTAAACCCACTATTCACAGCACACGGCAACAGAGAATTGGACCCATGCAATGTATCTTTAGATATAGGTTCTTATATGGCTTCCAGCACTATTGTTTCATCACTATTTATATGAAAGCTTTTCTTGTCATGTTTGCTAATAAATATGATGTGATGGCTCTCAGATCTTCAGTGTATTACATTTCAATGTCATTTTTTCATAGAGTAACCTTTGATCACATTGTAGACAATTTTAAATGAATGAAGTGTATCTAATACTAAGTGTTTCACTTTCCCCCCGTAAATTCCCCTCCTCCCCCATAGCAGTTCAAACCACATTTTTTCCTTAAACACCAATGATATGCTTAAAACTATGCAGGATGCAAATATCAAGACAGTTCCTGTTCCAGAGAGCTTGCAGTCTAGAACACGAACATACAATAACCAGATCCACTGGGAGATCGAGAGGAAGACCTTACCTTAGGGTTTGTTTTTTTTTTAAATCTTGGTTCTTTTTCTTTTCTTTCTTGTGAGTGAGCCTCACAAAATAAGTGGTTCCTCTGAAGGGACTTGAAGGAGAAGCAAAGGAGGCTGTCCATCTGGGAAATCATTCTGCATAGAAAGGACCGCAAATGATGGCAAGGGTGGTTTGAGGTATTGGATTGTGTTTTTGCCTTTGTATTACTCCTATATGTGTGTCAGAATGCAATAAATTAAACATTTCTAAGTCTCATGTAATGTCATTGTTATCAACAATACTCAGAAAATCCGAGATCTGGTTCATATGGATAAATATTCATGAACTTTTATAGTGTGACTAATCCATACAATATGAACAAATGCACTATCATGGTCCTTTGGGAAGACTCATCTGTTTCTGTCAACTGGTGTTAAGATTCGGGCTGATAGTATTCAGTTTCTTCCCTGCTGTATTCTACCATCAGTAGGGCTGTATGTAGTCCATTCTTTTGCATTTCTCTAAAGAAAAATATAAAAATGACAAAACAATGGAGAACTTACACAATGTTCATACACTAACCTATTACAATTATGTTAATAACTTTAACCTCCCCTCAAATCACCTTGGAAGCAAACAATGGTTTATTAAAACTTGCAACAGAACAGATTTGAATGTATATTGCTCTTGTTTACATAGAATATTACTAGAGGAATCTTTGGATTATTTAACAACACATAAAACACTTTTTTTATTTTGTTCAGAAATCAAACCCATTCACAAAACATTAATTCATCCATCACATCATTCAGGCACACACAATCAATCAGTATATAAGAAAGCAAAACTAAATAAAAAAATAAAATTGGAATGAAACATATGGATTATTTTTTAGGATTTTCTACAAACTCAAGTTGATCTGGTGTCCTAAAAAAACCAAAACATAAAGCAAAATTTATATATTTTTCAATGTAAATTTTCAAAGGGCAGGAAAGAAAATAAGTCACAGCTATAACATACAAAAAGAAAAGCTGTGCTGAGCCTAAATAGGCTCTTATTCAAAGCAATTGCTCAGGTTCAAAAGACACTGCCTATTGGAATAAACTCAAACTCAATGAGAGTTTTGCCATTGACTTCATTTGGGCCAGAATGTCACCCCATGTCTTTAGAGCCATAATAATAATAATAATAATCTTACCAAAAGCACTCAGACATGCATGGAAACCTCACTACTTGTGTTTCCTAATACTGATTCCATTCTGCCCAAAGTAGAAATGGGTGATTCCTCAAAATGAATGTGAGCTGTTTTACTTAAAAGAGGGAGACACAATTGTTCCTCCATACTTTATATGTCATTTATACAGATATGAAAAGGAAAATTCTGCATTAAGATAAAGGCTTTTTTATTTATATAAAACAACTTACATCTCCAGGCTTGTGTTTCTCTGGAAATTTCCTAGGAAAATAATGTCTTGCAGGATTGTTGGGGAAAAAAAATCAGTCTGAAGAAAGGACTAACACAATTTGTGACCTTCTTTTAAATAACTGATCCAAAGAAAGGGCTTCAGGGGACTTATCAAGACAAAGATGCAGCACATGTTTCCATAGGAAGATATTAAATGTGGTTTATACAATCACCAGATTCAAAATTATGCTGTCACAAAAGGAAGAAAATTGTTAGTGAATCCCCATCCATCTAAAAGGTATTCAGAGGATCTCCCCCCATAATTCCTGAGAGTTACACTTAAAATTACACTTTAAAGCATTTTCAAAATCCTCTTTCCCCCACCCCCCTTTTATATCAGAACACAGGGCCTAATTCTGAAATTCTCCCCTGAAAGTCTTAGGCTTCACATCATATCAACTTAATGGCAGTAGTCCCTACAATAGAAGGAATTTCTGATGGTTTTGACGTGCTGATTGAGGCACATGGGTATGTCAGCAACAATCTGTTAAACTTTTGTAGATAAAGTATAACACTGAATTTTGACTGATTTCATATGGACTTTAGGACTGAGGGCAGACCTGTTCACATGGCTGTTAGTTAGGGCTTAGTCTGTCTGAGTCTAACCCAGTTTCCTAACTTCTTTGTTTAAGCCCAATATTAGTCAGAAGAAAAATTGTATTATGTAATATTTAATTTTAAATCATTAAAATGGTTCTTATGATTGTTAAAAGCATGTTCAGTTTATACAGAAAACTGAGTCTCAGGTAGGACTCCCATACTGGCAATGTCACAATTGCTGTCACATCTTTGATACGGTGGCATCTACCAGGAGGTTCAGCCATTCCAAATGTAATTAAGTTCTTAATTTTTAAATATGTGGCTCCACTGAGTCATGCTGACAAGTGCTGCTTTATCTTCTGAACTTTCCAGTTGGTGGGCTGAGCAAAATAAATGTAGTTTCTTTTAAATTCATGTCAGATTGAATAGGTTGACTTCATTGTCTACATAAAAGTGCACCATCTGTAAATCGACTTGTCATTTGACATCTTCAGATGTTATTGTTCTGTTGTATAATCTTACAAAAGTACACCATATGCTTTAACAGTTTTTACTGTGTGTAAGAGAAAAATGTGACTCCATTGATTATTATATATGCAGACAGCAGGAGAAAAAAGAGGAAGTCAAGTAATAGTGCCTAATACATTTGATAATATACAATCTTGCTATATTAAGAAATGTATTTAAACCCAGAAATAAGGGGTGTCAGAAGAAAGGTGAAGTCTGCTAACAGAAGCTCAGTAAGAAAAGATTTTTCTTGGCCCCGCTCATAACTATGCCATTATTGGTTTGGGATAGCTTTTGAACTTAAGAACAGCACCTCTGAGCTAGAACTGACAGATTACCAATGTGGTATATTGAATCACCATGACAACAGTGACATTACCTTTTCATGAATCACTTAGGAAAGAAAAGATATAAATGTTCAAGGTGGGTAGTAACGAAAATGACACTATTTTTTAATTACAATCCAGAGCCTGATTTTCTTTTCACTTAAATAGCTGTAAATGGAATTACACCAGAGTAAAACTGATGTGAAATCACAATCAGGCCCTTTATTTAAAGTTCTGACATCTGATATTAAAATACTTCTTCACTAGCCTTCTCACCGATCTGAAGATACAGCTTAAAATTGATATCCTAGTTAGAAGAGAGGATAAAGTTCTTGCAAAGTCCATCCTTTGTACACCACACAAAATTCATTTCAGTAAATCAGAGAGACAGGAAATGACTAGTGAACTTTAAGATATAACTGACCAAGTTTATTATAAAAGTTTGATTGACACTTTGCTCAGGCTTTCATCTGGGCCCTTAGTTTTGGATGGGCCTATGCCTGCCAATCGCAGTACCTGCCGTCAGTATCCAGATTTTCATCATCGTCTTGTGAGAAACAGGACACCTAAATTTATGACAATGCAGTTTCAGCCTAGTGTTCCCTAGTGAATAAAAGACTGAACTGGGACTCAGGAGACAAAAATAGTCAGCTTTGTCACTGGTTTGCAGCATGACCATGGGCAACCCTATGCCTCATTGAAAACTAAAACATATAGTAGCAATTCTGTAATTGCTCTCTATGTGAACTTGGATGGGAGTGCACATAATGGGTGGCTACAGAATTGATCCTGCTTGTTAAACAAGTTCTTCTTTTCTGGAGAAGTGAGTTCCATGTTGTAGTGAAAGCATGTTATTAATCAAAGCAAGAAAGATCTCAGGCAACTGCAATGAAGAGAAAGATCACACAAGACTTTGGAAAGAAGGAACCAGTTAAATCTTATAAATAGGAAGATACTTTCCTAGGTAGATTATGAATTACAGGTTGTAAAACCCTCCAGTCAGTGCAGTGCTTAATACATCACTTATTCCCTGTGTTTCATTTAATATACAGTATATGTGATGTGTAGCTGCCTGGTCCTAGAGAAGCAGAGAGGGACTGAGTGCATAAGAACTTTCTCTGTGCCTGAACTTCCTTCCTCCTCCTCTTCTCTTCCCCACAGAATCTGAAGCCAGACGTAATTTCAATCCTTGTATTGTACTGGTCTGTTAGTCACACCAAAATGGAATGACCCACTATCACACCTACACCAGCAAGCAGAGCTGTTGTAGAGGGGCGTGCATGCTGCTCCATCACAAGCAATTGTGCAGTGAGCACACTGCCACTGTGTATCTAAGAGCTGCAGAAGCCCTTGTGCATCCACGAGACACAATATCACTCCTATCCCAGGTCAGTGCCTAATGGGCACTCTGATAGCCTATAGTGTTTATCTCACTATAGTATGCTTCAGCCTTCTCACCTGAGTTGTTTCATGTTTTGATTAATGCAGTCTTGCACTTATTCCAAAATAAACTGCCTGTGTTCTGTACAGCTAAAAAATTATTTATTCTGTGTATTACTGAAAATAATGGGTAGGAATTGGTCACAACAAAATTATTATGGCTTTTGCCAATGAGATCTATAGTTTTATCCTTACATAAAGCAAGTCTGAATTGAATTCTAAATCCACAGAAAAATACTGTGCAAAATGAAAAATAAATCAGGTTATTCAAAACCATTCTAACAAATGTTTTCAATCTTGAGTACAGCTTTAATGCATTTCTAAACCAAAGAAGATAAAACTTTGACATTTTTTTCTACATTTTCTATTCTGTGTATAATCAGTGCTATGTCCATTAATTCAGAGTACATATATTGTAATAGACACTCTTTGGTGAGGTGATTTTTTGTAAGGTTTCTTATCTTTTCATCCTCATATTCTAGCCTGCTAAGTATTCCCGCTGCTATTTCCTGAAGCAAGAGTTTAAGAGTTTAAAATTCAAATTGCTGACAGACATGGATTGCTGTTGAAACAAGGCATCTAAATGTTTTGAAACACCCTGATGGGTTATACATTTTCAGTGGCTTAGATCAATGAAAACTATCATGTGTTTTTTATTTATATTACCATTCCCATCAATAGAGTCTTCTTTCACATAAATCTCCAAAACCCAGTCTGACAATTGCTATATTGTTTCAGGTATTTGAGATACCTGCCTCTGAAAACTAAAGGACAGTGTATAAATATTGTATGCATGACATCTGGTCCCTGGAGCTATTAAACAACACAGAAGGTTGGCTGTTTGCAACCTATAGTAACTATAGTTTACTATAGTATAGTTCTTCCTTTGCGTTTGGAAAATAATGAAAGCAGAATTGGTTCTCTTTAAGCATCCTATAGATTCCAGATGAGTCTGATGGTCCTGTATATTTTACTAAAACATAAAATGGAAAACCATTTGTGATTTTAAATGATGGATTTTTGGTCCTTGGCCTGCAAAATTATTGTGTATGTGATGTGCTCATGTCAGGGAGTATAGATGAAACAGTGCATAGGATTTAACACTGTTTTGGGTTTTTTTTTTTATATCACTCCACATTCTTGTTTAAAAGAGAAAAATTATATATAAATACCAGCCTAAAACAAAGAAAGAATGGATAGGGAGACAGAACTTGGGCAGGTAAAGAAGATGGGCCAATAAGAAAAGAGTCTGATTGCACAGAGACAAACATTCATCGCAAATAGATAGTTGCTGTAATGTGATTTGATGGATAGATAATGATCTCTGTCATATCTGAAATAAATATTTCACTTTCATGTACAGAATCAGTGTATTGACTTCCAGAGTCACATAGATAGTGAAAATTGTTCAAATGTGGGTACTTATCTTGCACTTGCAAGTGTGTTGGCACATACATCACACTACATACACAACTTCTGTTATGAATGCAGTTCCCAGAATGCTTTGGTCAGCTCTTGTTTTGTTTTTTTTTTAAATCAAATGCATCAGTATATTTTGTCTTCCTGTAAACAGATTAGTGCAGAAACATATTACTGCTTTCAGGTCTATTGGTAGATGTTATTTGCCTGATTTCTTTAATGATAGCAGATTCCCATGCAATTAAATAGGAATTGAATTCCATTTTCTTCATAGATGCTGGTTTTTTTGTTTTTCATGTAAGGTGACGTTCATGTATGAAAAAACTGGAAAATGGCCTAGCTCATTTTTAATAAATTATGAAAATGCCTTTAGTTTAATTAGCAGAAGATATCCAAAATGTCAGTGTTTATCTAAAATCTTTGGAATAGTTACCAGTTTTAAATATTGGAGCCTGTTTTATCAAAAGTAGAAGGTATATAAATATTGGGGACCTGATTTTCTGTTCTATCAGGATGCAACCCTGTTGACTTCAGTGGCTTCAATGGGCACTAACTTAACCACACTGGACCAGAGTAAATGAGTAGAATTTGGTCCATGTGGTCAAACCATCACCAGATTCTCATCTGACACGTTTTAAGCATTGATTTCGGTGGGAGATTTTTGAGCTAAGAAAAGTAAGATTGGTCCAGAAAGCTCACAGTTCTCAAAGAATATTTATGCTTTTTGAAAAAGAAATGTCTAAACTAAAGCCTCCTTCCTACTTAGGCAGTTTCATCAAAATTTTCAGACTTTACATTACCTGAAAAATTTTTCATTGGAAATTGAACAGGCATTTTTGTTCTCCAATACAAAAGAGTAACAAGAGGAAATATATTACTAATCTCACGCCCTGCAGTCATGTGAACCGTTAGGACTTTCAAGAAGATGTATTTAATAACAGCAGGTTTAACCCAATCAGAATAACCGTGGTGGCAATCTAATTTAATGTTCAATACAATTAAATCTACAAAGTCCATTCAAACAGAATGATAGCAAGGGGAAAACAAAAAGCCTTGAAAAATCCATGGCTCACTGAGAAATTGCCAGGGTCTAGTCACAATATAAAATGAAAACATTAGCTCTTTTGTGTACTTGCTCAGCGAAATTTCACACAATCCCATGATAATACTATTCTTACAAGCCTCAGGTTCTATAGGAAACATTTGCCATCTTGAAAAAAGAAGCTTTTAGCCAAGAAATTCTTATGCTATTAAAACATGGACCAAATTCTCTGCTGGTGTAAATTTGGCACAGTAAAGTGTTATTAAAAAATAGCCAGCTGGGTGATTCAGGAGCAGTGTTTAGGACATGATCCTATGAGCTGGTTCACTGGTGAAGACCCTGACACCCATGTGAAGTTCCCTTGACTTTAATGGCTTGAATGGGACTCTGTGCAGTCAAAAGGGTCACAACCACTGCTTTAATTTACAGGATCAGCATCTTAGACACTATCCTGATAGGTGCTTTAGGAAGGCTGAGGATAAACAAATGAACACTTTATGCTGCTGTGTAAAAATACTGAGCTCAAAGATTGCCTTTCTTTAACTTTATGCTCCTTCAGAGCCTGAGACAACTCCTGCTGAAATCAATAGGAGCCTTTCCATTGTCATTCATATGAGTTGGAGCAGGACCGTGATGAATTAAGTTGGTTAGCACTGAGGCCATTCACCTGCTTAATTGACCCGAGGTAATGTGCTGCAAAATTGCCCAGTTAATAGGAGGAGGAATTTATCACAGCTTTGAATGAAATAATGTGCCAGAGGCGATGCCTAGATACAGCATGTGAACCTAGACAGAAGCAGAGAAATAGTACATTAGCTACACAGAAATTATCATCTAACGAATATTGCCTGCTTGTTAGAACTGAGCCTATTTTTTAACTGTAGCAGTTGAAGTTCATCAGTCCACCTCTATGAAAATGTGTGTAGATAAATATTCATAACAATAAAGATTTTAAAAGGACTGCTCAAGGTTGGGCTCTGATGGGGGCAAGTTTTAAAGGCACAAATGGCTATTTGAGACCTAACTCCCATTGACTTACATTCATTGGGAGGTCGATACCTAACTGTCATTTGTGCCTTTGAAAACCTCCTCCCCAACATCCACATTTAGACACCACACTCAGGTGAGTAGGAGCCGCTGGGCGCTCAGACTTCTTTAGGTAGCTAAATATGGAGTTAGGAGCCTATCTGTGGATATGTGTCTCTGAAAATCTTGACCAACATTTATAGATATGTTCCATATTTTCCCTTTGGTTTTGCAAGTAAGATTTTCATCATTCTGAGTGTAGGCCACTATTTAGCCTTTTTATTCCAGGCCCTGCTCAGTGGTCTTTTATTATTATAGTGATTATTATATAGTGGTCTCTTTTATTGAGTGAGGGGTCCTATGCTGTGTTTAAGTTTTTCATGGGGGAGATGGAGATATTTTGTAAGTGCTGACTACAAGGAGGGTCCTGATTAAAGCAAATGAATTAGAGACTTCTATTTGTACATCAATTCTGAACAGAGTGAGACAAATTGATCCCTTTTGTAATTCATTTTATTTCAATACAGGATGAAATTGGTCCAGTTTTCTATTTAGTGCATATATTAATGCTGCTTTTATGGTTGATAGTTTATTTGGCATTCTACTCAATAGATTATCTGTATTATTTAATATTTTCATTGCCCAACTCTCTGTGCTTGTAGCTTTAGCCAAGAGTAGTTAATACTGCAGGGTAATATTTATATGACTACTTAACATGACACCTTATATAGCAAAGCTGGAGAATTGATCTGAAAAGTATCTAAATGATTGTGGAAACCATGAAGGCTCTGCATCATGGAACTGCAGTTATCTGGACTATACAAAACTGTGAACCATATATATGGTTTTCAAGATACCTTTTCTTTGTGGGGGGAACCACTCAGAGGAGCTAATTCTGATAGATAAAATTACTACTGTATTAAATACACAAACCAAAACTAACCAAAAGAAAGTAAATAGGATTGGTATAGCCCTTGTCAGGGCAGGTTTGAAACATGAATAGGAAGAGCCTTGCTCTAGGAGTTACTTCCCATTATAGCTTCAACCAGAAGGCCTTTCTCACTCACTGGTAGGTCAGACTTTTATAACACTTGATTACTCCCCTTTCATCTCACCAGCCATCCCTTGGGGACCTAGGAGGGCGGGGAGTTGGTCGTAAAGTAACAAAAGTTGGTGAACCCGAAGTGGAACTGTTCTGTAAAACCTGCCGCATGAGTTGTCCATCTTTCCTCATTTAGGGTTCAATCATACAAGGTTTTGAGATTCTGGCCCTGATCTACCACAGTGCTTAAGCATCTGCTTAACTTTAAGCACTTTGGGCAAGAATTGTAAAGGTACTTATGTGCCTAAAGATGCAGATAGGTGCCTAGTGGGATTTTTAAATGTCTTGACATCTAATTCCTATTGAAATCAGTAAGAGTTAGGCCTAGCCATGTTTGAAAATCCTATTAGACACCTAAATACCTCTGCAAATCTGGCCCTTTGAAGTCAATAGGACTATTCATGTACTTAAAATTAGGTACATGATTAAGTACTTTGCTGGATCAGGGCCACAGTGTTCAACACCTTGCAGGATTGAGCCCTAAATTAGTATATCACTCTCGGCCTTCAACCCCACATTCAGAGGACTGTATCGGCTTTTCTCTTCTCCTCCACATACTTCTCCCATCTTGTTGAAGCTTTGTTTTAACTGAGGGCAAGTCTACTCTGCAAAATTAAGTCGACTTACATTATGTTGACATACAGCCACTGCAGAAATTGAATCATTTTTTACATGTCCGCGCTACGCTTCTTGTGTCAGTAATGTGCATCCTCACCAGGAGCACTTGCACAGATTTAACTACCAGTGTGTGGCATTGTGTAACAGTTTCTGAAAGGTAGTAATAGTCGATGTATGTAATGTAGTGTCTATGCTGACACTGCATCAACCTAACTCCATTGACTTAAGCACTACCCCTCTGACAGAGGTGAAGTTATTAAGTTGTTATAGTGGGCAAGTTACATCGGTGGGAGCTGCATTTTAGTGTAGATGCTTACAGAGTTAGGTTGACAGAAGCTGCCTTACATTGACCTAACTCTGTAGTGTAGATCAAGCCTGAGAGAGAGCAACCAGAGAAAAACTAGTCAATCAAAAAATCATGTCCACCTCATCCCCAATGGCTATAAATTAACCACCTCCATAGTTGGTGATCTTGGTGTATTTACACCCTACACAAAATTCACCTTTCTTTATATTTCTTGGTAACCCTTCCCGTATTTTCCCTAAAAGGTGTAAATCAATATTTTTTTAAAAATCCTTTCTCAGGGATTCCTTGAAATTATGTTGTGTACCCCCAAGAAAACCTAAACCAAACACAGATCTCCTTGAGTGTGAATACTCTATATCCTTTGCATCAGATCCACATTTTCTCAAAGTTCAGAGTTGTTCAACTTTGTTATTTTTGATAAGTACATATCCAATGATAGGTATAATGCAAAAATGATGGATTACAAACCAATGAGGGTTAACTCATACGTTTTTTTAAAAATCAGAATACTTTTAGAATGACTAACAAGCTTGCACTTTGCAGCAACAGATGTTGTCACTGTAACCACCATCAGTAATCTGCCTCCAGGTAAAACTCTTTGCTGAGTTCCCAAAAATCAGATAATGAAGTAGATGAGCAAAGTTAAATTAGGTCAATAGAGTTCTTCACAGAGCTGTTTATTGCTGATTTCCTCAAATGTTTTCTTTAAAAAACGGAATAGGAGATGAGGCTCCCATGTTAACATTGGAGGAACTTCACAAAGGATCCTTTGTTTTAAGAAGATATACCCTGGTAGATAATTTTAACTCACAAAAGAAAATCAGTCATAAATATGTATGGTACAAATGCTATTATTAGTTCTGAAACATAATTAGGCACAACAGAATTAACTAATTCATCCTCATCTAAATCCACCTAGTTTTCTTTCTCCTGATCTTAATGCCTCTTAGCATACGCCAAATAAAAAAATTCCATCATCATCAAATACAAATGTTTACTCCTCTAACAGCAATCTCAAGGCTTGTCCACATTTCAAACAGAAATGCATTAACATGAACTAGGTACCTCTTAGTTTGTTTCAAGAAGTCTACACAGGGCAGTTACAATGCAAATTTTAGTGTGCACTGCAATTAGTAGTCCGTAGTCCAGGCTGCAGGCGTGTAGCCAACCGCTCAGTTTAACTGAATATAACTATTAGTATGAGTCCTTAAAGAC
This sequence comes from Mesoclemmys tuberculata, assembly GCA_007922155.1. Taxonomy (NCBI): domain Eukaryota; kingdom Metazoa; phylum Chordata; order Testudines; family Chelidae; genus Mesoclemmys; species Mesoclemmys tuberculata. The sequence continues at coordinate 46,447,338 of ML675629.1, forward strand.
GAAGAAAAAAAACAAACAAAAAATCCCTTAAGTATACAATTTGAGTCTTCATTACCCAAGTAATATCTGGAAAAATAGTTGTTTTGGGCTTTTTTTATACAAAACATCACTCCATTGCTTCCAAATGCCACTCATTTATGTGGCCTTATAATAAAAGTAAATATAAAGCCTTGTCTTAGGCTAGGAAATGCACTTGATGTTTTCCGTGCAGGTCGACTGTGTTCTTTCCTTTACCCATTGTTAGAAACAGGTGCATTTCTCGAATTAGACAAGGCTTCAGAATACAGCATAGAATAGATTTATATGAAAAATCAATACATGCTATAAAGGGAGCTCTCTATTTGTAAGGCATTCTGAACATCTTTCCCATCTGCACAGGAGGAATAAACATTTTATCAAGAAGGACTTTGCAGGTTCAAGTAATTTTTTTTGTGTCAGAAATCTTAAAGAAATTTTATGCCTAATCATGCACCCTCTTCTTCATCCAAAGGCAACCTTTCACATGGGGATCACACCTCCCTTTGTGGAAAGGGGACTCGGATACCTTCGTAGCCGGATTTACTCCCCTTCACTCCCCCTCAGGCCCCCATCCATCAGACCTATGGAGGACATCTGTCTGTGTACCTGGAGATCCATGTGGAGGAAAGCAGGTACTGGGCAGGCAAAGGAGGTAGATGTGCATTGTTTTCCATCTTCTCCCCTTCTTGTACCCATTAGAGATGAGAACAGAAATTTAATTCACCCTGGGCCTCTGTTACACCCTCTTTGTAGTGAGAGACCTGTTTTAACTGTTCCTGGTCAGCTGCTGGCTGCAGGAAGAGCACTGGTAGTAAAGTTCCAGTCAAGCCAAGTAATGTGCCAAGTAATGAGGCATAGACCTGGCACAGAAACAGATGGCTTCCGTGCTAAAGGCCGTAGCCTCCCATTAATGTCCCAGAAGACAATACAAAGCCTTTTGTCTTTCAAATTACAATATTGATCTCTCGTCTCTAAAGTTAAAATTAATTATAAATGGGAAGTCAGATTTCAAATACAGTGAAGTTGCTATCAAGGCAAATTTAATGCTTGCTTAAGAGGCTAGCCAAGTAACAGTACCAGCAAAACCTGAGTGAGCTGTGCGTGGTGCTTGGTAATCCTCTCCCTGTTTACTAACCACGTGAGCTGACACAGGGACCTGTCTTCTAATCTCCTTGTTTCTTTAAAGTGCAGTAGCAAGCTATAAAAATCAATCAAGTGAAAGCCCATAAGTTTTTGTTGGCTATAACTGAAACAAAAGCCACAGTTTTTACACAGCCAACACAATGTGGCTTTGATTGTGCAGCTGAAACTCCAGGTAAATAAAAGAAGACGATCATAACTTGCTCTTGCTTTAGGAGCAATTAATAGTCCTTTGATAACACACAATTTCCTTTCTTCCAGCATTTGTGTTGCCCTTCCTTTCCTTTTGCTATTTGGACGCAGTGGCGTGGGCTGTAGAAATCTTCACACTTTTTTTTGTTTGTTTGTTTCTTTCAGGTGAATAGTTTGTATCTGTCAGTGAGACAAAAGAAAGCACTTCTTAACTTACTCTCAAACCCTTTTCCTTTCCATTCTAACTATTACTATTGATCTAAGCATCCTGTACACACTGTTGGAAAATTATGTCATTTCACCTCATACAACCACAAATGTTATATTGCTTTAGTCAAAGTTTCTGAGTGTCAGAAAAGCTTGGATGGTTATAGCCTCCAAAGTCTTAACTGGATTTTGAAAAGTAACAGCTGGATTTACTTTTGCAAATTAAAACATTTTGGCAAATCTGTGGTTTCATTTCTGGGTCTTTGTTGCACAGTGGACTGTGGGGTTGTTGGGTTTTTTTGTTTGTTTTGTTTTTTGTTTTAATTTAATAGCATGCTGTAAAATTAGGGCAGTATTCAGTTTAATTACTAATGATAAAATTAATAATAGAGTGAAAGCAATAATTACAATATGAATGCAAAACAGACTTTTATAAATTAAAATTGTAATATGTAGCTTTATATTTATTTATAGTCTTATCTTATTGATATACTTAGTTACCTTAAATAATGTTTGTGGTAGTTTCCTTTCACATTTACACTGTATTAAACAGAAGCTAGATTGTTGGCAGGTAGAAAGCTGCTTCACTGACAAAAAATGTTAATTTCATACAGCCTCACAACTTAAGCATAAATCAAACAAGTAAACTTATCATAGGAATTTGGACTCAGGAACTTTTCTCTTTTTAAGGTAACACCATAGAACTAAAATTTTAATATTTCTTTCATTATTTTCCTGATGTTGCTCTGGAAAGAGGTCATTGTAACTCAGTAACTGAATTATGGATAGATTCTGTATTTAGAAATGCATAAACTGAAGGGCAGCTGAGAAGTAGATATCTGCTTCCAGGAGCTAAATCCTTGTCAGCCTTTTTAAGTTTCAGAACTGATAGTTCATTACAGCTGGTTGATTGGTAGAAATAAACTACAAATAATAAAGTTTTGCCAAAGTAACATAAACCCTCATATTTCTTGCCAAAATCTGGAAATTATTTGCACAAGGGAAGCCCTGTGAACAGCAGTGCTTTATTTGGTAGTAGTTTTTAATTTCTGTTATCTTATTTTTTACAGTCTCTATTTGTAACAGAAGTGACAATCTAGGAGATTTAAAAGCAAACCTTTAAGTAGAAAAACAGTGTTCTTTTATTAAATGTATGGTTTTATGGCCATTCTTGTAATTCCTTTGGGCTTCATTCCATTGAGATCTGCTCATAGGTGGACGAGGCATGTTATAATCCAGTCTACCCTCTCTCCACCTTCCTGGAACATTGCTATTGATTCCTCTAAGTTGGAAACATTACTTGCTACCGAAGCAATTTTATTGTCAGAATTAATAGAGGTCTAAGCTGGAGGAGCAGTGATTTATACCCAACACCTGGTCTACTTCTCTTGAGACTAGCATAAGGGTCCAGCTCTTAATTCCTTAATTAATAATAATAGTGCTCACCACAGGGTGAAGTTCTAGACAGGATATTCTAGTACACCAAGATCCAAACTGAAACCTAATTGCACCCTTGGATTGGAAAGACCATGACTAGATTTGTCTAGATAAGCTTCCTGTCAACTGTTCCTAGGTATCAGCCATTACAGCCAATGTATCTATAAAAAGCTGCCCATTATATCCCTTCTCCTGTGGCTTCAGAGCACTCTGTTACTCTCTTTATCCCTCTACTACATCTATAGTTTTATGAGTGTCTGGATAATTGTTCTCCATGTTCCATTTCTATATCTAAAACCATCAAATGATTAAGGCTCGTGCACTGCAGGGAGTGGATCACACAACTTGTCTGAAGGGAAGAATAAGATTGTGTGGCCTTCAGCTGCCCATATGCTGGAATGAAATCTCTCTCAGTCATTCATGGTGTGGCTAACTTCAAAAAAACAGATCTACAAGAGACCAGACAGTCTTGCTTCACTAGAGCTTCCTTATTTTCCTTAACTGGTAATCAAACATAAAAAGAGAGCCCCCAGGTTAGGACAGTTTTATTTGCCTGAAACCAATAGTCCTAAACAAATTCGTCTCATCCCTCAGTTCCATAGTACCATTTTAAAATCATTTTCAGCATATAAAAGTGGATTACTCTATTTGATAGTGTTCAGCAAAGGCAAAGTTTAAAACAAAAATACAGTTACTTGTGTCAGTTCAGCTAATTGAGAATATCATGATACAAAGACAATACCATGAGAAAAGACATCTCTTAACAGACACGCATGAACAAGCAGTATGTTTATTCTCAAGTGTTGTCATTCTCTGTGGTATTATCAGAGAGTCTAGATAAGCTTTCCCCGAGGGTATACGTTACTGTGGTCTTAAATCATACCTGGGTTCTCCCCATGAGCCACATTCCTAATGCAGATCTAGGCCCACCTAGGGAAAAATTTGCCTTCCTATTCCACAGGGACGTGAAGAAGAAAGCTGCAGTCAAATCCAAGAGTGTTTTTTGTTTTCTTTTTGTGCCCAAGAAATAAGACTAAGAAGTCTGAACAGTGAACTCTTTGTGGCTGGAGATTAAATTTATATCAGTTTAAAACCTTCCCATACATTTAATTGAACAAGATACAAAATTAATGCAATAATATAAAAGAACAACATTTGGTCAGATTTCTGACGTAATTTTATTTTGCTATTTTTAATCAGTTTTTCCAATAACATATGAAACCCTGCCAGCAGGGCTGGTGGGGAGGAAATGGGTAGGAACAGATGGATGAAATGCATATATGAAAATATCAGTTAGGCCTTAGTGGTGTAAATCTTCAGAACATGGCAAGGTATTAACGTAAGTAGCAGTCCTCCATTTGTTAGGAGATACACTTTCTAAATATTCATTGCATACATCAGGGGTATGTGCAAAATCTAAACTATTACAAGCCTGTGACATGCTTCCACAATTACAAAAAAGGTAGTCATCAAACTTCTAAATATTTAACACAGTAGAACAAGTTTTAGCAAAAATAAAATGAGTTTCAGTGAAGACAGAAAGAGACTGCACTAAAACTGTACACAAGGACAGGATTACAACCTTTCCAGCAATGTTCCCGTTGCTTATGCCTATTGTTAAACCACCTAGAGCCTAATTCACTGCTGTCCTTTGCTTTTGTGTAGTCATTTATCCCAGTACAAACTGGGATAAAACATTGTCAAATCAAAATGCATCTCTTTGCACTCCCCACAGGTGTAAATGACTACAGAAGTTGCAGGGCAATGATTAATCTGATGCATAGTCTCCTGATCATTTCTGCTGAAAGCCACATTAATTTTGTCCAAAAATTTGGGAGCAGCCATCATCCCAGAAGATGAGAGGATCCATGTGGACAGGCCTGGAGATTGAGATCCTCTGTTTCTCCATAGATCAGGAGCAACATGGGCAGCAGCACTGCAATCTTATCCACCTTGCCCCGTTGTTGTACAGATGTAGGAGATCCTTAGATTTTGTCAGTGGAGGTTGCCAAAAAGTGTGCCAGACAGTGTGATTATGATGGTGAATTTTGTTATGTGAGCATCTGCGCAGCTGGTCTAGGATTGGGATAATCAACTCATTTCACCAAACGATCAAAAGGTAATAACTTTCATTCTGCAGTCAGCTGGGGTGGATTGAGACAGTAATTGCAGATCTGCTTGTTTTTGTAAAAACTGCTTAGTCTTTGTTCAGTACTTTTTATTAGTTGCTTGAGAAGACATGAAAAATATATGTTTTGCTTCGGTGTGTTACAGGTTATGTATTCAATTCACTTCATGCTAGGAAGTGGCTTTTTTATGACCCCGACTCTCCAAAACATGCACCTGTATAACTTTATACATGTCACCAGTCCCACAGAGCTAAATGCACGTGTGAGGGATTGGGGCCTATATAGCCTATTCTGATCTGTAGTTTTTGTCCTGGTTTTGGATTGTGGTCATACTAGTTGGAGAATTTGAAGAGGTTTTTTCCCCCTAGTAAGATTAATTGGCTTTTAATTTGCTAATAAATTAATTATTTATTTGTAAAATAGTTCTCATTAGCCTAAGAAAATCTTTACGTAATTACATTAAGTAAGTAAAAACATTAAGAATGCAATAGGTAGTATTGAAAGGTAGTAATGAAAGTTACCTATGTTCATATCAGATGAAAAATTAACATGATATGGGGTGCTCTGAAAGAAGGCATGTATGTGACATTATGCAATAATCAGGTATCTGTGTGGAGTTTAACTTTCTGTCCTTTTTTCAATGCCATTTTGATAACACAAAGCATCTTTTGCTCAGACAGTGGAAATAAAAGACATCTGACTCTGTTTAGTATGTACACAACTTCTTTGGCCTGATCTTTAGCTGGTATTAATTGTTGCCATTTCAGTGAGGTTAAAAGAAATACATCAATTTGCACCAGCTGAAGATCTGGCCCAGCAAGTTGTTTATGTACCTGATGATAACTTGAAATAATTTAACAACAGACTGATTGGGTGATTAGGTAAGAAGAACTGGCAAAACTAGGATTTCTCATACTTTCTCACAACGTTGTTATGTTTCTTTTATTTATTTGTTTTAATAGCATTCCACTGGTGTTCATGACAATTTAGAAGCAGAGAAAAAGACAAAATATCTTCATAATGCTGCTGGGCTTCATTAATAGGGCAGACATGGCCTTTTGTTCTCTCCTCCTTTCTCCTGGACTATTTTATGTCTTTGATCATGGCTCTACAGATCATTAATATTGCATGTCTTCACTCTGCGAATCCCTTGAAAAGTCTGAGCTGATGTCTGGGATTTAAAGTGGCCTATCTTATTCTCAGCAAATTGTTCATACATACACACTAGATTTCAGGGCACTGTGTGGAATTTGTGGATAATTCCATCTTTAATTTAAAGGAGGGAAATGTCTCTCTGGATCCAAGTGGGGGGTAGAGTGGGTTGTGAAAGCCTTAAAGCCAATAAATAAATCCTGAATACTGAAATAAATGTCTATGGTTTGTCATAAAAGAGCATGAGTATAAAGTGTCTGGGAGGCATTCTACATTATGAGGAATGAAAGTGGAAACAGAGTGGTCCAAACAGTCTATCAGCTGCATTGCCTTAAGAAATGATGAGTCTGATTCTGCATAGCTGTCTGTGAGCATTTTTTTTCGTCCTTCCAAGACACAAATTTGGATGCAATCTGTGACAAAGGCTCTGAATGATGGGCATGCGAATGTTATTCATGCAAAAACCCTTAATGTTCGGAAAGTTGTTTTTGATTGTAAATAACTCTCTCTACAACCTCCATTTCATGAGTCTGCATTTCTGATCTAAATCATTTTTAATAATAAAAGTGCAGGGTCACTGAGCTTGTGTTTAACTCAGGTGGCTTTGGGACTCAAATGAATCAGGGACGTTTGAGAGCTATTCTGCTGTGAGAAGAGTATCTTTAGAATGCTGATACCCTACGTTTAAGAAGGTTTTTTTTCTGATGCTGTAAATAAAACACTATAATAGATTTGTTTTTGGTTCATAACAAAAAACATCCTGTTAACTTTTAAAATAACAAATAGAAAGTGTGCAAACAAAATATTTTCAGAAAAATTTGCTTTTAGCAGAAAGGCCCTTTTCCATAATTTTCTAATCGGTAATTATTTCCTTATTTCCTTATAGTTTTTCCTATGTAATTTGTTTGCTTATTTTTCGTACAAACTATTAAGTAAAGAGAAACATTGTTCACCTACTTATCCTCTATGGAGTATAGTGAGTCATATAGTTAAACTTGTATGTAATACAATGTGAGTATTTAGTTGAGTTACTTGTTTGGTGTGGGTGTAAAACGTTTGGATATTGCAGAGGTAGTTCCTGTTATATTTTGCATGATACAGTACTGGTTCATTAAATGGAAGAACAGGCATTTTGTAGAGGAGACTCTCAGCTGTCTCCTTTACAAAATGGCACCCACACAGCACACTGCTGTGGTGACTACTGATATAGCAGTATTCCTTCTCCACCAACTATTCATGTGGTCATATATTCTTTTTATTTTTTCTCCTTTTCAAAATAAGTGTGTTTCCATTCCATTAATTCCATTAATTTTCAAAATAGCACACAGGACAATAATTTTAATGGGAGCAAATAGCTAATATAAATCCTCTGAATTGCAGTAAAAATTCAAGGCCAGATTTTTTATAAATCCTTGGTCCAAATAATCAGTGTCCTGTTTTTAGAAAACCTCAGTCCCATTTAGGCACCAAAATAATTGGTCAATTTCTTAAAAGAGCTCAGGAGTTTGAAAAATCTGGTCTCTTCATTTAGAGGCCCAACGGCAAGCTGATTTTTTTTTTTAATCTAAGAACTAGAAAACCTAGCACAGAGCTCTTTTGAAAATCTGGCCTTTAGGGATTTTAGATTTCAATTAATTTGGTAGGGAAAATACTTTGTACAGTTTTCTTAGTGCAACTTTGCAAGAATATCCTTCGTTGTTCAATTTTCATAAATATGAGAGCTTCTAAAATGCAAGGGTTCAGTAATAGAAAAATTTTATCCTATAAATCTAAACCCAAAAATACATTTTAAAGTATCTGAATATAAGAAGACTAGTGTAAATATAACTCTAGCACTTTCCAAGGACTTTAGCCTTAGTTTATAATAGTGTGCATACTTTATGCAATGAAAGACACTATAGAATTAATTTATAAACTGTGAGCTACCTCTGTCATATCAGCCTGCTGTTGTACTCATTGTGCAGTATCCTATCAGAAGTATGTCTGTCTAGTTCAGTCTGAACTGGTCTGCTGGGATACACTCATCTTTATCAGTCCTGTCAGATTTTAATGGGATTACTTACTGTAGTAAACTTTACACTTGGGAGTAAGTGTTTGCAAGACTGGGATTTAAATTAAAATCAGAACAGATAGGAAGAGATTACAACATGGAAGGAAAAGGAATGAGGGAGAAGACAATGCACTTTTCAGTATGTATTTTTACTTGTTTAACTCAATTTGCACATAAAAATGCTAATATGTTTACAAAAAATTAATGCCGGTATAAAGAGGCAAGAACATTTTTAAGAGCATTCTTTACTTATAATTATCAGTTATTGTAATAAATGATACAATAGTATACAGAATTTGGATTGCCTATTTTATTTTTACCTATCTTTAGCATAAATTGCATTACACTACCACCCCAGCTAACTACAGATTTCATTATTGTTCCTGTATTTCTTGAAATGGGCAGTCTGCCAATTGTCGATTTTAATATTACGTTCATAATAATTATCATTTATAAACAAGATCAAAAATATCTTTCCACTTCCAGCATCAATGATATCATACAGCATACATATTTCCACTATATGGGAAATAAATCTGCACTCATGTTTTTGTATGCATTCATTATAAAAATTACTGTTTTCAATTTGTAGTGAACATAGAGAATAATCTAGTGAATGGGAATCTATACGACCACCTCATGTAGGTCTTCTTTGCTGATAAAACCTTTGCATGATAACCAGAAAGATTGTCTATTGCTCCAGCTGTCTGACCACCATTAAAATGCAAGCAAGCAAAGTCAATCCTACCCTATGCAGAGTTAAAGTCATAAGAAGAACTAGATTGTGAAGTTTACTAGGGACATCACAAAACTAGTTAATGTGGAAGGTGCTCAGATGATACGTTAATGAGTACCAGTTCAGAACTCTTAGATACTAGACTTCTTAAATAGATACTGGATTTCTGGACTGTGACAGAGAATATTTGGAGTGAACTGAATGGCATAGCCTAAGGCATGGAAACAGTTCTGAATTTAGAGGTAAATCCTATAGAAGGGGAAATGGAAAAAATATAAGATGCCATTGCCTGATAGAATAAAACTTTTGATACCATTGAAGGAATATAAAAACAATTTGAACAGTCCCTGTCAAAAAGTGTTAGAATTTTTAATCAAAGTATAAAAAAAATAGCTGCCAGAGATCTTCACAACTGTCAGTGTAAATCACCAAGAAAATGTATGGCAGTGCTGGAAGGCATTTTCATTGATGTGGCATGTACAGCTGAGCTCATGTAAGTTAAGTTTCTTCCTCTGAAGCACTTGGCAGTGACCACTGTTGGAAGACACAATACTGGGCTAAATGGACCATTAGCTGCTTAACAGCTGTGCAGACATTTTATTGAACTGGAAGTTACAAGTTGTTTGACACAATTATTTAAAGCTGTATTATTTTACCCAATTTGAAATCACTCTCAAGATTAAAAATAGAACAGAATTTTACCCAGGATTTATTGCATGAATTGATATGATCTAATTTTAGTGAGGATTCGAGAATATTTGTTCATCAAATGAGATAATAAAATAACAGTTGGAAACTTTCCTTCACTTTATCAAACCTGATTAGTCTCTAATATTGCTATCTGATTGTGGAGTGCTGTGTAGAGGGTTGAAGCATCTTCTGAATTATAATAGTTAAGTCACACATTGAAGTAAATTTTCAACATGGGATACAGGTTGCTGGGGCATAACTTCTCTTATAGTTCATTGCAGTTGTGTGCTGAATTTTTCATTTTAAAACTTGCACTACTCTGTTACTGTCACTACTGCTCTCAGAGTGGGACAACACCACAAAATGGTACCGTGTTTGAACACTATAGTGAAGAATTGACTTAGCTGACATGATATTGAACCTGACTTTGCAATCAGCGTATCCCAGAACAAATTATCTTCTGCATCAAATCAGCTAATCATTGTTAAACCTAGTTTCCTTTACGCTCTCATATGTACATTTATTGAAGTCTGTTACAGTGGCAGAAGAATATGAGTGGAAGTTGATATATGATTAGCTGATTTGAAAAATAATTAAGGGGCTCTCAGCCGCTTGTGACTGTAGTCTTATGCATTTGTAGAAGAGCTGAATACAAGTCATAACATAAATGAACTATGAGAGAGTGCCTCATAGATGTCTCTCTAGTTTCTGTGTCCCCCTTTTGAGGTAAATATGTCTGCATTCTGTGTTTTGTCAAGAATAAGAGCCGATTAACTTTCTCTATTCCAGAATACTGTGTTTTGCTCTGGTCATTGAAAGGGGCATCCAGTGCTGTCATAGAGGCAATGTGTTTTTACATGATCACAGCTCAGGCATGTGTTGTATCATTGAAGTCACTTGTGTTTCTAAGTCCGCAAAGAGTTTTGGCAAACTAAGTTCCTAGTTTTCACTAGTTTTGTTTTGTCTGCAAGCACTCAGAAAATACTGGGGTCTCTTCCCACATCAATGCTTGCTGAAACTGGGGACCGACTCATTCTGACAGGTTGAGGAATGTTTGCAGAATCTGTGTTGATGCTAACCTATCTGGCATGTACTATCTGGTTATACAACATATGTATGTTAAGCAAAAGTGGATAAAGCTGGGTGTTTTTCCTTTCTTTTCTCGCTGTCATGCTTCTGACAATATCTTTGCTCCCTGTTATCTGAATATTTGCTACTAGCTCTTTGCCACATTGGGAAGCAGTGGTTTTTGGGTCGGGACTGGGAACTGGCTTGTGTTTTACCTCATCAATAGTGTGCAGTTCGGCTGCACTCTCATCAGTACTTCTGAATTGGTACCTACAATTGAAAATTGAAGATTTCATAGTACTGGGCAGCAAAGACTGGGTGGTTTTTTTCATTTCCCTTTAGTGGTATCTGTGGTGCCTGTGGGCATCACAGTCTTTTAAAACATCAGATGTACTTAAATCCAAGCAAAAAAAAAACCTGGCATAGTTGTGTAAGTGCTGGATTGAAAGTGGCACTTATAACAAAGAAGAATTTGTGGAAAGTTCTTGGGAACAAAGCATCCATGGAAGCACTTTATAATAGATAAGGCCTCAGTATATAGTGATGGGAGCACAGAATCAGTATACTTTATATCCCTAACTGAGATGAGTTCAGAACATAAGAATGTAACAGTGGCCACGCTGAGTTAGACCAATGGTCCATCTAGCCCAGTATCCAGTCTTCCGACAATGGCATGTGTCAGATGGTGGAGACAGAATGAACAGAACAGGGCAATTTTGAGTGATCTATCCCCTGTTGTCCAGCTTCTGGCAGTCAGAGATTTAGGGACCCAGATCATGAGATTGTGTCCCTGACCATCTTGGCTAATAGCCATTGATGGACCTTGTCTCCATAACCTTAACTAAATCTTTTTTGAACCCAGTTATACTTTTGGCCTTTATGAATTCCCTGGCAATGAATTCCACAGATTGACTGCGTGTTATGTGAAGAAGAACGTCCTTTTGTTTGTTTTAAACCTGCTGCCTATTAATTTCACTGGATGACCCCTGGTTCTTGTGTCATTTCAGGAGGTAAATTCCTTACACACTTTTTCCACACCGTTTGTGATTTTGCAGATCTGTATCATATCATCCCTCCTTCCCTCCCACCCCCTTCCTCATATGGAAGCTGTTCAATACCACCAATCATTTTTGTTGCCTTTCTTTTACCTTTTCCAGTTCTAATAGATCATTTTTGAGATAGGGCAGTCAGAACTGCATTCAGTATTTAAGGCATGAAAATACCGTGGATGTATATAGGGTGTTATGATATTTCCTGTTTTGTTATCTGTCTCTTTCCTAGTGATTCCCAACATTGCATTAGCTTTTTTGACTGCTGGTGCACATTGAATGGATCGTGCTTAGGTGGAGCCCATCCTTTCTGTGTAGACGTCACCTTTCCCAAAAAGTGCCTAATAAACCTAAATCTTCCTCTGAACACCATCTTCTCATCCATGTATTGAGAGTCTGCATTGCTGCATGTCACTGGCCCTGCACATGGAACTGGAAGCATTTCAGAGATAGCTACCGTGGAGTCCTGGACTTTAATCCCTTATCTAGCAGCCTAAATTTCACCATAAACAATGTAATCAGAGTATCACTGGAAGTGTCCTAACAATAAAGAAACTCTGTAGGTGATGGAATCAGTTCCAGTCTAGAGCTCTCCTGCGAACCTGGATTAATGAAATATTGTAATGATTCTCCCCATGAACAGGTCCCCTATGAATTAAAGCAGATACAATACTGCTCTGTACTTTTTGATGGGTCTCTCTAACATAGACTAATGTGTAAATACATTCTGCTCTTTTTAATCAGTTGAGCCATTCAGTATATGGATTCTGGAAATTAAAAGGCTTCACTGATAATCTATTTCCTAGTTGAACAGAGAACTTTGCATATAAATAGTAGGGTACAATTCACTTTGTCTTTCTGAATCTCATGTTTATTTGGCCATCCAACATTTTAATAGATGAAAAGAAACATGAATAAGTCAGTCAATCAATGGTGCTTGTTAGTAATGGGGAGAAGAGCTCAATGCATGGGTGGCAGACCTTCCCACAGTGGCTGCTACAGTCCACTCGCCAGATGCAAGTGGGAGCACACATTGCTTTCTGGCTCACCTACGGGCCTCAGCCTGTGCTCTCTGATGACTCTGCACATTGACTGCACCAGCCTTGACCTGGCTTCTCCAGATTGAGCAGTTGTGGGCAGGATTTTCCCAGTTGTCAGTGGGAATGCTGAATTTCTTGAGACCCTGCTTGACTGTGTTGCTGTGTTGGAGCTTTGTCCTTCCTCTGCATCATGAATACATCTGGAGCTGGCCGTAGAGCACCACCTTCATCAGACAATCTTGAGACCTGTGCTCCACGTGTTCCAGCCAGCGAAGCCTGCGAGTGTCCAGCATAGTCTGCATAGATGGTAGCTTGGTTCTCTCAAGGATCTCACTGTTAGTGATCCATTGGTCCCAAGTAACTCCAAGGATTCTTCTGAGACAACAAAGGTGGAAGCTGTTCAGAATCCGCTCCTGCTTGGAGTAGGTGATCCAGCTTTCACAGCCGTAAATGAGGATACTGAGGACACAAGCCTGATAAATGGACACCTTTGTATTCAGGGTTAGCAGATTGTTGTTCCAGACACGTGAGATAATTTTGCCAAAGGTAACAGAGGCTTTGCCGATTCTCGCAACAAGTTCTATATCAAAGCTAAGTGAGCTTGTTAAAGTTGAGCCAAGATAGTAGAAGTGATCCACGTTGTCCAGAGTTTCGTTATTGATGTAGACTTCAGGTAGGATGCTAGTGCTCTGTGACATGACATGACAATCTTGATTACCATGCCGAACTCGATACGTGCATCAGAAAGCTTATTCATCATAATTTGCAATTCGTTGGGTGAACTAGAGCTGAATGCAGCAGTATCTGTGAAGCGCAGATCCTGAATAGTGAGCTGCGTGACATGCCTTTTGTTCTGAAATTGCCTGATGTTAAACAAGCTGCAGTCCATCCTCGATTCAGTCAGTATGGCAAGTTGATCATTTCCGAAAACGTACTTAAGAAGAATAGAGAAGATGCCAAAGCCAGTAGGCACTAAGACGCAGCCTTGCATCATTCCAGTATCAGTGCTAAACTCAGACGATGTTTCATTTTCATACTGGATAGTTGCCTTCATTCCTACATGGAACTCCTTAAATAGGGAGAGCACTTTTCTATATACACGTTACTGTATGGATATCGCTGAGTCTGAATCTCGAAAGAAGAGGGTATTGTAGAGACTTCTATAAGTGTATCTCTAACGTTCAACTCTTTCCTGACAGCTTTTGGAAAAACAGTCTCTTACCATTCCTCATGTCTTCCTCTCCTTCATACACTCACCTTCTCTCTTGTCTCAATAAGTATTTCCTTCCACAAACTCTTCTATCACTGCTACTGAGGTGAATCACACCATACTCTGTTCCCTTTCTGACTTATGTTGCCAATGCAGCCTGGTGCCCCACTGAAAATGGATCAGTGCCTGTGGACAATGGACTAGGAATTGGGCAGAGCCTTAATTGGACCCAAATCAGTGGAAAATGAAAGAAGTTTCTTAGGAAAAAATAGTTATTGTGTTCTGATATTTTCTCACCTCCTGTGAACTGGCAAATGCACAAAAGGGGTTTAGGTCTGAGTCTTCATACGCAAGACCCAGAGCCATGTTTTGGGTTGCATGAGGGCAGATCTTTATTTCCAGTGTAGTTACACTTCTGTTTTCTAAATAAACCTGACGATGCTAGTTTGATTCTCCATACCTTCAGCACATGAAAATTCCATTGATTTCAATTCCATGTGAAGCCAGAGAAGTTCGATGGTTTTTAAATCAAATGTACTACCAGTTTAATTTCTAATATTTCTCCACTCTGGGAGCTAGATCCTCAATTGGTAAAATAATTTAATGGGTGATTGTTTTCCTTCTCCATGTTTCATTATTCTATTCTAATCAAGTCTCATGAGGGGGGGGGAAACCCTGTTATTCATTGCTCACTACGTAAGTTTATTCTGCTTGTTTGCCACTTAAAATGTTTATTTGGGATAGTTTAAAAAAAATAGCAGTATAAAATGTTTCGCTTTTATAGATGCACTATGGAGGACAGTGATATAAATCAAAGTAGCTTCCCACAAAAATAATGTTAAAATAAGCTGCAAAACACAGTTGATTTAATACATGTATAAGTCATACTCACATCCATGTGGTCTAGAGCATTCTGATGGCATGAATTACTTACTGTGCATGGGGGAAAATGTGAATAAAGAAGAGCTCAAAAAAACAAAAAAAAACCCTCATCTGAGTATACTGATATTTCAAAACAATATCATATATTTTATAGAAACTAAAAAGGGATTCTTGGTTTCATAACAGCGGCTGTGATTGGCAGAAAAATTACCACTCATTCTTTACAATAGATTGCCACTCTTCATTCGTGGATTGGTAGCTAAAGCTAGTTTCCTTCCAAGGAAGGAAATTTCCACATTCTGCTTTGAATCTTCTTTAAAGGTTGGCTATCACAAACTTACTAGTGGGTTGGTGTTTGTGTAGTACAGTCTGAATGGAAATGCTTCCTGCAATTCAAACCCAAATCTATCAAAATACTGGAGTACGTCTCAATCTTAAACTTAACTGAAGCATTTTTTTCATTGGAACTGGTCATGTGCTTAA
Organism: Mesoclemmys tuberculata; assembly: GCA_007922155.1. Taxonomy (NCBI): domain Eukaryota; kingdom Metazoa; phylum Chordata; order Testudines; family Chelidae; genus Mesoclemmys; species Mesoclemmys tuberculata. The sequence goes on from ML675629.1 coordinate 46,462,821, forward strand.
AGTTAAGCACATGTTTAAGTATTTTGTTGGAGCGGGCCCTACATTTTTAATATGAAGCAGGAAATGGGCAACAGAGTTGTCCAGCAGATAGTACAGTACCTTCTAGATTATAAAGTCAAGCTGTGAAACTCCTTGCCAGAGGATGTTGTGAAGGCCAAGACTATACTGGGGTTCAAAAAAGAACTGGATAAGTTCATGAAGGATAGGTCCATCAATGACTATTAGCCGGGGTAGGCAGGGATTGCTGTTTGCCAGAGGCTGGATATGGCTGACAGGATGGATCACTCGATGATTACCTGTTCTGTTCATTCCCTCTGCAGCACGTGGCTTTGGCCACTGTCGGAAGACAGGCTACTGGGCTAGATGGACCATTGGTCTGACCCAGTGTGGCTGTTCTGAAATTCTAAAAAATGTATCAAGAAATGGCTACTTGATGAAGAGCCTAAGAATTACTTGTTTAAAGAGTTGCTGGCAACTTATTCCCTCAAGGTGGTATTAGCTATTTTCATTGTATTGGACCCAGTGTTGCTGTATTAGTTTTTTGGCAGTCAAGTGGATTATGGATCAAAATTGTAGGTCTTAATCCCAAAGAAACTCTTTCACTTCAGTGGATGAAACTGGCTGAAACTCAATGAGAGACGCTGTATGATCACAGGGTAAAATATGAAGGGACAGATGGGCAGTGGGAGATGATTACAGTTGTAAATACTCATACATCTTCACACAAGTGTCAAGATGCATGATGTGAATGTCCAGGTAGCTGGAGGCATGGGTGTGCTAGCAAATAATCCCAGTAAAATGATGGGATGTGCATGATGATTAATGTGTGATTTTAAGGAAAGAGGGGCATAATTTACTCTGATGGCAGTGAACTGTAAACTGCCATCCCACAGCAAGTGCAAGGTGAAAATAAGTAGAAGGGAGCACATAGTCCCTGCAGACAGAGACAGTAAAAAAACATCATGGAGTGAATTTAGCCACCACAATGATTGGCACTCTACACTGTGGCAGCCAAATTTCTCTTGCACTAGCCTTACCTCACATTGGTATCCAGTTACATGCAGCTGTGTTGGCTTTTGGGCATATTGCCAGGTCTTGGCCCTTTGTGTATATATTACTGAGTTACCATAAAATATATGACAAACCTGGCTAATAATCATGAATAGATCTGTTCATGAAATGAAAGTCTTTGGGATACATGGGAGTTCTGAGATGCTGAATTGTTACTGTCCACTTGAATTGTTCATTAGAGATGTACCATTTCGATCCCAGAGCTGTTACTTTTATAAAATTTCATTTAAAAAAGTCAATCCCCAATATGTTTTATCATAGACTAACATGCCCTAGCATCAGATTTTAGTTTTCATCCAAGTCAGTCTGCCACAGTGCATGTTAGTAAGCTGTGAAGTTTAAGATCTCACTATTGACCTGATTACCTCACTAAGTCTATATGAAGCTGCCTTGTCTGATTCGTATTGAACTCAACAAGAGTATTTCAGATATTACCGGATCATGCTCCTGTTGAGAATAAGACAGCTGAACCTCTGATTGTATTGAAATGCAATGTGAAAGTTTTGTTCATGACGTGATACTAACAAAACAGTATCAGCTAACAAATTTAATTCAAAAACTAAATTAATATTGGGGAACTTTTCTAGTGTGGAAGTTTGGATAAGCGTTCTAAGTTCAGTTTTCCCCTAAGAAACTTAATTGGAAAACTGTTCTAGTAAATTAAGAATATTCCATGTGTGAATAAATGATTAAACCCCTCCTCTCCCTTGAGGTATTTTAGGTCCTGATTCAGAAAAGTACTTAAATTCTTGGACTTCCATGGGATTACTCTCATCGTTAGCATTAAGGAGTTGCTAATGTGCTTTGCTGAATCACAGACTTAGTGGATTTGAAAAAAAACAAAAACTAAAATAATTGTACTGGTAGAAAATGTTGTTGTCATTCCCCTCCCCCCCCCAAAAAACACATATATTATAAACAGTATTGCTGTTATGGAACCTCTGATGACTTGTAGAAAAGTAGAAGCTATAGGAAAAGAGAATAAATGGCAAGCCTGAAGGGTTTTACTCAAGTTTCTGAGATCATAAATATGATTAGTGATTTTACTTTCTATATTTGTTAAAACAACATTGAAGACAAATATAGTTTGTTCTGAAACTGTCAGAATGTTCCTGTCTTATGTTTCATGCCTTATCCATGAGGTAAAGATGCTTATAAATGCAATTATCTACTGAAAACAGTTGACCTCATGTTCATGTATCTTAAGCTATTTTGCAGATTGTTTCAGTCCTCATAGAATGCAATGTAGGTTGTATAATGATTTGTTAACTTTTCACTTTTTGGCTCGTTTGGCTGTAAAACCACAGTCCCGTTAATGACAAAGAATTTGTGTCTGTACTTTCCTAACTTTGCCTGGTGGGGAAAAAATTAAATGTGAGGGAGGGGAGTTTGTTGGGAATTTTTAACTTTCATATAAAATGTTAGTGAGCTGTGGCAATTTCCAAAGTATTTCAGTATGTTCAGTGATGTGTAAAGGGAACTTTACATCATTTGTTATAGGGACGCCTGCTACCATTGAAATAGTTACGGGTATGTTAGCACATAGAACCCACGTTCCAAAAATATATAACTGGACTGTAAAAATTTCATTCTGTGATGAAATTTGGCATACAAAATTTTTGATCAGGAGCAAATTGTTCTTTAAAATTGTGGTGAGGAGAAGTGGTCATTTCTAAGGACCTGCAGTGCAATAAAAACAAAGTAATTTTACTGTTGTGTATGTCTGCATGTACTTGTGGTAACTCAAAATGTCAGCAGGATTACGTGGAAAAGTGGGTTCTTCACTTGCCTCTCACAACTGTAATCTGAGTTCAGATCCTTGTTTATGTCCCAAGTGAAAATGAATCTGATGTTGTCAGATTCCCTGTGAACATTCATCCACATCCCAAAACCCCACCACACAACTTGATAAAATTTAGCATGGTCATTCTCAAGTGAGGATATTGCCATTTGGAATGGATGAGACTGCTGTATGTGTCTGGGAAGTTTGAATCGATTGGCAGATGTGTGTGAAAACACGAGCATATCCATGTCTGTATCTGTCTCAGACTCTGACCAGAGCTACTAGTCCTTCACATTCATGAGTACCAAATTCACACAAGTAAGAAAAAAAAGTCAGATATGTTCTGACTACTAGTAGTACATCTAAAATAAAAACTAGCTGCCCCTCTTTTTTTAAAAATTGGCATTTGAATGAATAAATAGTTAATCTTTGTCTTGTTTAGAAACAAATCAGTAGGACTTCTCCAATGAGTAACTCTAGAAACAAACAAGAGTTAACAACACAGGCAGAGACGATCCAACAGATTTTTTGGTGGGGCGCAGGTGCTCCCACCAAGCTATCTGTCTTGAAGGGCTCAGCGGTTCCTCAGATTCTTAGACAGAGGCTTGTAGATTCTCTTTTATTTTCCCTTAATCCTCCTTTGGGCTGCTGCTCACTGAAGTAGTACCAGTCTCTTGCCTTCAGGAATGTACTGCTTCTGCTACCTACATTTTCATTCTGCATCTCCTCATGAGGATGTATAAATAATCTGGGCAGCGCAGGACTCCTTTGAAAGTTAAAGATTAATACAGTTGTCTCCCCACCCCTGAGCATTATATACAGGAGAGGGGAAGGGAGGAGTTTTGATTTTTGTTTGTTTTGCTTTCTTTTTAAATATCAAGATCGGCCAGTTATCCTGGTTTTCAACTTTTTTTAAAAACAAAAGTTGTCAGTGAAAAGAACTGCACTTCAATTTGACTTTAGGATCCTGTAGTCTGTAGATGAATTTCAGCAATTCTGACTGTAAGAGGGAAGAGTTAAAAATTGATGCTTTTCTTTTTTTCACAGCAGAACATTTGGTCAGAGATTTTCAAAAATGTCTGGTAGATTTAGGAGCATAAGTTTCAGTAACTTTCACTGGGACCTGTGCCTCTAGGTCAGTGCTTTTGAAAATCTCCTCATTGATATTTAAGATCAAAATTGTATAGGGGCTCCTAGATTATATTCTGAAAAAGTGGGTGCAGTTGTTAGCTTTTACACGTATGAATGGGCACCTCTGTCTGCTCTGCATATTGAAATATTTGTGCTTGTAAATGCAGGTTTCATATAGTCAAATACCTCACATACCTCACATATGATGCCCTTTGAAAAGTGGACCTTTCAGAGCCTGGTTTTTAAAACCCATCTCTTCCTTTTTTTGTGCCCGCAATTTGCAGCCTCAGCAGAATGCCTGGCCTTGTGTATGGGTGTAAGTATGTCACTCAGATTCTAACTATTTGATATGTGGGTGCCATTTTAGGGGCACATAAAGAAATTCTAATTGAGGCCCCCTTCTCAAGGCCCCACACATTTCTTTTTTTAAAATGTTGTACTTCACCCTATTAAATTATCTTTTTATTCTAGAGCTATTAAAATACACGATGAACGCGTTGTCAGAAAATAATTGCAGAATTAATCAAAAGCAGGAAAGTGCACATGCTAGATGTGCTGATGCTTCATAATAACACAGTAAATTTGAAGCACTGTATGTTACTCCTTGGTACTATGGCGCTAGACAACATATACCTTTTCCCCATACACACAAGGTCCTTGGCAAGTACTGACAAATGACAGTTCTCCTTTTGGCAGATTCCAGCTGCTTTTACTACCACAGCATGATGATGTAATCTACAGAAGACAAACAGTGGCTAACTATTTGTAGGGGCTTCCAAACTTTTGGAATGACTGTCATTAGCTGATCACTGGCATTTGTCCATCGGGTTATGAGCAGCTAGCTTTTGACAGCCTGGTCTTGTGTCCTATGTAGCCTCTTTTTTTTAAAATGAACAGAGAGTCATTTGCAAGCATTGCTGTTCAGGAGCAAAGCATTTATTCTTTCACAAGCTTAAGACAATGCTGTCTCCACTTCCATCTCTGTTTCTTTCAATAGACAACGCTCAGCAAACTTTCTTTTTCTATGTTACCTGAGTATTTTGGCATCCCGTGATGTGACTGTCTTTGGAAATTTTTTGTCTTTCCTCCTTCACAAAGGGATATCCCGCTTTTGTATTACTTCCAAAGACAGCACGATGAAGAGATCTAGCAGAGCTAATTATTTTAACATTTTAGCAGTCTAAGCTGAAGGCACATTGAAAAACGTGCGGGTATTTCTTTTACATGTCCAATAAGAATTACTCTCACTCACCTCATCTTTCTGAAGTTTGTCATTTTTGTACACTTGGTTCTTTGTGATTTGAGGTGAAAAAAAGCAAACAGCTTCTCATTCAGATTGTGTTCTGGTTTCACAAAATAAAATCAATATGGAAATGTTTGTCTGTCTTGTATATATTATTGCTTTGTTACAATGATTGAGAGTTTATTAGAGAATTTGTCCCAGATACAATAATCTTCAAGTGTCTGTTTTATAGAAATCCAGCACAGATCAACTGTGATGATGCCTTCTCTTCTGTGTCATTATATTTGGCTATGAATTCTGGTTTTAATGACAATGGTGTATGTTGTTGTATGGATACCCATAAGAAGACAGTGTTTTTTCAAAGCCAGATTCTAGTATCTACGTTCTGCCTATACACAAATGCTGAAGTGAGTCTTTGACAAAATGCCTTGGGTTGAATGCAATATTAAATGCTACATTAACACACAACAGTTGTGTCAATAAAAGGAGGGTTTTTTTTTCCCTCGATCTAGTTTTTGTCAACTACTAAAGCAATTTATATTAAAGATAGTTAATAGAAGAGCTGCCAATACATATGCATAAAGGAGTGCATTCCCTTGTACTCACACTAGTAGATGAGAAGGCAAAGAAGATTAAAGATGAATTGTTTTCTTAGAAATGGAAAGGAAAACAGAGGAATGAGAGAAAGAAACCCACTGAATTGGTCAGACGAATGAGGAAAATTTGGCAGGGCAAAACATAGGTGATCAGATCTGTAAGGCTATTGGGGGAGAGGGACAGAATAAGGAAGGTGAAGAGCTGGACTGGAGATAAAAGAAAGCACTGCATCTTTCTCATTCCTTTGCTTTCACTTCTGTTGGGGTGCCTTTTTTTTACTCTCATCCTGAACTGTTGCCTTTTGACATGTCTTTCTGAGGCACCAGTCCAGCAATATGATGCAAGCCGGCTGAGCCCTGCAAAGCTCCACCAAAGTCAGTGGGTTCAAGGACCTACCCATGTGAATATAGTTGCGTGACTGGAGTCTTAAAGACTGTGAATCTTCTGGGGCCGAGAATATGTCTTAACACTGTGTCATGTAAATAGACAGTGCTATATAAATTATATTAATAATCAGAATATAACACTTTCTCCACACAGTAATTCAGTAACGAGCAGCAGCAGTGGCTTTGGTTGCTGTTTATATAGAGTCTAGACATTTTATATGACTTTCGAGCCCTGTTTTGCATTTTTATAAGGTATGCAAACACACCTTTTTTGATCCTATGGCAACATGACACATGCATTGGCTGTGCAGTGTTCTGCCTAAATAATGTCCCAAATAAGCAGTCTGCTGGCTGAGTTCACCTGAAGGTGTGTTACAGTATAGTTTTGAAAATATGACATAGATATATTGATCACTAGCTATAGAAGGAAAGAATGGAAATTTATAAATAGCAATGTACATATTATTCAGTATCTGGACACGAGAGCGATTCTACATATTACACCATACTGCATAAGAGATAGTTACATGGCTTTTTTCAAGAAGCAGATATGAGACCTGCTTTCACAAGATCTAAAAAACCAGTAAGTATTACCATTTGTTCTCTGGCCCTGGAGGCTTGAGATGGACTTTGTTCTAAAAAAAAGAGGCAATGTGGAAGAATATCCTGTACTGTGGTACTGCTCTGAAATGTTGTAAAGAGAATAGAGCGCTAAAATATGAATGAAAAGTTAGATTTTCTTTGCATTGTCCACTCTAGCTAGATTTGTTGAAGGTAATATAGGTGGAAATAGATGGCCTATATGCCTAATTTTGAAGAAAGGCTTGCAGAAAAATTGCAACAGTTAAAAACAAAATTGTCTGTTTAAAGCTGGCAAAGTCTGCAAGATTTAGCCAGAATGCCTATTATGCATATTACAAGCTCTGGCCCTGATTCAGCAAAACACTTAAGCATATTCTTAACTTTAAGCATCTGAATAATCCCGTGACTTAAAGAGATTGAGCTCTGTAAACCTGATTTATGCTGGTTTTAGCTTACGATTTATTTGGGCCAGTTTCTCTCCTTTGTCTGTTTCTCCAGCCATTTCCGCATACATGTGGGGTTCGAATATGTGAGGGCCTGAGTCTGTTAAGTAGTGAGTGACATCAGCTCCTTTTAATGAGTGTTGAGTGTGGAGTTTCCTTGTGTACCTTTCAGATTAAAGCTAAAAAGAAGTATGGGTGTATTTTAAGTGTCTTTGTGGAATAAACGTGTAGAAAGATATGCATTTAAGTGGACTCTGATGAAGTGGTTCAGACTGAGATTAAGGATTTTGGATGCTGAGACATCACCATGTCATTTACTAGAATAGTTGTTAATGCCAGGCACACTTACAAGATGCAGTTTCACTAAATATTGAATAGTGCCCTATGCCAGTCTTTGGTAGTCAGGCAGTACTTAGACTTGATAGACACACACTTGTATCATGAAAATGTCTTAAATTTGTGTGTGTTCTTTCTGAATTCCTCACATGACTGCACAATTGCCTAAACTTTCTCTTCATGCTAAGTATATAGTAGATGATGGAATCGTTTGCATTTTTATTTTGTTTGCATGACACATGCAGTGCATACTCCAGTCCTTTTGTGCAGATACTCTACAAAGAAACATTTCCTATCAATTTGTCCAGTCACAATGTTTTTAGGAAATCAAGTGTCCATGTTCGAAGTCTATAAATGTTAAATTCATGTGATAATGGTGGTGGAACATGCTTCATGTTACAAATAAGAATACTTAATATTTATGTTGTCTTCTCCATTTCCATAAGTGCAAGTGTATCAGGGGAAAATAATCTGAGATGCTGGTATTCCATGTGTTCGAGAAACACTGGAAAGCAGTAGTGCCAAAAGAGGCTTAGGGGTAGCAGCTCACAGCAAATTAAAAATGAGTTTGGAATGTGAGATGATAGCAATAAAATCTGATTCAGGTTTAGGCTGAATAAGCAGAGGTTTTGTGTCACATGGAATCTGGAAACCTCATTAGCAGAAGAATTTTGATGAGTTCGCAGAAGAGCAGCAAAAATGATTAACAGGTTGGAGTGACTGATTTACAGGGAACGATTAAAAGAGCCCAGCTAAGTGATAACAAAGGAGAAACCTGATAATAGTCTAGAAATATTTGACTTAGCACAATAAAAGAGGATATAGCTAAGGAACAATTGGATGAAATTAGGAAAAGGAAATTTAGGCTATATATTCAGGAAATTGTTTGACGATTACTTTGTTGGCTTATAGAATAATGTTTCAAGAGACGTGGAAATCCCATGTTTTGCTTCGTTCAAAACTACACTGAACAAACACTAGTAGTAATAGGGAAAAATTCTGCACCATCAGAATATGGGATAGGTGACTTAATGTGTCTATTTCATCTGTACAGGGTACGCATCTTCACAAGCCCTTTGTAGGTATTACGACCACAGACCCATTTTACAAATGGGAAAGATGAAGTAGACAGAAGTTAAGAAACTTGCCCACTGAGAAAGGTGGTATGAGAGCTGGAATTACAATGCAGGGTTGAACTCCTGGCTCCATTCAAGTCACTGGGAATATTCCCATTAACTTCAGTGGAGTCAGAATTTAACTTCACAAGATCTTGACTCTCTATCTTGTTCTTAAACCATGCTTTGCTCTGTTAGGGTATGTCTACACAGCAGTGTAAAACCAGGGTTTGAACTCCGGTTCAAGCCTTATTCCTCCCCTTCTATCTACACACAAATCGAGCTAACCCTGCTCTCAGACCCAGGGTCCCAGGACCCCACTAGCTGTATTGCTTTGCAGCCTAGATGCAGCCACACTGGACTCATGTTGTGGGAGTCCTCCAAAAGTATCCCACAATCCCAAGGGTTGACTTTCTTTGTCCTCTTCCCAGTCAAGTTTTCCCACCCCACACCACAAATAAAGGGCTAGAGCTGCCATATTTTCAGAGAGCATAGGAAGTCTGGGATATGAGAGGTTGAACTCAGGCCTGAATAATGCAGTGTAGGTTCTGAAGCCCTAGGTTGGAACCTAGGATTCAACATTCCTAACCTGGGGTTACAAATGAATGTAGATGCTGAACAAACCCATGATTGTAGATGTTAACAAACCCAGATTTTGCTAACTCAAGTTCTGCTAATCCTGGGTTTACATTGCAGTGTAGTCATACCATGAGGTTCTGTTTATACAAGCAAAAAACAGAATGTTTTTCAGTGGACTTAGCTCAACTGAGTTAAACATTTCAATTGAAGCCGCTCCCCCACCAATTAATGCCTCTTAATTCTCCATCTAAGCTACAATTCAACCAGCTCAAATAATCTTTCAGGGGTTCTCAAACTTTTTTTTTGCTGAGACCTCTTTTGAAAATATTTCTGATGACTCCCCCCCTGAAAAAGTGATAACACCCCTTCCCCTATGCCATGACAGCCTTACTGGCAAAATGGGGGCTGACAGCTCACAACCTCCCCCAATAATCTTGTGACCCCCTGAGGGGTCATGACCCCCAGTTTGAGAACCCCGACTTAAAGTATGTCTACACGGCAATTAAACTCCTGCAGCTGGCCTGGGTCAGCTGACATGGGCTTTCAGGGCTCCGAATGCAGGACTGTAAAATTCCTCTGTAGATGCTCGGGGCTCTGTGAGGAGAGAAGGTGTCAGTGCCATAGCTCCAGCCCGAGCCCAAATGTCTACATATAAACTTTTAGCTCTACAGCCCAAGGCCTGCTAGTCCAAATGAGCTGACCCAAGCTAGCTGTAGCTGTGTCATGAGTCTTTTATTCCAGTATAGTTGTATCACTAAGGTGTTAAGCTGTGTCTACATAGGCTTTGGGGGTAGCTGGGGATTCAATCGAGATGAGCTAACTTTGAAAAAACACACTTTTTGTACACTTAGGAAGGTACTACAGCAGCTTGGGATTAAGTCAGTGAAACATAGGCTCCTAAGCGTCCATCTCTTTTGAAAATGGGATTTGCCCAGTGGCAACTTTACTAAATGTCTCAAATGCAGTACAAAATAGGGGTGGGTGAACCAGGTGGAGTTCTGGATTTTGCAAACTTCTCATATTTTGAGGGATTCACAAGACTTCAAGTTCATAAACCTATTGGAACAATGCAGCAGCCTGCATAAGAAACAGAGGATGTCTGTGTTCCCTTCTCTCCCCAAACCAGCAAGGGAGAAAGAGCATTGCTCAGGGATCCTCCTGCAGTAGAAGCTCTGATTGACAGCATTCACACTTGTGTCTTTTTAGAAGCAGCAGCAGAGAGGAGTGCTGCTAAAGTTCCTCCATAGAGTCAGAGCTGCAAGCCTGGCTCTTAAGATAAGTGCATCATACAGTCTGTAAGGGAAAAGCTCTGATGTCTAATAAAATGTGCATTTTATCAGATCCTGGCTTCAGACTCTTAGGCATGCATGCTTTATAAGAGTCATGCTTTAGGCTGTTATGAATTGCACTTGCAGCTCCTTATAGTATAGGGGGCTTATACTTATAGGAGACTTCTGTGGCATTCTTGTCTACCATTTTTCTGTAGTGCCCATCACCAGCAATGCAGGTAAATTAGATCTATACCATAAAGCCTATGGTAGACTCCAAGATGCTTCTCATTGCTCTTCCCTGATTCTAGGAAGCTCTGCTTGTAGTATATGTATCTAATTTTCAATATAAAAACCCCTTTATTGAAAAGGGGACTCTCACAGCATGTTCTAAAAGTAGTCAGACTTTGGGTTAGTCTGATCTCTCCTGTCCTCCCCAATTCTTCTGTGGATTGGGGAGACACTTCTTGTCCCTGCAGGTTTGGGGGCACTCAGCCGCTCCTTCCTGACAGTTGCTGTGTGTTGGAGGAAAGGCACTTCGCGTCTTTAATTCCCCCAACCCGATTGTGATTTTGGGGCAGCACTCCGTCTGTCTTCTCTCCCCCTCGTGGGAGGGTTATCTGGGCAGATTAAGGCAAAGATGTTAGAGGTCCATGACTAGTGCCACGTAATTACATCTGAAATTCAGCTCCCTCTGAAAAAACAAAGTGTAAGTCTAGCCCTCATGATTGCAGAGAAAAGCTTGAACCTGTGACCCACATCCGAATCTACAGACAGCCTGAAATATTAGCCTAGAAAGAGGGAAATCTCTGAATGGGGTGTTGTCTCCAAGACTCATTGCTCTGGAAAACCTCCACAAAGTCCACTCCAGCAGAACACTCTGTATACCAGGAAGAGAGTGCAACTGCCTTGGCTTGACCATCCAAGCCAATACTCCATGGCTGCCTGGGGTAAATGCTGAGGGACCTCTTCTGCTCCTGCTCCTCCCAAAAGAGAGAGACGTGAACACTCTGTCATCACCACCTGAATGTCAGATAGGGAGGTGGCTCTGAGGACAGACCACAGGTCGTGCGTGCGTGCATGTGTGTGTTTGTGTTTGTGTTGTGTTGAGTTAACCTCATTGGAATGCAAACCCAATAAGCTTTCATCTCTACTCTTAATTTTGAACCTCAGTGTTTGTGTGAAAACTGGGAAAGTAGTTCAGCAAAATGGAGAGCTCAGCAAATTCACCTATTTAAATATTGGCCATGCCAACAGTGTTGCAAGTTTGTATTTCATCCACTTCCAGCAATATTTACAACACACATTCAAATTTTCAATCAAGAAAGCATCGAGTGGAAAATATAAGAATAAAAATGGAGTTGCTGAAAGTTATATACAATCCTTAAAATGATTTATTAAATTCACATTTCGCCCTATAGATTAAATTAAATCCTATATCTCCCTGTTTGATGTGGTTTTTTAATTTAGAAATGTTATTTATTTTTAAATGCCAATGGTCAAATACACAAGAAATGAAATGGTATGATTTATATAGAGTAAATTATTTGCATTGCTTTTATAATGCCTAACAGATTCTATAGCGGTTTTCATTCATTAAAATCTAAAATCCTTTGCAAAAGTCTTTTAATACCCATGATATACTATATGGTTGATTTCCAAAGTGTTTTAGCTTAAGGCTCCAGGGTCAAAAGTTATATTTACAAAACTTTTTTAATACTCTGGGAAAATGCATTGTCTCATTACTTGGCTAATTTCCTTGAAAACGTTGATTTGCAAAGTGGAGTTTTGTTTAAATGACTCCAGACCATGGAAGTGTTGTGTTAATGTGGAAGATTTTAGGAGGAATAAACTGTATTCCAGTAAAAATACAGGAATTGAAGTTTCAACATACAATCCTTCTTTGATCCTTTGGATTCTTTGGGATTTGTTTCGCAGTTGGGTCTGTAATTGATATTACATTGTACAGCCATATAATTAATGTTGTTTGCAAAACCACAGCAGAGGCATGGCTGCCTCCTGGCTAGGGTGAAAGGACTGATTAGGCAATAGGAACTTTGGATCACTAAACTGCTTCTTCATGCTGGCCTTTCACAAGCTTTGGCAGACCACTAAGTGGGAGAAACCTGAAATCCTGGCTCAGCTGAAGGAAAATCACAAGCTGTGTGCCAGGAAGCAAAAACTCAAATATAAGGATTATATACAATGGGATGCATATATACAATATGTAGAAGCAAAATATCTACCTCGGGTATATAATCACTTCAGTATCTTTATGCAAGATTAAGAATAACGCAAGGTAGGCATGTAGAGAGGTCCAAAATATGTTTTTTCTTTAAGCAATTAAAGTGTTAATTCTTTTAATCAGAGGTCTTGCTTTTCTCACAATGACATCAGTACAGGGAGAGGCAGTTTAGTAAGCTAAGGAAATAGGCATGCCTTCAGTATACTCTTTTCCTATGAGATATTTGACCCAACCATGTTGGAGTCATGTTATATAGAGCTGGTAAACCAAGAAACGGTTTATAGTTCAGTTTGGATCAGATCATGTGGTAAAGCTAAGCCTGGGAATACTCACAGTTAACTCTGTAGTGAATATAATCATCCAAATTCAGTTTTTTCATTTGAAATTATTTTCTATAACTGCATGTCTCCAATATTTAACTGAGATACTTTGCTTTTGCTATGGTAAAACTAACTAGTAAGTCCTGAAATAATACTTGAGTGAATTTGTATGATAAAAATGTGGAGTATTTTTTTTTTTTAACATTTGCAATGTTGAGATGCTGTTAGTATCTCAAAATATCTCCAAAAGTGTTATTTTACTATTGAACTATAACTGTATGAACCAAAGTCCTTGTTTAAATATTAGCTTTGCAGAGAAAGAGAGAGACATTTGATCGTTCAACTCTATTACGCTCTTTTAATCTGATGTGTTCATTTAGGCACCTTCTGAAAAAGGTATTTTCAGACGCCTTTAACATTGTGTGATTACTGTATTAAAATCATTAGCTCTGAATTTAAAAATGCTTCAGAACAGTTTACATTCTCCACCTGCCAGTTAGTAGTTTATTGTTAATTCTCCAGAGTATATCAAACGTTTATGTCCAGAAGTACTGTATAATGGGTTGAACTGTATGAAGGAAATTGAAATAGCAGAGTAAAAAGGCTATCCGCAGAACTACAAAGAGAATGGCTAATCTATTCCCTGCTCTCATGAAAACCTATGTAAAAAATGTGATTTGGTATTGCTACTGACATTTTTTGTATTTTGGAAAACATATTAAAATATAAATGTCCATCTTCCACGTGTCACACATTCCCTGGTTCACAGAGGTACCTCATCTACCAGCTGGTAGTGTTGTGTCCTTTTAGATACAATGGACTGAATTGTTAACTTTGAAGAATATGAAGAAGCAGTTCATGTTATTGTACCTGCAAAATATGCTCTCATTTCCACCCGTGTTTGTGAAATCTCCGTCCCTTTTAAAAAGTCTGATTTGTTAAATAGTTTCACATCTCGTAGGCATTTTTTTAAAATATATTTTCTGTTTTTTAAAATCCAAACCTTATCGTTTAAATTCTGAGTGATCCTAAAGTATTTTTCAGACCATATGTGCAGTATTGGGACCCATCACTGAAATGCAGACACTTTTAAGAAGGAATTCAGCAGCCATTTGTGACAGAAACATTGCACAACAGAGTTTCAGGAAGGTAAATCTGTCACAAATAGGAAAATGGTATATGTAGATGAGCGTTATTAGGTCATTGGATTATGGACCCATAGCCCTACTGCCCCAATTCAAATCCCCGAGCAATGGATATTTTATATAGATCTCTGAGTTAGCTGAAAAATTTGTAAAAGCTAGCCAGACCACTCCGTACTGGCTACACATCTAAGTAACCTCATGCAAGCTGATTATTCTAGGAATGGTTGGCAATAACTTATCCTTGTGAACTTTGCTCAATAGCTGCTAATTTGGAATAGTATTGTCAGGCTTCAGAATGTATCTTCCATACTGCACAGCTTTATCTATAGTTCTCACTAAAGTAAAGCACAGGAGACATGTTCAGTGGGTCCATGCACCTCAAGTATACACTGACTAGACCACCCGTGTAGGTTGTGTATGTCAGGAGACCGTGACCTTATAGCGTAGGGATTGCAAGAGCAACCACAGAATGGATGTACAGCTATTTAGCAACCTAGCAAGATGTGTTGGAAGACTCCATTTTCATCTCACTTGTAAGGCTATTTTACTTTGACTTTTGCATGGTGGTAGACAAAATTTGGTCTAGCACAACACATCGTTACAATTTATACTAGTTGTCATTTTCATTTTTGTTAAAATTATATTCTTATTAACACTTTTACCTGTGTTGTTTTACCCTCCAGAATCCTGAACACAGCACTCCTCAGTCTTCCCAAAAGATACATTTTGGGAATTCTGTGCCTTGGTATTTTTGTTGTTTCATTCTTTTTAGGATCTTGAAGGAGACAATCAGCTAAGACCAAGTAAAAAAAAAAAACACTGCTTATTAACTCAGCAAACCCTTCTGTGGCTCTGGTGAATCCAGAGGAAAGCAACAAAATTGATAAAAGGTTTAGAAATTCTGACCTACAAGAAAAGGCTAAAAAGACCTGGGCATGTTTAGTTTTGAGAAAAGAAGACTTAACAAATATGTTAAGGGCTATTATAAAGAAGATGGTGATCAATGGTTCTCAATATCCACTGAAGGTAGGGCAAGAAGTAATTTGCTAATCTTCAGCAAGGGAGATTTAGGTTGGATATTAGGGAAAACTTTCTAACTATAAGGGTAGTTAAGTACTAGAATAGGCTTTCAAGGGAGGTCATGGAGTTCCTTTCATGGGAGGTTTTTAAAAACAGATTAAACAAACACCTGTCCTGGATGGTCTAACTATAAATAAATGGTCCTGCCTCAGCACGTTGGTCTGGACAGGATGACCTCTTGAGGTACCTTCCAGCCCTACATTTCTATGATAAGAGAAGTTCACACTTGCAAGAGATTCTGCTGTTCTGCTGTTGGCCTGACCCCAGCCTTTCCTGGCTGCTGTTCTCTTATTCTGCTGTTGGCCTGACCCCAGCCTTTCCTGGCTTGGATCCATACTGGATCTATGCCAGCCATCTCTTATTCCAGTCAGACTTACCATTTTTTGGCAGTGCCAGAGCATAGACTCTGCCACCTTTATTGCTGTAAGTTAGGGGTGGAAGCAAAAAACAAAGTACATAATGAGGCATGGTGGTTAAGGAGGTGTTATTGGCCCTCAGTTGGGATAAGCCACATACCTCATTTGTGGCTCAGACGCATGTGCAATGTGACTGTCCCAAACACATGCCAATAACATCTTTATATTACACCACTATGTCACATCTCTCCGTGTCTCTACAGTATCTACCTTCAATCTTCCAATGGCACCCTATCCATAAATGCTATTTTTTCCATCCTTTCTTCTGCAGGTGGTTTTCTGAAGACCCATGCATTTCTTTCCCTCTCCTGGTTTTCTAGGCACTCCAATTTCTACTCTTCATAATTATAGGTTATAACTGGTTGATCTAGTGAAGGTTTCTCTTTATGAAATGGGTACTGGCACAGTGCTCTTGGGGAAGACATAATGAGGTTTACTTTAGTGATCCGTTAGGATCAGATTGTGACACCTGGGTCAGTCTCCTAGCTGACAGACCAGAATGTCCTTGGAGCTAGGGGACAAAGGCTGAGGCAGTAGCCTGTCCTCCATCCCTGTACTTTCAAGCACTAGACTGAAATCTTGCCTTAGAGCTCTTTTGCCCTTGTTAGCCAGTCATGCAACACAGGGCTGGATTAGGCCTGGTCTACACTTACATTCAAATTTGGCAGCAGTCAACAGGAGTTACACAAGCTACGCAGAGTAGCTTGCATAACTCCTGTCGACTCCTTAACTCCTCTTCTTGAGGGGGTGGTTTTAATGCGTTGACTTCAGGAGCAGGTCTTCACTGACCTCTCAGTCAATCCAGATAGATCGATCTGACGGTGGCGAATTTGCCGATGTCAGTAAAGATGTACCCAGAGTCACTGTGTTCTTCTTTAAACAATAAAGTGAATCAGAGAGGGATCAGATTTCAGACTTGGAGAGATCAGTAAACTCACACTGGTGAAGCAAAATATATCTTCAGGGATGTTTGAGCCACCTGTGTTGCTTGATTTAAAGAAAGCTCCTTTGGCTTCATTATTTCTATTATTGATTGTAATTCTTGCCCATAGTCATATATTGATCTCAGCTGTTCACCAGCGACATTTTCGCTACAGTTTTAATCTCTGTAGCCAATAATTAAAAAACACACACATACCATGGCAGCAACAAGACACATAGCAAACCACCAAATTAAATGTTTTCTCTAAAGAGTGATTCCCAAGAGCGGTCACTTGCAACAGGCACACATCCTTGTGCAACAGACCAAGTTCTATCACACTTCCTTAGGCTTATTTCTGGTTGCTGACCATTAGGGTACATCTCCATGGCAATAAAAGACCCACAGCATGGCTGCGAATGTCCTGGGTCAGCTGACTTGGGCTCGCAAAGCTAAAGATTACTACGTAGACATTCAAGCTCAGGCTGGAGCTTAGGCTCTGAGGTTCTCTCCCTTTGTGGTGTCCTAGAGCTCAGGCCCTAACCCAAGCCAAACTTCTACACTGCAGTTTTACAGTTGTGCAGCCCATGCCCTGCAAGCCCAAGTCAGCTGACTGCAGCCATCCACAGGTGTTTAATTTCTGTGTAGACATACCCTTAATAGACACATATATAAGCATTAGAGTTGGATGAACTCATGAAGATAGAATAGGAACTTCCCATCTCCCCCTGAGCCTCTACTCATTTTTATGTCAAAACTCCAAAATGCATTTTCAGATCGATGCTCCACTTCCAAATGCTAGAAATCTCACAAGAAAGTCTATTCTTGCAAGATTTTCAACCCACTTTTGGGGACTTGGGAGATTCAGGTAGTTCTGATAAACACCCAATCCAGACTCTAAACCTTTTGAAGTTGCTTATACCTAATAATCATAATATTGGGCTACTGACCTGCATTTTCTGCAAGAAGCAAGATAATATTCAAATACCCATATTTAATCTGGAAGCACAGGTATTTTTTTTCCATCTGCCTTCATTTCAGAACATACAGTGATTTTACTGACCAAATAAAACAGTTTTACTTTATGTATCTTGCATGCTCCCAACTCACCCAGTTCCTTCTGCCTTCTACTGCATTTTCTTATTAATGGTAGGAAGAGGGGTTAGTAACATATAAGAACATAAGAATGGCCATACTGGCTCAGACCAATGGTCCATCTATTCCAGTATCCTGTCTTTCGACAGTGGCCAGTGCTTCAAAGGGAACGAATAAAATAGGTAATCATCAAGTGATCCGTCCCATGGGCCATTCCCAGCCTCTGGCAAAAACATAGCTGCTTCCAAAACAACGTTGAGTGCATCTATAATCAAAACATCCATATTGCAAAGAGTCCATAAGCAACATCTTCTGCTATAGTTTTAGGAATCAAATTCTTGTGCATCAAGATGAGACTGCACCCCTCAGATGATTTTTTTATTTATTGCATTCAGACACTGCAGTCTGTCTGGCAACTTCATTTCCTTAAACGAATTGTTTCTTAGGCTGCAGATCAGCACATTGCTCTTTTTGTCACCATTTTGGCTAACAGTGGAAATTAAAAAAAGAAAAAAAGAAATACAGCCAGCTTTGCCAGCCAAAGCCATTAATGCAAGTTTTATGAAAGTCCCAATTGTGCTAGATATACTGAGCTAATTTATTTATAATTTGTACACGTCGGCTTTGCCCCAGTCAAACAGATGTGACATAAACAGTCTAGAAGGCACATTAACACTCTTTTAGTATTTGAGCTAGTATTTCCTTCTGCCATTACTCCTGCCATTATCATATGTAGACTGTATCTATATCTATCTAGCTACTTATATGGTCCCATCACAATAATATCGAAGTGTCTTCCAAACACTAATGTATTTAACCTCACAACAACCCTGTGAAGTAACAAAGTCTTATCATCCCTATTTTACCGATGTGGAAATGAGGGATGGGGAAAGTCAAGTGATACGCTAAGGCCACGAAAAACGTCTGTGGCAAGGCTGTGGAAAGAACCCAGCTTTACTGAGTCCCAGTTCAGTGCCTTAATCACAAGTCTACACTCTTCTCTCTAAAAAGCAAATATAGCCTGGTGCAAGTGTTCACAAACTTTTTCATAGAGTGCACTATTTGTAATAGACTGATGACATTCCGGCCCTCCTCTTCTATGTCTGCAACTGCAACATAACAGCTCTGTGGCAAGAAGGGTAATTGTTTACCTGGAAAAATATTAGGGAAGTATTTAATGTATTCTAGCTGTCTTGAATGGAAGTTAGCAGCTTTAGGGAAGAGCAAGGAGCACATCACAACCAGACTTCAATGGACCACCTGCCAGTGGTCTGTAGACCATAGTGTGAGTATAATAGCCTGTTGTGTATCAAATCTGAGATCAACATAATCTTTAATTTCTTGAACATTCAAGACTTTGAAAAGTACTTTGGTGCCGTAGTTCCAATATGTTTGTAGCTATCTTCTTCAAAGGCCGTGCAGGTTCCCCTTTCCTGTGGCAAGTCAACACGTGGAAGAGCAGTAAGAGGGGCAGTGGTATTGGAAGATGGAGCCTTTCACCTCTATGCCACCCATTCAAACCCAGCCCCGTTCATAAGTGACGGAAAGTCATTGCTGTCTGAGAACAAGTTGGTGGCACATGTGAAATAAATAAGTTATATCATTCCAGATCCTGCTAGATAGGTATCTACATCTCAGAAAACACTGTACTATTTGGCACCCTTGCAGGACAGCCTCAGTTGAGAGACTCTAGACTGAACAGGGACTGAATAGCATTTCCCCCATGGATGGTCTCTTGAAGCATTATGGGGCAGCTCCAAAGCATGCTGAAGTCAATGGAAAGATGACCACTGACTTCAGCAGGCTTTGGATAAGGTGCATTGTCAATAGTGACCAGTGTTACTAATGCTGCGCATGTTGTAAATAAAGGAATTAGACTCCATCTCTCACCCTGACGATTTGGCACCTTTCGTGGCCATGTACTTCATTGAACTTGTAAAAATAACTAAGTTAATTAAATAAATAAGACAAAATTTGGCTTGGTGTACAAATAATAAAAATTATAATCAAGAATATTTAGGAATTCTGCTTTATTTTTATACGTCTTTTCAATGTTGCAGTTAAATAGTACATCATAAATAGACATTTGTTCATATTTTATTTCTTCTCAAAGTCATCTCAGTACTTAACTCTGAATTTCTGGCTTTGGTAATTGTTGGGGCACTAGCTGGTCGTTTGTCTCACATTCCAAAAGATCTGGAGAAGTCCTGTGTGCTTTACAGTACCGCTCAGTTCGAAAGTGGCAACTCAGCTTCCCTTTAGCCAGAATCTCTTCTGCTAATAAATGACAGTATTGAAGCTGAATCCAATGACTCCTTATTTTCTGTTATTTCCTTGTTTCCTCCAGAATGGAACATTTCTCCAACTTAGAAAAACAAAAAACAATTGATAGAATTTTTTTTAAATTGGCTCACCAGACGTGAAGTGTTAATTTTCATGCTTTCACTGCAAAAGTCTCTTTTAGATCAGTGTAATGTCCCATATTTTCCACCAAAGATATTCACAATATGGACTTTTCACTGAAGGATTGCTGTGACATGGAGTGTAATTTTATTAGTACATTATATGGTGTTTCTGGACTGCACAATGACATTTTCCCTGGTCTCATTCAGAAGCATTCTCTCCAGAAAATGACTTGAGTTCTGTCTCTTCAGAGTGGGGAGGGAAATGTAAACTCAGAAGAATTACATTAAGCTTGACACTTGACAGCACCAAACCCCCTTATTAATAGCTTTCATCAGTTCCCACCAGATTTGGAAAGAGCTCCTATAGCTGTTGCCTGCATATCATCTTATAATTACCAAATATATGGTCTTAAAAAATAGAATTTGATTGCTTTCTTTCAGCGTGGGATATAGATCTACATTGTAAATTAGTATAAAAGCTCATGTTGCTTATTAAGTAGTCTCAAGATTTCCCAGTTTAGGGCTTTGCACTAAATTCTTACCTTGTGTCTCAGTTTTGCAGTTTACAGTTTTGCATATTGAGACCCAGTTATTTGATGAGTGCTTCCGAAGAACACATCTCATTGCTAATCTTGACATCAGAGGGGGCTCAGGGTTCGTATACCCTTCCCAGTGCGCAGGGGCCAATGTCTTACCTGAACTCCACCAGCCTGCTCCCAACTCAGGTGATGCCTTCCTCCTTTTCCAGCCAGCCCTCTGGGAGAGAAGACCCTTAAAGAAGCCACTGTTCTCTTTCCCACCATTTGAGACAAGGACTGCTGCTTTGGAGTTCTAATGGATACATTCTCCCCTTCAGAACATGTATCCTGTTACTTTTTTTATTGACTGGGACTGTGTTCAGATACAGATTACATGCAGAAATGACGGTTTCTAACCCAACGGCGCACAAGCAAGTACACTCAAAGCGAGCAACTAAAACTCACCAGCAAGGGGGACTTAGATATGGTGTCCTGGGCTTACCTCCGAGTTTCCTTGCCTTTGCTTTGTGTCACAGCCTGAATAGTGCACAAAAGAAGGGGGGCTTTATTTGTTTATTAAGAGTTCCACAGCAGCGTAAAAAGAGAAGACTCTCCCCAGTGTCCTCATTAGCCATTGTTTGAGCTGCTGATATTTAAGAGCAGTTACACTTTTTTTTGAGATGTCCTTGGGGCTGAAGCAGCAGCATCCTGAGAATCTCACCAAAGGAGCTTCTGTGCCCAGCAGCTGCCATTGAAATGAACAGGAGATGGGACCTCTCAGCCCCTCGCTGGACTGACGCTCAGATCCTCAAAGTCAGTTAGGGGTCAAACTGACATGGATTTCAGTGAGAATACCTTTGAGGACCTGGGCCTGTGTCCTCAATGCTAACGTGCAGAAACCACCCCTGGAAGCTAACTCTGGCAATTCTGAGTGGGTTTTTTTTTTCTTTTTTCAAAAGTGTCTAAGCATTGGCTTCACTTTTCTCCTGAACAAGTGGATCCATTGACAGTAGAGAGAGGTCAGCCAGGAATCCTTTTTAAAATCCCACTCTGTATTTTTCCCAGATGCCAGGAGTGACTGCATTGCATAAAGGCTGTGTGCTCAATTTAATTTTTCAAATATCCATTTTTATTTATAGTCGTACTTACGCTTTCCCCCCTTAAACCGGTAAGACAGTTAGGTACCTACATTAATTTATATCTGAACTGATCTTTCTGAATGTTGTCTGCATTAAAGTTCATCCGAGGGTTGAGACCTCGTATGTCACGTTTGAGCTCAGAACACTTTATTCCTGTAAAGATAGATTTCTGCAAAAACAAGGCTCATAATGTAAACATTGACACAATCTTAACTAATTAAAGACAGCAGACAGGGACTAGCCCTGAGATGGAGGACTATGAACATACAATTGTTTCTTATTTATCCTTCAGAGAAGGAAAGTGAAGGCATCAAATGAGGGGCTTGTACTTGAAAAATGTCAGTTATTCTCTTCCTGTTTCTCAGGTGGATGAAACCAGATGGATTTCAAATAAGTGGCCCTGATACTAATAACCTAAGACTGATGTGTAATTACGTTCTCAATGATTCATCTGTATAACACCCTGGGTTATTTTACATAGGCAGCATCTGGTTCACATGTGCCCTGTGATTTTTCTACTTTGATTGACATCTGTAGTCTCCTAATAAAGTCCCAGTTGCACAGATGTGTGATGCTGCCTTCTTCCTTAATGGGCTTGTATAGACAAAACATCCTTTAGAACTCCCTGTTAAAGCTTGCAGAAAGAAAAGTCAGTCCATGTTTAGCAGTAAGAAAGATCACACTGCAGTTGTTGATCACCAAGGAGTTAAAGATTCCTAAGGATTTCTATTTCTTTTGCTGCTGGTGATCTGAACTGTCATTTTAACATCACATTAGTATAAGCAAACCTCAGTGAAGCTATCTAGATTTACATTGATGTTCCATAACTGAGATCAGAATCTGGTTCAACACATAGACCCAAGAAGACTTGGTAAGGAAAACAAACTGAATTTTGTATTGGAATGATTCTGAACTGTTGCTTTGATTCCAATCTGGATCAGGTCACAATGACCAAAATCACTGATGGTTGCCTGGCGTCCTGTGTAAATTAAATGTGACAGGTGTCAGAATCCTGGAACGCACCATCACTTTCAGCACACGTCACAAGAGAGACATCAAGCACTGACCGGGCATGGAGACCAAACTGCCTGCTCATCTGTAGTGACCTCTCCAAATCAAGATTGATGCACATTGGCACTGTAGTTTGAAGAAGCTTAAGCTGCTGCCATCCATTCTCTCTGAGGTCTAGCCCTCAGGCTCATCAATCCAGTGCCATTTCTGAACATTAAATTCACTTATTAAATCAATATTAGGAACATTCCAAATTTTAAAAAGAAAGCTGATTGCAGTCTTCCAGCATGCAACACATATCAATTCATGTCTTCTAAAGTCAATTACTCTATGTCAATATAGTATTTGCAGTATATCCAAAATTTTCAGTCCAGGATACTTAAAGCCATCTTTAAGCAATGACATAAGAGGATTTTCAGAGATATTTTTAGTATAAAGGGCTCTCAAATTTTAGCCTGCTTGCAGCCTTTAAAGAAAATCTAATGAAATATATAGTTTCATTGGCTGTTGTTTCTGTATAATTACAGAATGATTTTATTTACAAATGGATTAGAAAATGTGGATTAGCAAAGTTTATGGCTCACCCTTGGAAATTGAAATTGCCCTTCTAAGAGTTGGCTCTGTGTAGCTTCTCTTTTAAAAACATCAGAATCTCAGAGTGCCAGCAGGGAGTCAGATATGGTTTTGGCCAGCTCCCATGCTACAGTTTCCTCCAGTTGATCTTTTGGGCCAGATCCTTAGCTGGCATAACTGAATTGTAATCAGTTGGGCTATGTTGATTTACTCCACTTGAGCATCTTACCCTCTGTCTTTATAACTAAATGTTTTGGGGAAATACCTGTACTGAAAAGAGAGAGAGAGAGAGTGTGTGTGTGTGTGTGTGGGCGTGTTTAAAATTTAAAGGCTAATGAATCTTAGTTCGAGTTTGAACCACTTACAAAGAAGCTAGTTTGGAGAAATCTGTTCTATATTATGTGAAATTCATGAAAGAGGTACAGTAGTCCTGGTTAGTTGGGGTTTTAATGTTAATGGAGATGGCACAACCATTCCTAAAATTCCTAGGTTCCAGCACTCTTTGTAGCATCCAGGCAATGATGGCCTTGGCCTTTCATTAAACTTTTCTGTTAAATGGTCATTGCTGATTTTGAGCTGTTTTCCCGGCTGCAGGCACAGGGAACACGACTGGTGTGAAGGCCAGTTAGGGTTTTGGAGTGAATCATTCTAAAGAGAATGAAGGTCTTTTCTGTGGTCCTTTTGACCTGTGGAATAGTACGTTTTCTAACTGTTGTACTGGGAACTCCACAGAGTGTTGCTTTTCTAGATGAAAGTAAATGAAAAAAACTTCATGGCGAATTCCTTCCTACATAATGGGCATTTTAATATGTCTGCTTTTTAAAGGGGAAGAAGTTGGAACATCTTGCAAAGTGACAAAAGCACAAAGAACAAGAAGGTTCTAAGAAGAGTGCATTTTGGCAATGAATGAGTTAAAAACACTAATCCAGATTCTCAGCCCCACTTCTGTCCCATTTGCATCACCTGAACAGCATGAAGGGGATGTGATTCACTGGCAGCTGATGTAGGAGGCAGAAGAGATTTCTCAGATGGTGCAGAGCTGGTAGAGCAGGCTTCTATCCTGACATCTTCCTACCCTTGGCTTAGGTGGTATGTCAAGGAAGGGTGGGAGCGTATGAAGATGGGAAGGGGGCGAAGCCACCCTCTTATTATAGCAGCTACAGCAGCTATTTATTCCATTGTCCATACAATACCCACTTGCTGCATTGTATCTAGTTTACATTTTTTGCATGAATGTAATTTATTTTTCAGGGGGTAGGGTATGTTGACCCTCCGCCCACTACATATCTCCAATGCTGCTATTTTATCACATTTCAGCTCTAAAATGTTCATAGGGATATCTGTCTCCCTGAGAACGGTCATATATGTTTCAGCATTAATCAAAAGTCTGATCTCCCCACTATAGAAAAATGAATTAATTCTGGATCTGTAGCTGACGATAGGGCAAGAGCATGAGTGAGTTTGAGTGGGAAGAGATGAAGTACAGTTGTGTTGGATACCAAAAGAATTCTAGTGGAATTCACACCAGGTACAAAAAATATAAGTGGCATACATTGTATCAGTTCTGCTCCCAAGTTAAATATCTCCCAGATTTATTAAGAATTCACTGCTGCTTTCTACATACAAGTGAATGTTGTTGGTGAAAAATGTGTTCATAAATCATACTGATGTACGTGCCAACAACTCCATGGGATGTTGGGAAGGCCAAAAGTATACCTGGATGCAGAAAATAATTAAATAAGTTCATGGAGGATAGGTCTATCAATGGCTGTTAACCAGGACGGAGAGGGACATAACCCCATTCTCTGGATGTCGGTAAATGTCTGCCAGAAGCTTAGACTGGACAATAGGGGATGGGTCACCCAAGATTGCCCTGTTCTGTTCATTCCCGCTGAAGCATCTAGCATTTGCTACTTTCAGAAGACACAGTACTGGGCTTGATGGGCCATTGGTCTGACCCAGGATGACCATTCTTAGGTTCTTAATTCAAAACTTAAGAGCAAGTTTATTTAATCTAGGTTTCTTACAGATGCCAGTTGTATGTGTATAAAGTGTTTTGTTTTCTTTTGTTCTTTTTTTAAAGACGCTTGTAGTTAAGCTCATTGTTTGTGGGTTTGCCTGGAGACTACATCCTTCTAACAGTACATCCTTGTTTGAGGTACCCAGTTACTTTATAACAGATATTGGGATACCCTGTTCTGTTAGTACTAGGTGACTTTACATCAGAAAAAAAGCTGGTTGTCTGCTCTTAAAAGTGCTTTTATTTTTATATTTTATTGTTATTTATAAAATATTAACTGTGGATTAAGTACTACAGAGGAAAGTATGAAGACAAGATTTCTATGCGAAGAGTTAGCATTTAAGGCGTCAATCCCGGAAGCCACTTCCAGAACATGCTTAATTTTAAGCATGTACTTAGCTCTCATGGAAGTCAATGGGAGAGAAACACAGGCTTGCATGCTTTCCTGAATTAGGGATTCAGTAGCACAAACAAAAATCTTAAAGGATGGAGGCATGGAAGGCATAAAACGCGGTTTCAAGACCAGATTTCAAAACTAGTCCTTATTACTGGATTTCCTGCAGCCTTGGGGGCTTTATTTTTCTGATTGTATTGGACGTGATTTCACTGCTTTAGCTTCCATCTGTATTGTGGTGGTGTTGCCACTGTGCAGCACATAAACTGCGTCAGATAGTAAATGGCGCTTGAGCAGGACAAAATGGGGGGTGAGCAAGAGGCTGGGTCATGGCCCTGCCCTATCCTGTGAAGTCAGGATCCTGGCACAATGAGGGCTGCAATGTATTTCATCCACCACTGTGGAACAGACTGGCCACCCTTCACGTGCATGGAGCCATACTCAGTCCTGGGGCACTGCACCTCTGGTTCGTGCCTTCACAGGCCTGTGGCTTAAATGTCATTGCCTAGCCCCATGTGAATAGCAGCATTTCAGAAGCAACCCTTTAGTCAATTTCAAGCTGATATTATCTGTGCCAGTAAGGAACTGAACTGTGATAATAAGGCATTTCATGCCTACAGCAAAGGACACGTCAGGACCAAATCCAGGTACTGATTTATTTAGTAGCAAGGGTCAGGTAGATTACTACTGCCACACAATTCAATAGCACACCACACTGACCTTCCTGGGGACAGCTGAGCAAGCGCTGCGTGGGTTATGGAATGGACCTGTGCATGCTCTGGATGGGCTTAGAGGGGCTAGGGTCTCCTATAAATATGATCCCTGTCCACTACTGAGCCCCTGCCAAAGTCCAAAGCAGTGCCTATGTATCCTGCCCCTTTTTCACTGCTCTGGAAGCATTAGCTTAGGCTGCTGCTGCAGTAAGCCCCACCAGGGTGCTGAAATCTGCCCTGTTTCCTCTATACTCCTCAAACTGGCCTCAGTTCTTCAGCTCTGAGATCGTGCATGCGCTTCCTGGTTCTCAGCTAAAAGCTGCATCTTTGAGCCATGTGGACCTTTTAAGCGTTTCCGTAGCTGATTGTCAGTTGGCCAGGCAGCCTATGAACCAGTATTGTGTTCATATGGCCTATGAACCAGTATTGTGTATATTCATAGTCTCCCTGGCATCACCCCTCAGTGCCCAGTGAGGCAGAGTCTTACACTCCTCCCTTGAGCAAGGCAAATTGTTGGGCAGTGGAACAGAAGTTACAAAATTGCACAAGGCGGTTGTGTCCGCCCCCTCTCAGGATTCACAGATGCTATGCCTAGCCAGGCTGAACAGCTCCTCCTCTACGTCTTGGAGGAAGCTTAGGCCAGAATTTGGCCTTTGCTATTAGTATATAAAAGTAAATGTGATAAGAAATCAACTACAGGACCAATCGTATAAAATTACTTTTAAAGTTTAAACTGATGAATTTATAATTCGTTGGTTTTATAAAAGGTCTGGACTGAATTCCTAAAAGAACTACAAATTTCCTGTAGTGTATACTTTTGTGGTTATGAATAAGGAATCAGCTCCTTAATTTTTTCCTATGAAGACAGTAGCTGCAAATATATTTCTCAAAGTAGGTGTGTGGTCTAGGTTATATAAGTAAAAAGGATTTTAAGTAGAAATGAGCCTCAGAAATGTATGCCACTTGTATAAAACAAACATGATTTCAGTTTTTGTTTGTTATAACTATTGCTTAATTTTTAAAGCAAGCTTTTATTAGTAAGCAATCATAAGTGTGCAATCAGATAAAAGATTCATCACTGTATTTATGGTACCCCCTAGTATATTTATTAATTTCTTGTTTATGTTGAGTAAGGACTATTGACGTCATTGCAAATCTTGCCATTGAACAAGATCCAATCTTTTTAAAAAGTGCTGACTCTTGTTGTTCATTTAAGTGAAGTGGTGTCTAAACAGCAATTAATAAAGCTTGTGTACAGAGTGGTTTGGGTTCCTAAACACATTTATAATGTTTTCAGATTAAATTATGAAATAGCTTTTTATTAATGTTATGAACCAATCTTAACCAGCAATTAAGAGGTATATGAATGTCCTATTAATGTAATGGATGTGTCAGTTAACTGCTGCAGCAACCAGTAAATCTGTGGTCATCATTCTGAAGTGGTTCCCAAGTCATCCTTCCCCCTTTACAAGGATAGCTGTAGAAAGTTCATTCTATGTGCATAATTTGAATGTAACTCCTGCATTGATAGTTTACTATTTCATGGAACAAAGGGTGGTTCGGGCAAAGGCTTGCCTTCGGTTTTATTTATTGGGAAACTTCCAGATTTATCATGCTCTCCATAATGGATATGATGAATGCAGGTGCATTTTGGCTTGCAGCCAAAGGTTGAGGCTGATTAAGAGACATTGATTCCCTGCCTGAACATTAGATTTGTGGTTTCTGCCTTGAATGCATTTTTCATTAACCGCACAACTCAACGAGCTCATGATTATCAGTGTGTGCTGACCTTAGCTGGAGCTATGTGGAATATTTTCTCAATGCACTAAGTATAGGGGAGTATGCAAATGTACTCCCCCCAGGAAGTGTTCCAGGAGGGAGATGGAGGTGGGAATATTTTCCTACAGCCATTTATTGAGCATAGCGTACTCCTCTCCATCCTCCCATGCCATCTCTGCTCCTCTGGCTGCTGTGCTGGGCGTGTGGAGACTCTTACCTGTGCAGTTGTATTGGAACCAGACACAATCAGAAGCCTGGTGCTTAGCGAGCCCACAACATTTGGCTTGTCCATTGTAAAAAAGGCTGATTATAATGCACGCGCACACCTGCAATTTAAATGAAATTTGTCAATCATTTGTCTCCACTGAGAGTTACTGGCATCTTGATGCTACAGTGATGGATGTGTTACAAATGCTAAGGTAGCAAGATATAGAGGCTAGTCTCCTCTCACACTAGTTCTACACCAGTGTATCTCAAAGGGGTTACTCCTGGTTTACACTGGTGTAAATGAAAGAAAAGTTGAGTCAAGTTTTTAAACTGTAATTTTAAAGTTGCATTGAATTAGGGATTCTCCAGTGTCAATGAAACGTCTTGGTATGTTTTCTATACCCCAATAAACTTTTTGAGTTCTTTTTCATAGTAACAGTTAAGCAGAGATCAATTATTTGGCTTTCAACATCTTATTTAAAACTTAAATGTCATATGACTTAGTTAATACATTAATCATTCAATCATTTACACAAAGGGGCTTTTTTCCACCTTTGTTCATTCATCCTTTCCCTGAGCTGATGAAATTACATCCAAGACTACTGAACGGCATAGAATTAATGTTCAGTTTCTTTACTGACACATGTTGAGGGGAGAGCTCATCAGTTGTAATTTCTGGGGCTGCTGGTTTCAACCAGTAAGCTCCTCTGGTCTGCGGCAGAGGGTATTTTTTTACTTTATAAGGTCAATTGAAAATTTATGGCTTAGTTTTCACTCTCCTTCCAGGAATAAATGCCAGAACAGACAAAATCTGGAAAATGACTGCTTGGAAGTCTTCTGAAATCATTAGTGTTGCCAAAACCTAAACCGAGTTCTTGAGAGGATTTTCTTAAAAAAAAAAAAAAAAAAAGGAGAGCGAGAGAGTGACTGACTGACTTATATCTTATAGTCCTTGGAACTCAGACCAGGGAGAACAGCTGATCATATTTAAGTGACATGTGAACTCCACTTTGTCTACTTGCATTTTTAAATTCAGACATGAAAGAATTACCTATGAATAGCACTCTTGATGCATTTTTTTATTTAAGAGGCTTTCCACTCCACTCATCACATTGTCTTTTTTTCCTTGTTGCTTTTGAATTTCTTTCTTTTTGGTGAATAACCCAAGGCAGTCAATATGATGCTTCTGTTTTCGTTAACTAAGAACTTACACTAAGAGGAGACTCTGTCATGATAAACTGAGGATCTTAGGCAAAGCCACAAGGGCTGGGAAGCTTTCACCTATGCCTTTATTCTAAGCGCCTTTCTTAAGCCTCCTTCCTTAGTAATGACAGCTTTTGGGCACCTTTTTTCTATATGAGACCATCCATGAAGCCACTATTAATACCAATAAGATATCAGACTATTGATAAATCAAAGAATCAGTTTGCCCCTTGGCACTAAATGTTGCCTCTGTAACACACATTTTGCTCTTAGCTTTTGTTGTGTTAGATGCAAAGTGACTATATTTTTACTGTCTGAGATTTCATACTTTTGTTTAAACTTTAATATTAAAATGAATTTTCTGTTTATGAACTAGTGCTGCCACCTACTTTTTATGATGACTCCAAAGAAAGTAGACATTAAATCAGATTTTCCTGTAATATTATTAATTTCTTATTATTCATAGGCCATTCCTTGTCAATCAATAAAAAAATAGTGTTAAGCAAACTGTCATGAATCTTCACACACACAAAAAGAAATAGCATCCTTAAACCCTTGAAATTAAAGATTTCAGCCCCAGTCTGAGATGCAGCCCCACATCTCATGGACTGGGGAGACATCGCCTCTCTTAGCAAAATGTCACCTTCTGACTTCAAGTGGTTAATACAATAGCCTAAGGACAATCTGAGAACACAACATAAGGATTCAAGGACACAAATACATCTCCAAAACTGACTGTTTTCAAGGAAAATGTTCAAAAATATTAACCTACTACAATGTTTATTACGTCAAATCCCACGTTGGGAGCTTGAGAACAAGACCATCAGTAAACGTGTCAACATACTCTGCTGGGTGGAGAAGCCAACGTGGCTAAGTACAAGTAGTTTGCATGTTCCCAGCATATGCAAATCTCATATTAAGATTGGCGGTTGTGCCAATTTGGCAGCCTTTGACCTGATTTTATTCCAGGGCAAGTAAAAATGTTTAATCCTTTGCCACTGGCAAGCTCTTTTTAATAATGGCATTTGCAGCAGTCACACACAACATGTTTTTCTGTTTCAGCCTCCTTCAGAGAGCATATAAAATGAAATTGGCCAAATATTCCAGCAGGAATTGTGTTGCAGGGATCTGCTGTGGGGGTCTGGGTGAACAAAGGAATAGTTAAGTTACTTGAAATAAATGGCATTTATTGAATCCTGTTGCATAAAAGGAAATGCTTTTTTCCCCAGATTATACAATGCCATTGCATCACACTGCTATATAGTGCTGCCCTAATATATCAAGTATTGTAATGCATCTGTGTCTTCTGTTTCTTGTGGCTCATCCTCAGCTGTGGAAACAAGTATCCAGTAATTCAATTACTTTCTTCCAAATTGTGGGCCAGAATCTCAGCTGATATAGATCGATAGAGGTCCAGTGATGTTAACAGAGCTCCGCTGATTTACACCTACTGGAAATCTGGGCTCCTGTTTGAATTTAATGTCAGGAAATAT
The DNA here is from genome assembly GCA_007922155.1 of Mesoclemmys tuberculata. Taxonomy (NCBI): domain Eukaryota; kingdom Metazoa; phylum Chordata; order Testudines; family Chelidae; genus Mesoclemmys; species Mesoclemmys tuberculata. The sequence continues at coordinate 46,494,030 of ML675629.1, forward strand.
GAAATTCTCCCTTTGAGTGAGCAGTTTTCCAGATGTGTTAACGGAGTTTGTTTCCCAAAAGCACGTTTTCAAAAACTGATACAATAGGCACACACTATCTTTAATACTTTGGAAAATAAAGGTCCCATGTTTCCATCTGCACCACATAGGAGTACTCCTGTAGACATAAGGGTCTCCAGTTGCCTAACATTGTAAGCATAGCCCCTAAGCCCTCAACAAATTCAAAACTGTTCTGAATTTTGACGTAGCTGCTTTTCAGTGTTGTCATAATTATGTTGGTCCCAGGATATTAGAGAGTGAAGGTGGGTGAGATATTATCTTTTATTGGATCAACTTCTGTTGATGAGAGATACAGGGCTTCGACCTACACAGAGCTCTTCTTCAGGTCTGGGAAACGTACTCAGAATGTCACAGCTAAATACAATATGTAACAGATTGTTTAGCATAAATTGTTACATACCTTTCAAGTGACCATTCAAGGTGAAATGGCTGGCTAACACCTACACAGTCATAGGAAGAAAAAAAGTAGGTGGGGAGGAGATAGTCAGGGGATTATAGAGTGTTGTAATAAGCCATAAATCCAGTGTCTCTATTAAGTCCTTGATTTTTAGTGTCTCGCAAAGTTATGAATTTAAGCTCCGAGGCTCATCTTTTGAAGGTGCTATGCAGGTTTCCTTTGAGAATGAAGACTGAGAAGTCACATATAGAGCGATCACTCTAGGTTCACCCGGAGGTGATAAGGTGTTTTTATGTTTATTCATCTTTTTCTGTGTGAGTAAAGCATATACAGTGTCATGAATGTTTTATTTCACCCACAAAGTTGTTATTGGGGCATTCTGTGCTCTTTGTCACAATCTCCCCATGGCTTGATTGCAGAAGAAACCAGTCAATATCATTGCTCGGATTTTTGAATCACACACCTTAGACTGTATTATTGGGCAGACCATCCTTCACTATTTAATTCTTTTGCTCGGATTGAGGCAGGGCCAGGACAAACATAACTTCACAGATCTGCTATTATGATGTCAACAGTTTAACTGTGGACCATGGTGTTGCAAAATACAAAGGCATCCATAGCACCATTAAGTTAAAATTAATCAGTAGCGAGGCTCTAAACTAAATAGAGATGAAATCTAATTTGTACCAGCTTTCTTTATAAAGTACAAAGATTGCTGAAAGAGATTTATCAGACCAATTTTATGTTTAATTCCAAAACAATTAGTTTACATTGAGGGCATAAAGTGATTGTTGAAGTTGTTAACATTGAAGGCTTATTTTCATGCTGCGAGTTTTTTAATTATTTTTAAAGTAGATATGGGTAATTGATAGCTAGGGATTCAGACTCAACCCATATGCAGTCCTGTAGTGCACTTAGTGATATAGTAGTTTAAACCAACCCAGTGATAAAAGGACACTGCATTTTCAACTGGAAGACTTAGATATCACACCACATTGGAGATACCAGGTGTGCATACTGAACAATAAAATACTAACTAATGACTGCTAATGAACAACTGGTATCCAAATAAATCTGACTGCTTGACCCAGTGCTTGCTGGGTGATGCTGGTGGACAAAGGAAAGTATTCTGAAGAGTTTAAGGTTTAGTCTCCTTTAGTTCAAGACTACACACCCACAATTGATCAAATCAGTATGTAATTTAGGAATACCCTTGGATTCCTTGCTGACATTAAGCTCTCTAATAGCAGCATTTAACACTTTTAACACTTGAACATTTTCACTTGGGTAGAAGACTTTTGTTCCATCCTGGCAGATGATGATCTGGCCTCAGTTATATATACATTTGTGATTTGTCACCTTCTGTCTTGACTATAGCAATAAAATATACTTGGGCATGAAGCAACCAGCACTTAGGAAACTTCAAGTACAGAACACTGCAGCATGTCTCCTCAGCAACATTAGCTACCACGAGCACATCAAACCTGTCCTCCATCTCTATACTGATTTCCATGGAATATCAAGTTAAATTCAAGATTTTGGTCCTTATCTTCAAGGCACTTAATGGCCTGGGCCCAGGTTATCTAAAAGTTTTCCTGAAATTCTGAGATGAAGATGGTGGTCAGTAACTCTACTCATCAAGCTCAATGGAACTTTCTACCGTAAGGGTAAAGGTCATCTGTTTGGGAGACAGAGCTTTCCTAGGGAGCTGGTCGGAGGCTGGAACAAATTCCCACAGCAGCTAAGGACCATCACAAAACTCCCCACCTTCCATTGCAAGTGCAAGGTGCAATTCTTTGACTTTGTCTTCCCTAACATAAATGCATAGTAGTGTGTGCATTTAAAAACAAAACTGCCAAAACAAAACACTACAGTGCACACACAGTTGTACCCCTCAGAGAGGTTGAGAGAGAATGAACCAGATGTTAGTTACATCACTTAATGCACTACTCATAGGTGCTCAGATACTATGCTGATGAGGGCAGTATAAGAAGCTACGTAAAATAAAATAATGTAAGAGTATCAGAATCTGGTCGTAAATTTTCAGCTTGGCCTCTTATGTGGCTTCCACTTCTACATGAGCAAAATGCCCATGAATATACGTGCACCAATGGATCACAAGTGCAGCAACCTGCACGCTAACATAAAAATTCAAACATGGAATGCACATAAGGGGAGGCCATGGACTTGAAAGTTATGCCTAAATGCCAAAATTTTGGACAACAGGCACAATTCAAACATCAGGGGAATGAGAAGGGAGCAATTAACTCTGCATTGTTCTGTGTGATAGCTGGAATGACTGTCAATAGACCTATCTTGGAATTGGCATAAATACTGCACAGCTGCCTCTACATTTCTTTACTATCTTGACTCTATCTAATTCTTCATGTTGGCACTTCAGATGAAGTTGTCATTTTCAGTGTCCTTAAAGTCATGACAAATTAAATAGGAAAGCAATTACAGATTAAATAAAAAGATTATATTTCATCAGCTTGTTTTGCTATTGACATCTCAGCAAGTAACTGCTATGCCTTACAAAGGATACATTCAAAGGACACCACTCAGCCTATGCTGAGCCTTAACAAAAAGTCTTAGAATTGACTATTAAAGGATTAACTTCCCTTCATGCATTTGCATCTGATTTTTTTTAATTATGTAGCTAAATTTAGTTCAAATGAATTTCTTTTCTTTACATTTCCAGACTTGATCCTGCTCCATCAAAGACATCAGGCAAGCACACAGCAGAGGTGTCATCTTTGGAAACTCAGAAAAACACTGCTGATCCAGAGGACCTCTTTGATGACATCTAACTAGTGTTTTTATTCCGTTTTTGCTGAGAAACTAACTGAACAAAATTCCTGTTCAACACGAGCTGTTAAATCGTTAAGTTTATTATACATTGAGTTGAAACCATTATCGGAGAGGGTTATTTGTAAATGAGGATGGCACGTTATTCTAGCCCATCTGTATAATCGCACCAGTTGTCAAAATCTTTCACTCCCGACATTCCAGCGCTTGGACCTGATTTTTACATTGATTTATGTCACTCTGGTGAGGTCTTAAAATCAGAGGCTCCTATGAGACCATCTGCAGCGTTGGCAGTGTGTCTGGGAAAGCAGGCATGACTGGGAAATCTCTACATTCTACAACCATGCAGTCCTTGGCTCCCCTACTTTACACTGGGGACTAGCTGGGGGGCCACATGTACCCAGGAAACAGGGTGAATGGGTGAGCTTAAAGGTGGCTTAAAGCCACCTTGTATTTGCCCTCCCCACCCTGCCATCACCCCATTTCCTGAGCTTCAGAGAGCACAGCCCAAGGACTGGGCTCTTCTCCACCTTATTGAGGTGCTTATTTTAAAAGGATGAGTTTAGAAAATTTGTATCTTGTGACAGAAAATACCTGTATAGGTTTAATTTCTGCCTGTTCCTTAAAGTTCTCAAAGACCACCTGTCTAGCATGAAGATCCCTTCAATATGCACCGTAAGATGTATTTTCGGCTTTGGGAGTGAAATGGCTGTAAATTGAGATAGTCTGTATGTTAGAAAAAATAGACAATCATCGGAATATTTATTCTTCTGGTACTGAGACTCTGACATAGCCTTTTAAAATAGTCATTTGTGTAATGCTTTACTGATTTTTCCTCAAAAGGAATAAATTCACTTATATATAAAAGACACCTTTATTGGGTTTTTTTGTTTGGTTGCTTGCTTTTATTTTTCAGGTTGGGAGCAGTAAATGTAAAGGGGTTAGCTGGCAAAGTTAAATGGCCGACCTTTTCCTGTCTGAGACAGCCAAGTTCATTTGCATCACAGATTGAAGACCTGACCCTGCAGACAATTACACATAGGCTTACAGGGCAATGGGCCAGTGCAAGTGTGTAAAGTTAAATATGGGCTTCCATTTTTGCAGGATCTGGGCCTTGCAAAGGCAGGGCTTGCTCCAACTCCCATTGAAATTAATAGTGACCAGAACATTTCTCCCACGGTGGTTCTGATCCAGCAAAGTGTTCAAGAATGTGCACAGTCTCATTGAAATCAATAGGATTACTCACATGATTAACAGTAAGAACTTACTGAGGGCTTTGCTGGACTGAGACCTGTGCGCTACTTCAAATTCCAGTGGGAACTGTTGGATGCTCAGCTTTTTTGAAAAACCGGCTACTGAGGCCCTGATCCTGCAAATACTTGTGCATGTGCTTTAAGCTATTGCTCATGTGCTTAAAGTTAATCATCTGTGTAAGTGTTTACAGCATTGGGACCTAATTTAGGAGCCTACATGAGGATTTAAAAGTCTAACTTGAGGCACCCATTTTTAAAAAGCTTTGCCGCAACGTTTTAAACTCACAGAGGGCTTTAGAGCAACGTTATAAATCAGAAAGGGAAAAACATAAATGGTTTGCTTGCTACAAAGGTTTTGTGCCTGAGAAATGACAGGCCACAAAAGGCTCTTTCATGCCTCCAGTCAGAGACATTGTGATTTAAAATCTCTCACTGCTGATCTGACAATGCTTTCAGCAAATGTTTGTCTATAGACACCACTTTTACATTAAAAAGTTCCATGACTTAACCTGAAATATAAAAACTTGGATTCATTATGCCTGGAGCAAAAAAAAAGTCGCTAAAACTAAGCTGAATGTTCTTCATAATTCCACTCTCAAGAAGCTGTTAGTTTCTATTAATAAAATGTTGTTATATAAATAGCAACTGTTGCAATCAATTCACAAACATAATAAATCCCTAGAGAATGCTTACTTTTTTGAAAGTTGGAAGACTCAAGCTGAGAGTTGGGCAGAAAAACATGTGAAATTGAACATGTCTTGTGCTATATGAACACCGGACATTTTTCAGTATGGGTAGTTGCATCTCTGTGCTGATTTCTGGACCTCTAGGTCTATTTCACTATGCTGCCCTGCCTCCAGTCTACTCTTCATGTATCAGTCTCCACAGAGGGCCCATATGAAGATGCATGAAAGAAGGTCTCCCCTTTGTGGGGCTTCAGAGATGTGAGGAGGGTAGTGACTTCCTGGCGAGCCTCCACTGGTAGAACAGCCTCCACCTCCCCTCCAGCAAGGGAGAAGGGGCCAGTGTCACGGGGGAAACCCATGTTGGGTCCCCCTGAATGGCGGTGGAGATCCCCGGCATGGGGAGGAAGATCTCCCTCTGGACGGTCTCTAAGGGTAGAGCAAAACCACTCCCCCAGCAGTCGCTCCACATCGGTGTCTTCGAGCCAGCCTTCTCCGGCACAGGACCTGGAGTCTCTCTCTCAGCACTGACGTCTATCCCTGGCACCGGAGGCAGTGCATGCCAGGAGGTGGCACTTGTCGAGGTCTGCCAGATGGCGCTTGGACAGCTCCCATTACAGATCCCTGGCACCTAGGAGTTCGCCCGTACCTAGACAGCACAGATCCTGGTCGCTGTTGGAGGACCCGGCACCGCGCAGTCCATGACGCGGAACACGGTCGCGGGGGTCCAGCTTGGCACCAAGGAGTTAGGAGCGGCCCTGATCTCGGTCACCAAAGGCATCTGCCAGACCGCAAGGCAAGCAGAAGCGGAAATCATCAGTACCAAGACGACGCTCCAGTACCTCTAGCTCTTCGGAGCGCACCTCCATTCATCGGCAGCACTCATGGCGATGGAAGCAGTCCTCCTCATCCTCCAGGTCGGAGGCATTGAGAGGGCGGTCCCCGGCAAGGAAGGGCACCTGGGACCAAGGACGTACACAGTACCGCTAGTCCAGTGACTCGGGGTTTCCCAGAGGAGACGGTCGTCAGGAGAGCTGACATCCCCACAAAGCATCAGCCTCTGGCGCTGTTAGCCACGCGTTGGTCCCAGGTTCAGTGGCCGCAACAATGGCCTTATCGGGCCCCATGGGGTATCCAGATGGGGCCAGGGCCCCAATCCATTATTTCATTGGGGGTACAGTCCATGCCTCTGGCAAAAGAGAAGGCCCATAGACACCACTTCTCGGACAAGGAGCCGGACCCCATGGAGGGACTCTCAATGGGTGCAGCCCTTTGCCAGGAGGGGGCACACCCACAGGATGTGCCTTGGCAGTCCTCTTCCTCCTCGCTGGACGAGGCAGTCTCCTGGGACCACTGGGTGCCACTGGAGGATTTCAGGGCGCACCAGGAGCTGATCAAGATTGTGGCCTCCAACTTGGGGCTGGAGGTGAAAGAGTTAAAAGAGACCAAAGATAGCCTCTTTAATGTACTGGCAGCAGCTGCCCCAGCGAGGGTGGCCCTCCCGGTCTACAAAAGGGTCCTTAAGATTGTAAAGGCCCTGTGGCAAACCCCTTCCTTGGTCGCCCCTACATCAAAGGTGGCCGACAAAAAATATAATGTCCCGGCCGAAGGGTTTGAGTATCTGTTCACTCACCCTGCCCTGGGAACCCTGGTGGTAGATGCAACTAACCAGCGAGACAGGCAAGGTCAGCCAGGGTCCACTCCCAAGAACAAAGACAATAAGAAGTTGGACTTGTTTGGGAGAGAGGTTTATTCCATGGCAAGCCTGCAGTTCAGAATTGCCAACCATCAGGCCCTCCTCTGTAGATATAATTTCAACCTGTGGGACTCCCTCAGGCAGTTTGCCGAGGCCCTGCCCCAGGACCAGGCTGCAGACTGTAGCACCATCGTGGAGGAAGGAACCATGGTAGCTACGGCAGCGCTCCAGCCATCCTGTGACGCTGCTGACTCGGCAGACAGGGCCATAGCTTCTGCCATCTGTATGAGAAGGTGCTCGTGGCTGCAATCCTCAGGCCAGCAGCAGTCTATTCAGGACCTCCCATTTGATGGGTTGGCCCTATTCTCGGACCAGACCGATACGAAGTTGCACAGTCTGAAGGACTCCAGGGCCACGTTTCACTGCATGGGCCTGTACACGCCCCAGTTTTCCAGGCATTAGTCATGGCCCCAGATGCAGCAGCAGCCAAGGCCTCCACCCAGGCCTTTTCAACCTTATAGGAATAGGGATAGGAATAGGTGGTTTAGAAGGAGAAATCAGCCCCCCAGCTCATCCTCAGCTCCCCAGCAGGGGCTCTCCAGGAGGTCAGGCAACCAGAGGAGACAATTTTGATGATGTGCCCAATTGTGGCGCCCTGACTGCTCTCCTGGATCCGCCCCACCCCTTCCTAAACAGGTTAAGGCCCTTCTATCCCGAATGGGCAAAGATCACTTCGAACTTTTGGGTCCTTGGGATAGTCTCAGGGGGCTATGCCCTACAGTTTACATCTACCCCCCCCCCCAAAAAAACCCTTTCCCTCTGTCCGTCTTCAGGAACTCCTCTCACGAGCAACTCCTCTTGCAGGAGGTGGACACCATCCTCAACATAGGAGCAGTGGAAATGGTCCCTCAAGGCAGAAGAGGGAAGGGGTTCTATTCGAGGTACTTCCTCATCCCCAAGGCAAAGGGGGGGGTCTGAGACCGATATTAGGCCTGCGTCATCTAAACAAATATGTCAAAAGACTCAGGTTTTGGATGGTCTCCATAGCCTCCATAATCCCTTCCCTGGATCCAGGAGACTGGTATGTCACCCTCGACCTCAAGGACACATATTTTCATGTGTTTATCCTCCCCATCCAGAGGCATTTTCTCCGTTTCACAGTGGCTGGTTCCCACAACCAGTTTACAGCCCTACCCTTTGGCCTATCTTCGGCTCCAAGGGTGTTCACCAAGTGCATGGCATTAGTGGCTGCCCGCCTGAGACGAAAGGTGTGCATATTTTTCCCTACCTGGACAATTGGCTGGGCAGAGACAGGTCCAGGTCCCAAGTGCAGGAGAGCGTGACCCTCACTTGCTCCACGTGCAGCAGGCTGGGACTGCTCATAAACGAGCAGAAGTCCACACTAACCCCAGCGCAACGCATAGAATTCATTGGGGCCACCTGGGATGCTTCCCAGGCCAGAGCCTTCCTGCCTCAGCCATGTTTTGAGGCGATGGTCTCTATCATCTCCCAGCTGCACCGATGCCCCATGACAACAGCCAGGCACTGCCTACAGCTGTTAGGCCACATGGCGGCCTGCACGCACGTAGTGAAACTAGCTCTCCTGGGGCTCAGACTGCTTCAGACATGGTTGGCCTCGGTATATGTGCTGAGCAGACACACATTGGACCGGGTGGTCATAGTTTCCCCCGCTCGTCTTAGCCTCCCTAAACTTGTGGTGGACTCCTAGGCAGTGATGAAGGGCATTCTGTTCAGGGAACTGATCCCCTCAGTCACCCTAATTTCCAATGCTTCAGATGTAGGATGGGGAGCCCACATCAGCGCCAACCTAGGCACACAAGGGCTCTGGTTGGGGGGGAGAGGCTCCTGCACATCATTGTGAAGGAGCTGAGAGCCTTTCACCTAACGTGCAAGGTGTTCCTCTGATTCCTGACAGGCAGAGTGGTGCAGATGCTGACGGACAACACTGCAGCCATGTTTCACATAAACAGGCAGAGGGAGCGCACTCCTCGGCCCTCTGCGAGGAAGCTATCTGTCTGTGGGACTTTGCCATGAGGCACAATTTCCACCTGGCTGCCTGTTACCTCCCAGAAGTGAGGAATGATGAGGTGGATCACCTCAGCAGGTTGTTTCTACCCTGCCATGACTGGTCGTTGCACTCAGAGGTGGTGGCTATGATCTTCCAGAAGTGGGGCGTTCCCCAACTGGACCTATTCGCGTCAGCCTGGAACACAAAGTGTCCGAGGTTCTGCTCACTACGGGGTCACGAGACTGGGTCGATTTCTAACGCAGTCCTCACGGACTGGACAGGGACCCTCATGTACGCATTTCCGCCCATTCCTCTCTTACCCAAGATCCTGCTGAAAATAAAGGGGGACCGGGCCAATGTTATACTCATTGCTCCAGCCTGGGCGAGACAGCACTGATTCAGCATGCTGCTGGGCCTTTCGATTGCCCCACCCCTGTAGCTTTTGAAGTGACATGACCTTCTATCCCAGGACCGAGGTCGCCTGTTGCACCCGGCCCTGGACTCCCTGAACCTCATGACCTGGAGGCTCTGTGGCTGATGGAGGGAGAGAGAGCCTGCTCGGTGCAGGTCCAGCAAGTCCTGCTCGGCAGCAGGAAACCTTCCACACAGGTCGTGTATCGGGCTAAGCGGGTTTACCTGTTTGGCAGAGTCCCGGGGTATTCTGCTCAGTCTCTAGCCTATACAGGCGATCCTGGAGTACCTGCTCCAGCTAAAGCTCCAGGGTTTGATGCTGGCCTCGTTGAAGGTTCACCTGGTGGTCATTTCGGCCTTCCGTCAGCCGCTAGAGGGGAGATCACTGTTATCCCACCCCATGTCGGTCAGGTTCCTCAAGGGGCTGGAGAGGCTTTATCTGCAGATCCATGACCTGGTGCCTCCCTGGGATCTCAGCCTGGTCCTCTTGAGACTCATGGGGCTCCCCTTTGAACCCATGGCTTCATGCCCTCTGCTCCTGCTTTCATGGAAGCCAGCCTTCCTGGTGGCCATTACCTCAGCCAAAAGGGTCTCCAGGATTAGGGCCTTGACCTCGGAGTCCCCTTATACAGTATTCTATAAGGACAAGGTTCAGCTGAGGCCTCATCCGGCGTTCCTACCCAAGGTGGTTCTCCAGTTTCACTGTAGCCAAGATATTTTTCTCCCTGTGTTTTTTCCCAAACCGCACGGTTTGGAGGAGGAAAGGAGGTGGCACTCGCTGGGTGTGAGACAGGCCCCTGGCCTTCTACATCGAGCGTACAAAGCCATTCCGGAAATCAACACAGCTCTTCGTTGCAGTGGCTGACTGGATGAAAGGCTCACCTGTCTGTACCCAGTGCATCTCCTCATGGATTACATCATGCATTGAGTTCTGTTATGAGCAGGCGAAGGTGCTGCTTCTGGAAATCATCATAGTGCAGTCAACCAGAGCTCAAGCCTTATCCATAGCCTTCCTGGAGAGAGTGCCCCTGCAGGACATCTGCAAAGCCGCCACCTGGTCATCAGTGCACACCTTCACGTCCCACTATGCCATTGTCCAGCAGGCGAGAGAGGACGCAGGATTCGGCAGAGCGGTGCTGAGGGCAGCTCACTGGTAACTCCTACTCACCTCCAGGGTATTGCTTGTTAGTCACCTATAGTGGTATGGGTATGAGCAAGCACTCTAAGAAGAAAACAAGGTTACTTACCAGTAACTGATGTTCTTCGAGATGTGTTGCTTGTGGCCATTCCACAGCTCACTCACTGTCCCTGCTGCCGGAGTTGGCAGAAAGAAGGAACTGAGGGGGTGTAGGGCTGGCAGCGCCTCATATATTACGGCATGTGCACAGGGCTCCAGGGGGCACTGGAGCCTGCCCTATGGAATTTGCTAAGGGGAAAAAAGTTCTGGGTAACCGTGCACGGAGGCGTGCACACACCTATGGTGGAATGGACATCAGCAACACATCTTGAAGAACATCAGTTAGTGGTAAGTAACCTTGTTTTCTGCAGCAGTATGTGTATTCTGTACGCATGGGATTACACAAAAACCCTAGACCAAGACTGTGGTTAAATGACAAACTATTTAAAAATATATATCATTTCAAAAAATACCAAAGCAAGAAGGCAGCCAAAGTTAAGAAACTCAGATTACAGCTCAGACACCATTCTTAATCAACCATGCAGTTTGACATTGCCACTCCTATGAGTCCCCATTTAAGTGTTTTCTTCAGTTTAAACAGTACTTTATAAATGTAAAATAAGGAAGAGTAAAATGTGTAACCCTTTTACCGTGGGGAAAACACGCATTCTTTCATTAAATGTTTTTACTTTCTGCAGTGTTTTATGCTTTAAAAATAACTACTTACTCAGATTATATGTTTTTTATGTATAACAATTCATCATTTGAAGTCTGGGTTTTTCAACAAATCTTTAAGGTCTGAAAGATTTACAGCATTTTAAAAGAGAGAGAGAAAAGTGTAATAAACCAAATAGTTACTGTTTTCTTAAATGATTGCTGCATAAAATATGCCTTTGAGAAAGAAACGTTACCTTGATTTTGAGATAATGTTTTAGCTTTTCCCATTATTGTTCTCAAAAGCAGTCACTCTTTCTAATATACACAAACCAATGTATACACTAAATACTCAACACATTATTTCTTCTTGCTCTGTCCCTTACAAACATATAAACTACTGAGTACATACATGGATCTCTTAGAATGCTAAATGCAATCTAATTGACTGAGATAGTTTTGCATTACTGTCTTCCTAGCAGACTATTAGTTTATTGGGGGGGAGGGGAAATCCTTGACATGGTAATTCTGATATTGCAGCAAATTTTGAGCAAAACAGCCTTTTTAAAGGCTTGTCAGACATACTGTAGGGGGGAAATGAAATCAAAATGGTAGGCAAATGAAAGTGGATAAAAACACATCCACACACTCAGGATCACTCAACATGTGTGTGTGTTTTTTTGAGCAAAATGAAGTTTAAAAAAAAATGAGCCAGAAAATGGCTGCCATCATAAAACAAACACTATACAAACTAGGACCATCTTCTCAGTTGGAATCCCTCCTCCACTTCCAGTCATCTTCAATATGATTCCCATTCAGCCTTTTTGTTCTCATCTCCATTTTTCTGCACCACTCACCAATAATTATATTTCTGCTTTCGTTTTCTCGTACTTCCGTCCCACTGCCTGTGTGTCTACCAAACCAGTCTCCTAAATATCCCGTTAGCATCTTTCCATCATGGTCTTCATCAAAACTTTTTCCATGCGGTGCCTGCCAAAATCTAGAACTCACTCCCTCTTCCTTATTTCCCAAATGACCGCCCTCCCATTCAAGGCCCACATCAAAATATTCATTTCTTTGATGGAAAAATAACCCCAACCCTGGAAATAATGCAAAAATCCTAAAAGATTTTCTATTTTCTCTGAGTCTGAGGCAAGTGGGTGTGGCTTCTATACCCAAGGTATCCAGCGTTGCCTATAGAAATAGAAAACTTGCATGTTCCAGGAGCATGATGTGTTTTTTCCCAGGCCCTGTCATGACTTCCATGTACTGAACAAGTCATTGATGCCTTCACACCTTGGGCGTGGTATCATGTTCGGTGAGTAGTTTACTAATGCACTGAAAAAAAGATGAACAGCAGCATCTTACTTCCTTTCTGTGACAGGAAAAGATAGATATATTTCAATTTGTATTGTTGTTCCTATTCTCTGCTGCAGAATTGCATTAGATATTATAAATATTTTCTGTGCTGCTTTCAGCAACAATATACATTAGAAGAAGCTTATATTTAAGATGATTCCATTAAGTTGATCACAGAATAAAATTTATACACTTCTGCCAAAAGGTGTACACATAATTGGGAGTTTTGAATGTGTAAATCAGTTTTTCTCCCACTACTGGCAGCCTTTGATCAAGCTTCCTGCTTGTTTACCTAACAGCACCATGGCTCAGTGCTTCACCCCTTCCTCATGAGAGTAGTCCCACTGACCACAATGGAACTAATTGCATAAATAAGGACTACTTATGCCCCCTTATGTGCTTAACTTTGTGCACTATGAGCAGTCCCAAATCAATGGGATTACACATAGTGTGTAAAATTAAGCACATGTGTAAGTCTCTGTAGGCTCAAGCCTTCTATAGGTGAGGGTTGCAGTCTCAGGTCCCTAGCCAAAAAGTCCTATAAGGCAGATAAGGAATAAATTTGAACATTTGGAATAAATGGCTTATTTTAACATTTAATATTAAATGTTCCACTGTCTCTAAAGTTTTATCATGCAGGCACCTGTGTCATCATCTAGTAGTATTACAAAGGGCCAAAATCTACCTTTGAATACACATGCACATCTTTCATTTACTTCACTGGGAATTGTATATGAGTATCTAATAGAAGAATTTGGTCCATAAATTGCAGGTTAATTCCAGCAGTGTTAGCAGGGCCAGAGTGTTTTTATTTATTATTATGTAATGGCCATTTCTATAGTACTCTTTACCATAGTACTAAACATGTAAAAGTAAGCACTATGGAAAGAGCCCCTGGGTAAAAAGTGAAGTCAAGTCATCATTTTTATTCTAGTTAATTAAAGAACAGCTGAAAATCCTGTTTCCCATTTTCAGCACATGGTTCCGATTACATTTGCTGAAAAACGAACCTTGGATTTGATCAAAGCATTCACCCTCGTTTTCTCCTGTAGCCCTTAGTTTCCATTTTGCCTTCTAAGCCAGTACAATGTCCTCTTTCATTTAACAAGGTGATTGAAGTGTAGCTTTAAAGATCAATTTTATTTTCACTAAGAGCTGGAGTTCCAAGCTGAAAAGGGAAGATAGGCACACACAGTTATGTTTGTGTCGGCTGATGCAGCGTTTCAGGACCATGGAAGAAGATAAAGGATTACGCACCAAGTATTAAAGCCAGTTTTCCAGAGACATTTTTGCTTCCACTCACTGAGGCTGGGTCTATACTGACGGCGGCAAATTTGTAGACCCGCTCAGTCAATCCAGAAATCGACAGAGGAAAACCACCCCCGTAAGTGGTGTAACGCTGCGTTGAGGGAACGCTGTTCCCGTCACGCAGTGCAGTGTGGACGGCACGTGGAGGAGATGCCACGAAGTCGACAGGAGATACGCAAGTGTTTTACGTCACTTGCGTATCTCCCGTCGACTGACGCCAAATCCGGAAGGTAAGTGTAGACCTGGCCTGAGATAGGAACATCAACTTGCTCAATACATGAAAGATATTTATATTTCCCTTACTGTGTTAGGCATATGGTCAGTATGGACAGCCTATTCCAGTGAGTAACAGAAGTCTCTATCCAAATAAATGAATTTCAATACAACTCCCATTGCCTGTAATGGAAAGAAATCCCAGCTTTCACTAAGATTTTCTCAGAATTTTTGGATATTGTTAGTGTTTTGAAGGAGGAAGGAAAAACTGGTGTCATATGCATCATAAAAATTGGAGATGGAAAAGACCTGCACTGTTAGATCATCTCATCCATCCTCTTGCCAATGCTGTGTGGAGAATTGGCTTGAGTAGAACATGAGACGAAGGGCCAGATTGTACCAGTAGGGCACAGAGCTGTGGGAGGCCACGTGCTACAGAAAGAATAATGCCTCCCGGAGCTCCTGGGCAGTGCAGCTGATGTGTCACTTCTTCAGAGAGTGTGGCATGCAGTCCCCTCCATGTCTAGCCAGCTCTGCTCTGCCTCCTTCAGGCCTCTTTTGAAGAAGCTAGTGGCCTCGGGTTGCAGACTTATGTATCCTTCCACTTGGGAGAGCACAAAGGCTGCAGTTTGGTCAGTCACTGAACAGAGGGATGCAAAGGAGGAAAAGGCTCCGTATGTCCTTGCTCATCATGATATAATCACAAAAACTGGCTGCCATCTAGCCCAAGAAACGAACAAAATTGTGTCCTCCATTGAAGAATGCTCATCCCACGTTGTACTCAGGAAAAATATCAGTTTCCCACTGATATAAAGTGAGTTCCCTTCTTTCTGTTCCGCAGAGCTTCCTGAATAGCAGATACCCAATACAGTCACCCTTAAGGTGAGGCTTCCCTGAATCTGTTTTAACATGTTTTGTTAAAGACATGGATCTTTTGCTGCTAACTCCATAAGCAACAAGTAAAGGGAAAACAAACAGCTTATGGTAATTAAATGGGACGTACGTGCCTGATTCTATGCATCAGATAGAAACCATTGATTTAATTGTACAGGGAAAGCCATGTAAATGGGATGCATTTAATCAGGACAGACACTTTAATGGGACAGCAATGGGAGAATGGATTTCAGGTCTCTGGATTAAAATATATTTGTGATTTGTTGTTTTAATAGAATCCTTGTTAACTGCAAAGGCCTGCATGCGGGATGACTGATGGACTGTTTTCCTGTGTCAGTCTTGGGCAGAGAGGTGCTAATTGTGTTTATTATGCAATGTAAATGTAATAAACAGTGAATGTTCTTAAGTGATGTGAACCGCAACAGGCATGACCTGTAATGAGCTTTCTCTGGCCAACTGAATGAAGGATCTTGCGGCTCTGCAGAAACCTACTGCTGTTTATCTTCAGATACTGATCAATTCTGTCTCTCTAAGAGCCAGGCTGGTAAATCCAAGCATAAACCAGGAAGATTTTATCCAAATGGATAATGAATATGAATCAGATACAGAAGTGTAGCTGCATAGACAGTGAATCAGCAGACATGCTTCAGGTTTAAGTCCTATAGGTCCTCACAATGGCCAGAGGAACCCTAGACCAAAATATTCAGAAGTGACTAGTAGGTTTGAGAATCTCCATTTTCAGGCTGCCCTTCTGAGACACACTTAAAAGGGCCTGATTTTCAGAGAGTGATACAACACCACATTTCTTTCTCCCTAGCCATGGAGGGAAGAGATCGCTCTTGTCCCTTTTCTCTCCTGGTACAGGAAGGTGTTTTAGCAATCATGGGCGTGTACTGATCGGAGTTCTGCTAACTCAGCCTTTCAAAGTGCCAATCATGGCATTCCGCAGGAAACCCTATGAGCTTTTTTGTGCCTGAAGGTCCGCCCCCATGAGGTACATCAGACAAACCATTTGTAATATCTGGGGGCTCAGCAGTACATAGCTCTGGGACATCTAACAGTGCACAGTCCTGCTCCCCTCTCTGAAGCGTATAATCTGCATTATAATTAATGGAACTGCACTCGGGTAAGGCCAACAGGATCTGGCCCACTGGTAGTAAGCTGTCCTTCTGTAGAGGAAGTGTTCTGAACAGAGAACATTCTGTATCTGTATTAGTTGCTGTAAGTTTACATTGGAAGATCAAAACCTTACAGTATATTAGATCTTGTTTGCAGGGAGCTGTTACCAGACAGGCTGAAGTAAACGTCACTCCACACCCTCTTTTCAACAGTTTCCATGGAAGCCAAGCACACGTGCTATATTAGATGTTGACATGGCAAGGGTCTGACCAATTCTCAAACCTGGGTATGTAAAGGTAGGAGCCTAAATCAGCACTCTGGTGCCTAATACAGCCATTTAGGGGCCTAATTTTAGGCACCCAAGTTTCCAAATTGATGTCAATAATACTTGGCACATCTACAACACTTTTCATATGGGGCTCTCAAAGCTCGCCATAAATATTGTTAAATTAAATCTTCACAACACCCCTGAGAGAAAAATGTTGCCCAGGGTAACCAGAGGCAATCAAGTATTTTCTCCAAGATTACCCACAGAGAGCAGTAAAGAGTGCCCAGGATTCTGGACAGCAGCCCCTGGCTCTAATCACAAGGTCATTTTTCCATCTCATTTACATACCGGGGAGCTAAAGTGCAGTGTCCTAGTATCAGAGACAGGGACCATGGACTACATGACAGTGGTTGCGACCCTCTCCTGCTTACACACTAGAGGCATATTATCATATATTATATGCTGTTATTTACAATATGCACCATAGGCTCTGAGAGAAGAAAAACAGGCTAAAATACAATCAGTGTTAGGGCATCTATAACTCAATGAACATGCCCGAAGCCTTTCTTTGTTTGACCTCATTTCTACCAAGGACTGCAGAATGGTCTGTAGGAAAAGAACACCTGACTACCTAGCCCTCAGCTGCATCATATCCTGGCCATAAAGTCTGCTAACCAAACAGTTCAGCATCTAAGTGTGAGATGGGGAAAATTCCTGTGTACTACCTGCTTCTTGTGTTTGTGTATTTCATTTTATGACACAGCATGTCCCGTAACGCAGCCAGCAAAGAAAGAGATGGGAAATGAAATCAGCTGTCTCAAAGTTGTACAAATAAATAGCCAAAAAAATAAGACTGGAATTTCAAGAACAATTGAACCATTTAACCTAAACATATATGATATACTAATGAGGGTTTCTTTAAGGTAATCAGTCTTGCGTTACAAGAGCGTGGAGGAAGCAAAATAGCCCGTTTCCTCCCCTTCTCCTTTTTCAGCAGACTCTCACTCTCCTGCTTAGCTGTTTTTGGAAAGAAGTGGCGGTTGTCCTACTCATGAATCATATGAATGTTTTGTTTTGTCTCACTGGACATAGGACAGCAATCATGCGAGAAGAAAACAGCCCAACACAATTATGATTTATAGTAATTCTTCAGTAATAAGCCACAGTAAGCCCACTATAATATGTTAGTTTTTCTAATTGTGACTTTGCGTTTTATTTAATGTGAAGAGTAGCAAGATGTAGAATATTTTCAAGTTTTGCTTTAATAACTGCATCACATGAAATTGATATAGGACCTCCCATGTTGCATTTGCTGTTAGAGAATGGCTCCCTCACTAAAACACCTAATCCCCACCACCACACCTGAACTTCGAGAAGGGGTCAGAATTCAAACACAGATCTAGATTCTTATGTGTCATTTAACCAGATAGGAGAAAAACCTACGTAAATCCTCATGCTTCGGTATATATGCCAACTACTACTAACTGGTTATTCCATATTTACATATTAAAGGCTCTCACAGGATGAGCTGGTCCTTTAAGGGTCCAGCCTCACCTGTGACTAGTTTATCTCTCAGCCCATGAGTCATGTGAAGGGAGCATGTGACTAGGCACCAGGCATGATGTGGAATATGAGGGCAACCTGAGGTCAATCTGGGGAAAGATTCAAAAGTGACAGGAAGGCCTAGAGTCTCTTAAAGGACCAACTCAATCTGTAGCATGGGGATTCATGTACCTTCCTCTAGTGCGTCTAATACGGATTGTTGTCAGACATAGGGTAGATGGACTACAGGCCTGTATGCCCAGTTGAAAAGTAGGCAGACGTTCCTTCGCACAGCTGCGTGTGGAGTGAGGATAAATGACCCATGAGGTGGTGTCAGGGAAGAGTATAATAAAAGTGAAGTTCAACCTTAAAAAGAATAGTCCATCTTCTGAACCCCTGGTTGTTGTCTGTTGCAAACCCCATTTATTTGGCATGGAGAAAGATTTGGGTCTCACTGTGGTAATGCAGTCCAAAATTGATGCATGACAGCTACTGGAAAGCCAAAACAAATGTATGCGGGAGGCCGTTTTCCTTCCAATACAAAGCATAAAGAGCAGAACAAAAGGGAAGTAGAACAAGAAGGAACAGAGACCAGGAAAACAAAGATACGCTTTTACAGTGGGTTTCACAATCACTTTCTTTTTTCTCTCTTTGTCTCATAACTTACAAAAAAATTGGGATCCAAAAGAGACATACCAACTTGAAGTTAATGAGGCACATCTGAGGTTTCTCCTGCCATCAGCCATCTGATGCAATGAGTTTGATTCCCAGCTCCTGGGAAACGGACTTGAATGACTGGCTGTTCTTATCTCATTTAGGCTGTCTGGAGGCTTTATGTTCTTTTATTACTTGTGATTTAATCATAACACACCCGTTCTCTCACCAACAACTAGTTGCCAAATAGAAACTATTCCACACCCAGTCCTTCACCAACCACAACTGGAGTGGAAAATTGCTATTCTACAAATAAATAAAAGCACTTTGAAGGCCTCCAAACTTACTAATATAAAACACTTCAATAAATATTAATGCCAGCAGTGCATTTTTTTAATTTATCTGGCTATATTTCTTTGCTGCTCATGTTTATGCCTAATTGGTTTGAATTGTAGCATGTAATTATTTTATTGCCTTATACTAGGAGAGACAATGGGTAAAACGCTGGCCCTAATAAAGTCAATTGCAAAACTTCCATTGGCTTCAATGGGGGTGAGATTTCACCCAAGCATTTTTAAAAGTTCTTAGAGGCACATAGATTTGAATTTGGGAGTCTCCACTGCTAAGCAGCTGGACAATAAGCTGCAGGCGCAGTGTGCCGGAGTGGTTGGGAGGTGACTCTGAAAGATGTGATGAAAGTTCTGATACATTCATTCCAGTCTTGGTGTAAACGTATTTTACAGCAGTTTCTTCAAAGTGATATTTGCAGAGGTGAAGCTTTTCGCCTAAGAAACCAAGAAAAGAGGTGCAAAATTATTGAGCTCCTGAAGTCAAGACACTCAGTGAAGCACACAACTGAATTTCATTGATCATGTCTGCCTTGCATGAGTAGCCATACAGCACTAACTAACTCCCAAAGCCCTGTCCCAGCATGCACTGGGCTCGGTGTAAGATTCCAGGAAGGATTCTCTGGGAACAATCTCTTCTTTGGTTATTTCAAAGTTCAGGGCAGAAATTCTGGGACTCAATCCAGCATTCGCTGAAGTCAGTGACATCAGATCTATGGAGGCAACGTAACTAGGACAGAACAAGTGTGATGTTTGGAGAGGTGACACAACACAAGTGTGCTGCTCCGTCAGTAGTGAGTGTGTTTTATTAATGGATTGTTTGTTTCCAATGGCCGTGCTTGTATGTGACCTCAGCACACAGGGGAGAGGGTTTGAAGAGGGAATAGGAGATCTCCACTGACAAATGGGTGCTGTTAAAGTTCCATCCACTGAATCGCTTTCTGTGGAATCTGTACTGAAGCACTGCTCCACTGTCGTGTTAAGAGGGCGCTGTGTTTCTGGAGGGGCTGTTTCAGGTGAAGTACAAGTTGTTGGTCCTGACCACTTGTGACCATTTGGACCCAAATATTTAAAGATGACAGCCTGCGGACTCTGTGTCATAAATTGGTCTCATACTTGTATGCCTTCGTGTGTGTGCAGTTCTTGCAAATACAGGTCCTTAATTTGTGCATGCAAAGTACCATGTGATAGGATCTTCTGCGGTTGAGCTGCCTAGGGACTAGGGCACTGGCCATTTAGTCTGTAAGACCAAAAGGGATAGTAGGGGGACCTGGACCCTCCCTCTCTACTGGGTCCCAGCCCAGGGCCCTGTGCGGGAGTCAAGAACTGCTTTCCTGGGCTACTTGCTACAAGTCCCTTCATTTTGGGGGCGTGGCCTCACTAGTCCAGTTGCCCCGAGTGCTGGGGCTTATTTGCAGCTTCCTCTTGGCAGGGGAGCCATTACTTGACTGAAGTGGTTGCGCTGGCTGGCAGGTCACTAATCTGTCCCTTTGGGCAGGCAGACAGAGAGCTCCTTTCTTCTTGCCAGTCAGCCCCCCACCTGAGCCAAACTCCATTCTTCCCCTCCCCCCCTGCAGACCTGGAATCGGCTGTACATTCTAGTTAAGTGCCTACTTGGCCAATTTTACAGCCAGTTGTGCTAGTTGCATGTGCAAGCATTGGGTACCAACTTCTGCACAAGCTCAAGCAAGTTTTTTTTAAAACTAAGCTGTATAGATTGTATTATACTTGTTCACAATAGCAGAGAGTTTAACTGGATTGTTATTGTTTTACCCTCTTGGTGAAGTGCTTTGGGATGAAATGTCTGTGTTCCTAGGATACCATTTTTATGATTTGATTTCATAGTCATCGGCCCAGGGAATCATCCCCAGGAGCTGCTTGTTCCCTCCCCTCATCTCTTTCCCAACCTTTTGTTGCTCCATTTGTTAGTAAGATTTCTCCAGTACATGAGCATAGTTAGCTTCGTCCATTGACATACCGAATCTGGCTGCTTAGTGGAGATGGGCCTGCAATGACTAGTTTTCTGTCTCCATCTCATATTAGCCTACTAAAATAGGAGCACATCATGAAATGAAAATTTAGTATTGCTTGAGCTTATTGGGTGTAAAACTAGCTTAGTCATGCCCAAATGGTGGCTATCTATATCTGTTGATTACAGACTGGAAGGCCTCAGCTTGAGATTTTGAAGATTTTGTAAGGATTTTGTGGGGTCTTGTGATATAAACTCTATTCCCTAAAGTTCAGGAGTAAAGCCAAAACTTGAAAAGACATCATTGCAGTCAGTGAGTAAGAAAGTGAGTTATAGCTTCAGGATTTGGCATAAAGTCTTTGTCTTCCAAAAACCTGTTAGTTTCACGTACATATACATTCTGTAGCGTGTGCATCATAACTGTGATATTCTTCTGAGGTCAGATGCCAAAACTATCCAGACAGCTGACTAAATCAAATACCTTTTTGTACAACAAATCTCTTCTTTGATATGTCTGAGGAGAATTGTTCTCTCTGAGTGAGCTTAGTTTTAAGGAACTTTCTTTGTCTGAGGAGCAAGACTATTTGCTGCTTTTCTGAAGCCGGAAGTTGACACTTACAATGCAGCTGCCATGACACTATGGTTTTCGTGCTATTCTGGAATATGTCTTTATGGCAGTACTGCATGGACTAGCAACCACAGGTTGTATCTTCACATACACCGTACTGCGTAGTCAATGCAGCGAGAGGGGGGATAAAAAACATTCATTGTGGCATTCCTGGGAACCTACTTTCCCCCCACAGGATATGAGTGAGTCACATTGATTGCAATATCCTGTAAGCCCCTTTTAGCTCAGACTTCACTTTGGCTTTCCTCTCCATATACTATAGATACATAAAAAATCAAGTCCGATGGTGATTATAATGATAATGGTAATTATATATTACAAACACAGAGATACTCGTATGAAGTGAGGGCAACATTTTAATTCATGTTACTAGACAGTAGAGAGCCCATGAAATAATATTTTAAACAGGTTAATCACAGCATTAGTGTTGCTTCCTCATTACAGAAAGTCTGTAAAATAATTTTATAATTCATTTGATAAAAAGCTTCTCCATTTTGAACTAATGGTGCTGAAGGGATTCTAGCAATTAAGCGTTAAGCTGTGTATGAAAAAGGCATTATGGAAGAGGAGAGATTTTCTAAATACTAGCCAACAGGGATTGTTCAAGCCCACAGGAGGAACAGATGTTTTAGCACCTGCACTTTGTTCTATCAGAAAAGAATTCAGATTTGGATGCTCCACGCTGAATCATTTTGTATTTCTTTTTTAAAGATGTCTGCCCCTTCCTTAAATTGTATGTATAGCCAGGAAAAAATGACATTAGTATTGTGCCATAGGTGTGCATAGTGCTTATAGGAAATATTTAAATGATTTCTCTACCTGCAGAGATTGACAATCTAAAGTTAGACAGGAGATGTGATATAAATAACAGATTTGGGGAAGCACATGAGCCAATAGGAGGAAGAATACAGCCCTTCAGAAGTGCTGTTTCCCATAGAATGTGAGACATAAAAGCTAGTTGCATTATAGACACATTCCTGGTTACTACTTTTGTTTACTTATAAATTACATAAGCATATCACTAAAGGAAATGAAGTGGTTTTCAGTGGAAGGTTATAGTTAATAAGCTTTGTGGGAGATGTGAGTTTTAGGGAGGGATCTGAACGTGTTGTGTCTGGTGCTTTGGAGCACCAAAAGCATAACAGTAGCATGGACGTTGTCTTTTGCTAACTTTACTTCTGTTCTCCTTGGAGGCCAGACTGTGTGATACCTTTTTCCTCACACCTTACTCCAGGAGAAGTCTCACTGAGCTCAATGGGCCTTTGTGAACAAGGTTTTACTCAATGTCAATGGCAGCATCGCTAGCAGCCCTATGTGTTCCCTTCTGCTGAAAAGAGTCTCTCTCCCTCCCTTACTTTCAGTGTTACAAAGCCAATATCTTCAGACAAACAAGTTGGCATTTGTTCTTCCTAATGAATCTTAAACAAAATTGCCAGCTGAGTTCTGATTCCAGAATCTTTTTGATGATAGTTTGGGAGGATGTAAAGTATGAAGCAAACACAGCTTCAACGATCACATACCAACTTGGGCCTGCAGCACTAACGGTTGGAGAAACATTTTGGACTAACAAACAGATCCAATGTGATCTATCATCAAGATAATATTTATATAGAACCCCTTTTCTGGGTCCCCATGTTTTAAGAAAGCTCCATTAGACCATTGCATGCACATTCAAAACGTGAGACCAAATTTCACAGTGTGCACACATTTTAAAAGCGCAAACTCCAAATGGCACATTAAGTGGACTAGTGACAAATCGTCAGGTTTCCATTATGTAGCTGTCATTCTGGAGATTTTCCCACATGACTAGGAAGCTCTATAATTGGGTGCATTCTGGGCAAGATCTGACAGTCCCTACCGAGGCAAAACTTCCCCCTTTAGTGTCTGAGGTTCAGAGGTGAATTACAGTCTCCAGGTTCTCTCTGGCCTACCCTAAACTTAGATGTACCAAGGCTTGGTCTACACTTAAAATTTGGGTTGCCATAACTACAGGGCTCAGGAGCTGTGGTTAAGCCATTTGAACCCCCAGTAGATGTGACTAAGTTGACAGAATCATTCTTGCATTGACCTACTATTGCTTGAAGAGATAGTTACTACGGTGATGGAAGAAGTCCTTGCATCACTGTAGTGTGCATCTACGCTACAAGGTTAGAGCGCCCTACCTGCATTTATGCTGCTGTGACACCTCCCCCACCCCCACCCCCCAAGTGTAGACAAATCCTTAGACTTGCTTATGTGAGCGTCTGACTTTCAACCTTTAGACTCACCTCTCTACTTTGGTTCATTGCGGGAGGGATTCGTGCCTGAGTAGGCACTGTGGGACCATGCATAGTTCACTGGGACTACTCACCTGAGTAAGCACTAGCCTTTATGAGCAAAGGTTGCAGAACTGGGCCCTAAAATCCACTGAGGCTCGCACCTACTTACCTGCATATAATTTACCCCTCCCTTACACACTGCCTCTGAGTTCAGTCAACTGAATCTAACTGGGTGTAAGAGTCAGGCTGTGATGATGTCACTAACAGGCTAAAGGACCAGTATAGAGGTGTGTAGCAAGAAAAACAAGGAGAGTGCAAGATGGGGAAAATTAAATTGCTCCACTGTGACTCTCCCTTCTGTAATCTGAACTAGTGTATAGCTGTGTCACCCCAATCACTCACTCCTGGGTACTGTCTTGCATTTGCCCCCACTGTGTGAACCTCCCACTCCTAGTTCAGCCCATGCACAGCCTCCTGCAAGCAAGCGGTCCCTGATTTAGTGAATGAGTGCTTCTGGCCAGCGACTCATGGGATTATGCAATAAAACAGCCAAGCAAACACTCCTAATTCCAGATTCAACCCTAGGAACTGCCATTTTACAGAGTTCAGTGCTGTCCACTGCACTCTGCAAAGTCATAGATGTTCACCAGTTTATCAAAGACATTGATATGCACCAGCTTTGTCACTTTAAACCAGGGGTGTCAAACTCAATTGGTATGGCGGGCCACATTTACATTAAGTTGAGTTCAGGGGGGCCACGCATAACACACACTACTCTACTCTACCTTTCATGCTCTACTCTCCGCCGAAAAAATCTCCCCGCAGGGTAAAATTCGGCGGCACGGTAGGAGAGAGAGGCTCTCACAGGGACTTGCACACTCCACTCTCCGCCGTTAAATCTCCCTGTGGGGTCACATTCGGCGGCCATTTCCTTTTTAACACGGCCATTTCCTTTTTAAGAGCTCACGCAAGATGTCCCACAACTTGCCTGAGCTCCGCTCAGAAAACACTGACAGCACAAGCCTGCGGCCGGATTCGGACTGCGGGCCAGATAACACAAGCCCGCGGGCCGCAGTTGGCCCGCGGGCCGCGAGTTTGAGACCCCTGCTTTAAAGAAAGTCTCTACACACATCCAAACTACATGCATTGCTTTAGATGAAACAAACAATTAAGTTTATTAAGTAGAGAAAGATTGTAAATGATTATAAACCAGAGGAATATGTCAGACTTAATCAAAAGTAAATAAAAGGCAAATCACATTCTAAACTACACTTAATACTTCAGTAGCCTTACCGTCTTTAGGTGGTTCTCACCACAAGGTGGTTAGTCGGCCCCCAACCAGACTTCTCCCGGCCCCGTGGACAGTCTTGATGTCGTCTTGTAGATGGAGCATAAGAGAGAACTTGAGTGACCAAAATGTCTCTACCTTTAACACGAGTCTCTGCCACCCCCTCAGATTAGGTGACCGACAATGTCCAGCATGGTTTCCTCCACTTGAGTCAAATATACATCATCATATCAGATGCTTAGGCCAGTCCATTATTCCTGAAAGAGCTGGGTTGTTTTATGCATGCTTTAGTGAGGCGTGAACTACCTTCTCTGCCTTTAGTGTTTACCTGGATCTGCCTCAGGCAACGTGAGACACATATTTCGGAATATTACATAGCAGAGCTGCATAATCATACATATGACATTGCAAGAAACATACTACCATAACCATAATGTTCAGTATGTCATGACTATTCCAAAAACACCTTACATGACATACTTTGCATTAAACAATGCACAGTTACACTATAAGGATTAACATGAATGATCCACAATCACAGCATATGGGTGTGCATGGGTACAGTGTGTCACTCCCATCCTACTTTAACTTACTCATTTTAGTCCAACTTGGTGAAAGGAGTTTTACCCATGCCACCTACTACCACCTTTGAATTTTGGCTCAGTATGTTTTCCCATTGAAGTCAATGGGAGTTTTACCTACACATGCAGAATTTAAGTATCAGTATAAATCGAGTATAACCCATTCTTGTCTATGAACAAACAAAAGCACAAGACAAAAGCACAGTGTAAAATACAAGTTTCTAAACAACTACAAGACAGTTTACTTTACTGACAGATAAAGATAAACAGGAGGAGGCAGCTGTTAAAAGAATTCCCCTTGACCTGACAATGTGTAGTTTTCCACAAACTAAATGCAAACCCAACAAATAAAACAAAATATTTAGATTCTACAACAGAACTTCCTTGAGGATTCTGCCAATTATTTTAGAGGGAAATAGGCATAAGGTATGTGAAATGGAAAATGCCATGCTTTTCTGGGCTGAGATTACATTTGTTACAGATGTAAAATAGAGAGATATTTTCTTTTTCAAATTAGACTAGATTAGAAGACCTCTTGATTATTTATGCCTGCATACGTGGACTGAATAAGCATTCTAATATCACTTTCCTGTATTAAAATGAAATCTATTCAAAATTATGGAACTCACCAACTCCTTTAGTATGTCAAATGAGAAGGTACAAGCTGAGAAGGTTACTTTTTTTTTATTATGTATAGATGTCAACTGATCATGGTACCATCTTAACCAAAATAACATTCTCTCCTTCTATCACAAAAGACTAGAAGGCGAGAAACAAATTTTATGAAAATAATAGACAAGAAATGGACAGAAGATAAAACCACTGACAAAATGGTGGCAGTCCAGGTAAAATGGAGCTCAGATCCTAACCACACTCTACTTTTGGTTTGTGAAACTCTAACCTGATCAACAAACTTATCAGACATCCAGCATGCACTATAATCTGAGGCTCTGGTTGAGAATCAAAACAGAAAGGTTCTATTTTCCTTTATTTAGCTCAGACAGCTGAAATTTCACAAAAATGTTTACACTTATGAGATTTCAGCCTGAAATGGTGAAAATATTCAAATCACCATACAAAAGTGCCTCCATTTAAGGCAAAAATCTCGTAAGAATTTGATGCTGTTAAATCCAGATCCAAACCAGAACCCTTGGCCTGCTATTTACCTTATCCCCAAAACTTAAATCTAATGTTAATCCAAATATCGTTCTGATTTTGATTTGTTACCAAGAAAACACATTTTGCTTCTATACAGTATCACTTCCAGATTTCAACCATATTAACACCCAGACCCAGGATACAAGCAAACCTATTAAAACACAAACAACACTTTAAAAGTCAGTAGGAAACACCGGTATCTTCTGTATGTTTACAGATCCCTAGAGAAAAGCTTCACCTTCGCCATGCTGCCACATCAGCTGTTGTTTGACCACATCAAAATATGCAAAATACAGGCAGCCTGTTAACAAACATAGAAGCAGTTATCACAAACTGGTGAATGTAAAGCCCTAGTGAAAATTAAAGGGAAGAAAACACTTCAACAAGCTCTCAAACAATAAAATATTCCCCATCAAAAAGTAAGGAAGATGAATGGTCAGGAAGGAAAGTGGCTGCAGAAACAGCCTCACAATGTGTCCCATGGAATTTGAAATAATAAACGATAAACACATATGGCCAGGTTTTCAAATAGACCAATGCCTAGAATTATAGGCAAAGAATTGCGTGTGCAGTTACTACAGTTGCATGTGCCAATGAGATATACCCAGTGTGGCTATTCCCACTAGGAGCTATCTACACTGCAAAGCAAAACCCATGGCAGCAAGTCTCAAAGCCTGGGTCAACTGATTCAGGCTCAAGCTATGGCATTAAAAAAATAGGTGTGTAGATGTTCCTGTTCAGGCAGGAGCCTGGGCTGTGAAAGAGCCCAGGATCCAGCCCAAGTGTCAACAGCTACACCGTTATTTTTAGCTCCATAGCGCAAGCTGGGTCAGCTGACCAGGCCTCTGAGGCTATGTCTACACTAACAGCGACCAAGTTGCCACCATCAGATCGACTTATCTGGATCAACTGAAGACCTGCTCAGTGAATCCAGAAGTCGACGCTATTTATCAACCCCGCAAGTGGTACAGTGCAGTAAGATGGCACGCAGACGAGAAGCACAGCAGTCGACGGGAGTTATGCAAGTTTTCTGCATAGTTTGCGTAACTCCTGTCAACTGCCACCGAATCGCTGAGGTAAGTGTAGACCAAGCCTGAGACTTGCTGTTGTGTGTTGAGTTGTTTTTTTTTTTTTTGCAGCGTTGATTCCCACCTGATTTACACTTGCAAATATCTAACGTATCAGAGATCCAGTTACTATGCGTATTTTACGTGTGCTTTTGCATGTGCAGTCCCATGAGTAACTATGGGCTTCTTTCTATTTGAAAATGGACCATCGTATAAAAGGTGTGATTTTCAAAAGCATTAGATTAATTCCTCCCATTAAATTCAAGGAGAAAATCCAATTGACTTAATGGGCACAGAATTAGGCCATTGCAGTGTGCTTTAGAAAATCCCATCCTAAACCTTTTCCCATCCACCTGCTCTATTAATTTTGGCTATGTTGTGACATAGCTGCCATGACAAAAAGGATGTGGACAAAGTGGAATGAGTCCACTGGAAGGCAACTAAAATGTTTAGTGGGCTGGAGCACATGACTTATGAGGAGAGGCTGAGGGAACTAGCCTTTTTTAGTCTGCAGAAGAGAAGAATAAGGGGGGATTTGATAGCACCTTCCAATTACTTTATTCAAATTCAACGATCTATATACTTCCTGCACTAAATTAATCTCTGCTGTAACTGCTCTGACTTTAACTGGATTTAAACCAGGGGAAAATTTGCTCCTCTACTAGCCATCTGATTTGACTAATCTTATTCCAGTGAGTGGAAGAGTCAATGTCTCAGGTCTTGCTGTCCTGGGGCTGTTAGTGTGCAGTAAGCTAGGGTGTGAATTTAAAATGCACCAGCTACTCTGCCCTAACCCTGTATGTGGGCTCTGTGCACTAAGAGTGCCCCTGGGTGGTTTAGTTTAATTCACTTCCAAAGTGCAGTAAGCTCTTGTACACAAAGGCACTCTGAATGTGCAGTAACAGTGCCCACACAGGTAGTAAGTGCAGAGCATCTTGTGTGCACTAGTGTGGGTTTCTTCCCCAGGTAGATAAGCCCTCAGTTCCATTTAGAGCCCTTTATGCATGGTTTTGAAAATCAGCCTCTAACTTGACACAGTAAAATGTAATACATTTTACCTAAATCAGGACAAACCAACCTCCAGGAAGTTACTGGTAGACACAGATTTAATACTCAAACTTTAATACAAACTTGTACGTGGTGTGAACTCTCGAGTGAACATTTATTTTGGTTTAAGAGTAGCTTATTTTTATTTATCTTAAACCTGTTCCTAATTGATTTAAAATAAGGCCTTGTGTACATGGGAAAGTTGCACTGGTATAATCTAATGTGAGTTTAACCCAATATTGCTAAACCAGTGCAAGCCCCTTGTTGTCACTCTTGTTTCATTATAACAATGGTCTTTTTCAGTTTAACTTGAATTGATTAGAAACAGCTTTAAGTTAACCTGAAATAAGAGTGTCCGCATAGAGGTTTATACCAGTCTAACTATATCAGTTTAAGAACCAGTTTTAAGTTAAACCAGTGCAAATTTCCTATGGAGACAAGGCCTGGACCAATATAAGCCCAGTTTAAACTGCAATAAGAGTGTCTACATAGCCTTTTGCACTGAAGATCATCTGAGCCTCCATTTCCTTAAGCATCTTCCGCAGCTCAACAGTCTCCCAGCGTACGGTCCAGCGAGAATCCAGCTGTGTCATTTGTTCACATACGAAGGACAATCAGTGGATTTTTTCATGCTCCCCTTAGCATCCTCTTCAGCCCGAGGTCCATATCCCGTATTTTAATTCCTAGCACACAGCACATCCTTTTGTTCTCCAGATCAGCTCTGGTGACAACCCCTGTCTGTTCTTCTTAGTAGGTAGTCCCCA
Organism: Mesoclemmys tuberculata; assembly: GCA_007922155.1. Taxonomy (NCBI): domain Eukaryota; kingdom Metazoa; phylum Chordata; order Testudines; family Chelidae; genus Mesoclemmys; species Mesoclemmys tuberculata. The sequence continues at coordinate 46,523,662 of ML675629.1, forward strand.
ATCATGCAGACCTGCCTTTTCCTGGTGATAGTGTGATTCTCCAGCCTTCCTCCCATTCTTTCTGGCTGCAAGTCCTCTTGTCTTATTTTCCCTTGCAGTCTTCTGCGAGCCATACCATACCCAGAGTTCAGAGCTCCTGGAGGATATCTCCATTGGGTCTTCCCCTCTTCTTATAGGACTAGCCGCTCTTCTCTTCTTCCTTGCCTTGCCACCTTCAGTTACTGCCTGCTGTGCCCCTTCTTTTTCCAACTCAACAAACCTGTTTCTGAGCTCTATTTCTCTTTCACTAGCCCATCTTTTTCCTCTTTTGGGTTCTCGTAGTCACATGCTTCCACAGACCACTTTCCTCACCCAGCCATCTCCCCTCAGAGTTCTGCAGTCCAGCTTGCATCTGCAAGTCTTGACTTTTCCCTTCAGCTTCCTCTTGCCTTTGTTCCACTAGCTGCTCAAATCCCCTTTGAAATTCAACCAGAGTTTCCACCCACATCTCCAGCCCTTGGATCTTCTCTTCCATCGGCTCTATCAAGCGACACTTCATACAAACAAAGCTCTTTTTCAAGTACCCACTGCAGGATCATGTACCTCCCACTGCTGCCACATCCGGTCATCTTCATTGTTCTGCCATTGCTTGGGTCATTTACCACCGCTGTCTCTACATCTGTCTAGCCTTCCCGCCTAGCGTCCCTCTAAGGAAAAAGAAAAAACAAAACAACAAACAAAACCAAAAAACCCAGAAACACCACACACTTCCTCTCCCAAACTCCCATTCACACTCTCCTGTTTACAACTCTGTTCGCTGGCTGCTCTGCTTGTGCTGGTGGCTGACAGTTTGGCTGCCTTTATAGAACTACTAATCAGAGAAGCCCTGCCCCCTAATCAGGGCTCTCCTTCTCTCACAGTCCACCACCTCCTACCAGCCTCTACAAACTGAACCGGGGGGGGGGGGGGAGAGAAGAGAGAGAGACACAACACGACACGAAGGCACATGACACAAAACAGGAAAAACACACAACACCCACAAAAACTCACTCACTCACTGCCCCTAAGGACCACGGCCTTGCCTCCTCCAAAAGAACTCCCACTCAAACTCCAGAGTTTAGAGCTGTTTGCTGGCTCCTGTGCTGCTGCGCCTGTGTAAATGAGAATCAGTCCCAGTTATTTAGGGTCATGTCTTCTGAATTCATGCCTGACCATTACCAGACCCAATTCTTAGACAAGGACCATGGATGAGCTTTTTGATCAATTTGGGGAACTTAGTCACACATCCTCCATCACATAATTGTACATTGTGTCTAAATCCTCTAAACTGCTTTGGAAACCTCAACCTAAAGTGCATTTTTTTCCATATCTGACTTCAGTGCTGACTGTATTTTAAAATGAGTGCATCTGCACTTAAATTACAGATCCTCTCTCCAAAAATCACTTTAAATGTGTATATATTTGCCAGGAATACTGATAAACTATTTTGTTATTCTTTCCTTTTTTTAGTTTAAAATGTATTTTGGCTGCTGTCCTAGTGACCAGTTCAGACAAGTAACAATCTTCCATACAGTTTCCGACCAAGCTACAAGCACACCATTTGAAGACATCTCTCACCTTTTCTGACAGGCAGCTGTATACACATTATTAACAAATTGATTCCATTAGTAGCTAGGGTGAAAGCCCAGGTGGTCTCCAATTTCCCATGGGAGTTCTCCACACTGAAGTGAAAGAAGCAGTTCCCTTAGATCAATGCTGGCTTATCTCACCATTCTTCAAAGTTTCCTTAAATTAGCATAGGGTTCAGCTTTCCACTTTCAGATTGAGAGCTGAGAGCTAAGGTCTGCCAACAGATGCTAATGTATTTTTTCTACAATAATACAGATTAATGAGACTTAGAGTCTGCCATTCACTTCTCCAATAGGTAACTGCGTGCGTGCATGCATGGACACAAACACACATTACTTCTGCTACATGAAAATAATTAATTTCCTGTGTGAGATGCCAACTGCAGTCTTCTAGGGAGATATAAGTGCCTGTCTTTCAAAGGTATGTATTTTAGAAAATGACATTTTTCTATTTGAATGCATTCAATTGTATAGATAAACAGATGCATAGATAAACAGATGTATACACCTGGCCATGTTCTCAAACATGGATCTTCAATAATCAGGGCATCAAAATTTCATGTGTGGCATTTTAAATCAGGTCTTAGGTACTTTAAGGTAATTGTAGTCAATGGATGTTTTTCATCAGGCTTAAAATGGACACTTAGATGGATACTCATGTGCGATTTGGATACCCCAGTAAGGCACCATTGTTTGAAAATTGGGCTCATGGTGTTTCTGAAATATCCATGCTTCTCCTAAATACATAATAAAAGTACTCTGATAATATGTATATAGATAGATACATAGACTCAAACAAAAACATATGGGTTAGCATTAAGAATCTGGTTTAAATCCTTGGGAGTCAGGAAATTCAGAAGTAAGTTTGCTACAGCTCCCTGGTTAGAGTCTGCTGGATCAAGCTGGTTGGGAATTCTTCAATGTGAATTATTTTTGTCAGAAAATGCATAATGGTTTTGATTAGACTTTCATTAGGAAGTTCCTGGGTCCATACTGGAGCAAGAGAGAGAATGCTACATTCTAGGATAGTCCATAGCCTAGGGCTTTGGGCACTTGCCTGGGATGTGGGAAACTCAAGTTCATGCTCTGCCTTATTTGGAGCAGGTCCTTGAATCTCAATCGGCCTCAACAAGCCCTGTGAGAGCTTGTTCGACTTGTATAAATAATTAAATAGTTGTTGGGCCAGAGAGATTAACTGTATATCTTGATGGCCAGAACACTCATCTGGGATGTGACAGACCTACATTCTACTTTCTGCTCTCCCTGATTCACTATGCTAATAGGTAGTCTGAGGTCTTGCCCTCTTTATTTTTTTTTCCTGAAAAATGTTGAACGTTCTCTGTGTTTTGTTCCAGTGCCAGATGAAAACAAAATTCAAAACCTCAATTTTTTTCAGAGTTCCCTATAATCCCGTTCCCCCCCCCTTCCCCTCAAAATCCTCCTGCTTTTTCAAATGAGAACTTGACTGGGTTTGTTACTGTCTTTGTCATGGAATCAGCTCCAGTCCCATCTCAAAGGGAGTGTCAGGAAAAATATTGCCACTGGGTGATGAATGTAAAATTCTCCTGTCTCAGCTTACCCCAAATGACTCTATTTTTATTTCACTGTTGTTCTTCCTGAGGTTTTTTCTTCTTCTCACACCATTCTTGTTTCATTTATTGTGGTGGCCAGGGATCACCCAATAACACTAAGCAATTAAAGAGGGTATTGGCAATGCAGCCACCAGCACTTGCAATTCAATCGCTCCTGACTCTGACAAGTTTTTCCCAAGGTGCCAGTAGCATTACAAGGATTATGATTCCAGAAATAGAACTTGTGAGACAGAAAGTAAAAAAACATAGCCATTACTCACTAGCACTTGGACTTTGAAGAGGGATCCTGTGGAAAAAAGATATTGCCTTGGAATAAGATCCTGTTCTCCAGGAGTGCCCTGGGATACTGTAAGCACTGATGTGTGGGAACTCAAACAGAAATGAAGAATCAGGCTTTACTGGGTTTTTACAACAAAACAAAAAAAGTGTTTGTACAAAGGAAGGAGAGGGCCAGGAAAGAAGACAGATACTCCATGTTTTCAAGAAAGACATATGTACATAAGACGGTAGGTAAACTTTGCAAGAAGAGGCAAATCCTATGAAAAGATTTCTCCAATCACGGTGACAAGTATAGTGACAGTTTGTAGTTTCTGTTATATAACTGTTAGAGGACAAATTCTGGCCTTAAATACTCCACTGAAACTCTCTTTTAGGCCATTTATATGTATGCTAGTGCATTTGTAGGCCAAATTTGGCCCTGGATTCAAAAATTAGTCTATCCGGGTGCTTTTCAACTTTGTATACGTAAAACGTGGGAGAGGGATAATGCCTTTGTCGTTCATACAGCCACCATTTCATCTTGTTCTCTGCTCCATTGTTCATCTTCAACAGCTGGACTGCATACAAAAAAACATCCCAGTGCATGCTGATAGCAAGTAATTGGTGTTTGTGACTATAGAATTGGGTGTGTTGCGCAGAACAATGTGTGGCAGGTATTCTGCATAACGCTGAAAGCCGCAGGACATATTTTAGTAAACCAAAATTGATTAATCCAGGAGGCTAGTGAAGAGTCACAGGCAAAAGTTCTGAATGGTTGAGAGTAGAAAATAACTGCTTGTAAACAGGAGCAGAGGAAGATCAGTGGGGGCTTCTGTTAGTTAGCTGTTTCAGAAACAGAATCTGCTTAGCATCTCAGTATTTCAAGTTCCCCTGCCCCTCCAAAAACATATATTACATGACAAATCTGACTATTTTTTGGTTCAATTTTTAATGAAAGTTGAGATGAAAACTTCTAACAAAAATTGATTTGTTCAAACCCTTGTATGAGTCTACAAATGGCTGATGTATCATCTCCCAATTCAAAACAGGATTTCCCTATGGCAAATCATTAATATGAATATTTATTTATTTTACAAAGTGGTAGGCATGTTACACATACATGGTCCCTGCCCTGAGGAATTTATGATTTTTGGCCTTGATACTGCAAAGAGTAATCCCGTTAAACTCAATGGGAACTCATTTAGGACTATTCACATGCATAAAATTACTCCTATTGTATAAGTCTTTGCAGGATGATTCCCAGAAGGAAGCAATAAACAAGAGGGGTTAAATGAAGGAGAAATTGGGGTTGGGGCATAAAGGTACAAATTATAAGGGGAAGTGGTTACCTAGGCTGGTTATATGCAACATAACCTAGTTGCAACATATGTTCTATAACGTCAGTACATTCACACACTTTTAAAAAAAAATCCTTCTAAATCTTTCCTAGTCCCTGTCCCATTTGCATCTAGCATGCTTGCGCTAAACTACTGAATATCATCTAAAGTTGACACTGAGAATTCTTTGCCACCAACTGTTGAAATTCTGGGGTAGGGCCTATCATCTGAATTAAGGAAAAGACAGATCTCACTTATCCTTTTCCCTTCCTTCATCCTTTCACCATGCTGGAATGTGTGTTTCTTTGTTTGTTTTACAAACCTGAAACTCGGGTTCACTGCCTGAATACTGAACAAACCTCAACTGGGCTGCAAGGGAGCCTTCTGGCTGATATATGTTTTTCAGGACAGAGCTACATGAAACTCTGAGTTTTGCCTAGTTTCATCCTGAAATCAAGCACTACTCAGCTGGTTGATCTGAGTTTTGCAACTGGGCTTTGTGAAAATCTAAAACTCAAAGTGAATGCCATGTAACCCATGGTAAAATCTTTTTAAATCACTGTGGTAGCCTCTTATCCTGAGAATATAAGGGCCTTCAAGGCCGAAACCCTGGAGTTTTACTTGGGCTAAACTCCCAAGGACCTACACTGAGCGTGCTATTAACTTTCCATTTGTTTCCTTTCTTCCTTGCTTGCTATGGTGTTTTGGTGGATTCTGGTACTAAAACATCAAATGAGGAATATTCTAAGATTTTGAACGATGTCTAAAACTGAGACCGAAATTTGTCTGCATATCATACAGCAACTTTTTACTAAAAGAAATAGTCAAATCTCATATAAATGTAGGAGGCAGGCTAGTTTCAACAAAATAATGATGCAGAGATCAAGAATTCATAATCTGATTTTAAGATCTGAAAAACTAAGCCAAAGCTAAACTAGGAAACTAAGAAGGAATACGTGCCAACATTTTTCTAGTAAAGTTTTGAGTAGCATCTTGTTAACCTACTTAAATAAGTAGACTATAATCATTATCAATACCATACAACTACAGTGTAATTACTGTATAATATGTTAGAAATAAATCCAAGCACCACCTAGTGGAAAAAAATCCTGTCATTGCTCCAATTATATGAGCTTGATGTATTTGAAGTACAATTTCCTTTGCCAGAGGTCTTTGCTATCTGATAATAAGCAAACACAGTTCTCTAGCACTGCCCAAATGTCTAGCCTAATATATTTACTACTTGTTTATTGAACGCCAGCAGCGATCATACAACAAACACAGAGGCAAACTGTTGTCCCAAGGAACTCCCAGTCTAAATCAGACAGAGATGATGGATATAATTAGTAATGGTGCATTCTGTTTGGATTACTAACTCTGAAGAACTATAGGAAATCTTAACAAAAGAAATGAGTTAATGTGAGATCTCATTTCTCAAAGAGAGGAAAGTTAGTTGATGTATAAGGAATTTCAAGCATAAGTGGTGACAAGGGACAAAGTTTTAGAACTCAAATTGTGACAGAAATGGGGTGTAGGGCAGGGAACCACACCACCTACAAATAGCAGCAAACCTTCTTTTTAGAAATTCCTAACACCGCTCAAATCCTAGTATGGTTGTGGGGAGGGGATGGGGGTGTCTAAACAAAACACTTTTCTTCTGTCTTTTCTTCTTTGAAGGTTCCATTTCTGACATCTCGTTGCCCTCAGCAGCTCAGCTTTACTGCCTTCGAATCATTGTACCTCCACTTCCATTTTGCATTCTTCATGCTCTTCCTAACGTCCACTAGCCCCTTGTACCTCTGCCTGGCTGACTCCAAGCTACCACGTGTCTCGCTGCTGCCTAAGTGCTGTCCTCCAGCTTCCTCTTGTACCTGTGGCTAGCTGCTCCCTTGTTCCGCAGTGACTTGCTTCTGCCAGCTGAATTGTGTACCTCCAGCTCCCCAGTAGTGTCTCTGCTTTACTGATCCCCTGTCCATTGCTGGGAGAAGCCAGGACTCGCCTATCTGTGAGCTCTTCTCCAAAAGGAACTCTGTCCACCAGGGAAGGGTGTGAAGCTATTGTGAGCCTTGTCTGTCCTCTGAATGAGCAAGGCAGATAAATACATAGATTCTTGTGTATAAAATCTTTTTTCTTAAAATGCCTACAAAACCTTAAACATGCTGTAAATTGCACCTAATGTTTCAAAGCCTGCCAGTTATACTGTTTATGTGTATTTACTCTATTTCAGATCCTCTGTCCTGGTTAAGACTAAAGGCTGACATGCACACTTGTGATTGGCTGGTTATGGCCCTGCTTGGGGACAGGAACTCTTCCCCTTTCAGGTATATTTCTTCTCCTGCTCCACTGTTTTCCTCTTACTGTGTCCTGCCACCACAAACTACAGCATTACATCACACTAAGACCTGTGAGGACAGGCACCAAAATTGCCCCCTATTATTATGATCTCTCCCACACCGGACAGAATCCCTGGGAAATCGCAGTGGTGCTTTGTGGAAGCTTCCACATATGCCAAGCGAAGGGGGATCCCCTCTTTATTGCTTTTGAGACTTTTGTGTTCCATTTTACTGGTACATGTCCCCTATGTGCCTCCCAAAAGAGGTAGAACATAAGGACATGGGGTCTGCTCCAAAGCTCACTGAAGTCAATAGGAATCATCCCATTGACTTCAATAGGCTTTGCGTCTGGCCCAGAATGCACATTCGTTGCGACTTTTGTCAGACAGCCAGAGACTGAGAGAGGCTCAGGGAGTACTGGGAAAATCTCTTTTAGTCCGTTTCAAGAGCCGGCTCTATCAGTGTGGAACCAGACCTGGAGAGTTCATTCCTTCGCAATGGTAGTACCTTCATATTGTAAGAAAGAAAAGTTGTGAAAGGCTATTTCATTTGGTAAAAGCAAGGGAACAAAACCGCAATTGATCATTCAGTATCATTTCTGCATAAAATCTTATGAGGCAGACACTGACTTATCAAAACAAAAATAAATAATATGTGTCCAGGATGGAGTTTATCAGAGGAAGTCTGAGACAGTAAGGATTAACACAGCACTTGTCTGTGGCTGAGACTGCTTGATACTGACAAGTTTCTCTCCCTCCCTTGTTTTGGTACTGTGTTCTGTTCTCATTCAGATCAGAGTGGAGAAGGAATTGAGTAGTGACCTCTTCAACCTCTCTAAGTGTTCTTCCTATAAACTACAATGTGACTATTCTTTAAAAACTCAGATCTGGCAGAGCATGCTGATTCAGAAACCCAATTCAGGGCCAGAATCCGATATCTTTGCTCACACTTAGTGGGACCTTACACCATGAGCCCCACAGATTTCAATGGGACTACTCTCAGAGTAAATACTATTCAGTATGAGAAAAAGTATCAGATCTGGACTTTAACCTTTGGAGCAGAAGAATTAGTACAGAACACAGTACTGACAAACAAACAAAAAAGCAGCGTGCAGGAGAGGAAGTTATCACTTTGAAGGAGTCTGAGCTATAATCAAGTGTTGTGTAAAGCCTGAGTGTCTCCAACTTCCTTCTGATAAACTCTGTCCTGGAAACTTACTATCTTTGTTTAGATAATTTGGTGTCTGCATCATTAAATGTAATGCAGCAATAAAAGTGAACCATTGATTGTGGTTTGTTCTTTTACCGGATGAAACACGCTATTCATGGCTTTTCATAACATAGTGCTCTCTGCTCCAACAAATAAATACAAAATAAAAATAGAGGCGAAGAATAATTTTGCCATGCAAGAAACATGAACATTAACATAAGTCCTTTTTTTCCATCTCAGATGGCTGTAATAAGTACTGCTATTATGAAACTTCCAGGGTTTCTTATTTGGCTGTAAAAACCTAGGAGATGGTAATAATGAGGAGGGCTTTTTAAAACACAAAATTGGAAAACAAAATTAAACCATACAGTGAGCAAACTTAAAAAGTTCTACTGTCTTGAAAGCTCAGTGACACCAAATCTCGAGACTTGATTTTCCTCTCTCCTGCACTGTAATAAGTCAGGGGAGTAAATCCATCAAGGTCAATGCTATACTAGTACTATAATGGGGAGGAGAATCTGACTAACTGGCTCATTTCCCTCTGTCGCAGGGAATGACCTCCCCACAGCTGGCATTGCATAGGAGTTTGCAGAAGGTATCGTGGGGGAAAGAGTTGCCTTCTTAATCATGGGCTTTAGAGACAGGAGGCCGAGTTGAACAGCCTCGCAGGGAACCCTGATTTGCTTGAACTGACTTTGGTAATTCCTGACACTCTATCTGAATTGAATTTTGGTTCCTAAAGTGTGACTACAAGATTAAATCTAAGGTCCAGACTGTGACAGGTTCTTGTGTGACTGTGCGGGAGCACAGGGGAGAATGCAGTGATGAAATACACAGGAACTGCTCAGTCAGTGTGCCCTTAGGGCAGCGGTTCTCAACCTGTGGGTCGTGACCCCGGCGGGGGTCGAACGACCAAAACACAGGGGTCGCCTAAAGCCATCGGAAAATACATATTAGCCGCTGAGAAGTCACGCTACCATCTGTAGCAGCGCTATTCAGCTGGAACGCACACCGTTATGGATGCGCGTTCCAAACTGAATGCCTGCGCGCATGCGCAGACGTGATTGCATCATCCGTCCGGGGCCTAAGGGGCGGGGGAAGCGGGGGGAACGCTCCACAGTCCATAGCAGCGCATTACATGTGTCCGGCGCTTGCTGACGTCATCAGTGGGTGGACGCAGCAAGCGCCGGAGGACAGAAGCCTAGGAGGCGGAGAGCCAAGAGGCGGAGAGCCAAGAGAGCCTGCGAGACAGCCTGCTGGTGTAAAAAAGGTTAATAATGTAAAAACAGTACACACACCATACACACAATACTGTGTAAGTGTAAGGTGCTTTGTGTGTAATCATTATACAGTACACAAAGCAGCTTACACTTACACAAAGCACCATACATTTACACAGTGTGAACTACATCGGTCTTATACTATAAGAGACCACTATAAGATGTAGTTCACACTGTTCTATATAGAAAACTTGCCACTAATCTGGAAAAAAACAGATCCATTAGTTAAGCATGTGAATACGGCCCCCTGGTCATAGTAACAGGTGTGTAATAGAAAACAACACAGGGAATAGTAAATAATAGGAAACTTTAACAAACTATGCAATGAGAATATGCAATGAGAATACATAATGCATATCAGGTATTTACATTCCGAATCATAACTGTAGCAAAATTACAGTTTTGAAGTAGCCACCAAAATTATTTTTTGGTTTGGGGTCACCGCAATATGAGGAACTGTATTGCGGGGTCACGGCATTAGAAAGGTTGAGAACCACTGCCTTAGGGGTATGTGGCACCCAAAAGGTGGTGGGAAGTAGGCAAGCCCATGGTCCTGCAGGCTCCCCGCCCAGCTCTGGACAGTAGAGTGGACCTGCAGCATTGCAGGGAGCGGGCTGCACCATCTTGTCCCTGTGCGCCAAGAAGCCAGCATGCTCTGCATCCCATCCTCACTCACTACACAACAATGCCTCACTTGCTATCCAGCCTGCACACTGAATGAGGCAAGGTCCTGTGGCGAAAACGCTATATAATCATGTACTCAAAGATTACATCATAATGCATGAGTAATATGCAAGGTGGGCACATACATAAAGATGTAAATGCTATTTATTAGTAATGGTGGAGTCAGGTTCTATTCTTGACTCCAACACTGGCCTGCTGGGTGGCCTTGGGCAAGTCAATTCACTGTTCTGTGGCTCAGTTTCTCCATCTGTAAAATGGGACTAATGATACTGACCTTTGTAAAGTGCTTTGAGATCTACTGATGAAAGGTGCTATATAAGAGGTAGGTATTATTATTACAATATTTAAACTATAGGATGTATGAATATGAGTTAAATGTGGAATGTAGGTTGTGGTGTGTTTGCATTTGGAATTTTTGTCTGTGAAGAAGTTCTGAACTCCCATGAGCACTATAACTAGAGTAGAAGTGTAATTCATTTCCATATTGCCAGGGACACGGAACTACTTGTGCAACCAGAAAGAGATGCATACAGCAAGGTCATTATGCAGTTGCTTATCATTTTTCCAAATTTACATCAGCAGCTACACCTCACTAAGGTCTATCCAGATGCCAAGTCTGAGGTATGACACTGCACTGTGGGTTGAGTTTAACATTAAAAATGCATGCCCATCTGCTCAAGTAATTCAGAGATTGCTGAAAGTATTACCTAGAAACTTTCCAGGAACATATCCCTTCAGGTTGTGGCTAAGCATGCAGAGTTTCAGTTTATGGGACAAACCCTGTTTGCTTTACTCAGGGGAGTAGTCTTGATTTTGCTGGGGGACTGCTTCTGAGTTGGGTAAGCAAGATTTTTGCTCCAGAAGCCAAACCTGTAATGAGTTATGAGTAGCTGAATATTCAGCAAGATACAATTCATTCATTTTATTCACATTTAAATGTGAACACTTTCTGAGTTGCATAGACGTGCAATCATTTATCAGGACATGCACATTTTAAAAAGGACATCACCACCTTAATGATTAAACTTCTTTCTGAACTTTTTTTTTTGCCTACTAAAGTTACAAGCAGCATGTAAAAATACTAAACCTGAATGAGATTTGAGAACATTGTATTTTCTACCTTTTTCCAGTTTGTTTACTTTTGGCACGATCCAAAGCCTATCTCAATCTACAGAAAGACGCCCACTGGCTACAGTAGACTTTGCATCACGCTTTGTGCATTTGACAGCACTTTATATATAGTCATTTTTACTAATGTCACTTTTCCCTGATGTGTGTCTTTCACACACAACATAGAAGAGGGAAAAAAATTAAAATCGGAAAAGGTGGTGGTGAAACCACAGAAATTGTCAGGGATAGTATATAGTTTAGTAAACTACTTTTAATATTTTTCCTTTAGTTGATCATATTTCATTTAATAGTGTTGTGTTTAAACAGAGTGACATTTTTTCTACAGATGCTCAGTTTGGTATTTTCACATGGTCATAACTTTGTTCAATCAGAACAAATTTCAAATATTTCAAAATAAATATTGCTCATTTATTGATGGTTTCATGTTCAAATGACTACCATTTTAATCAGTTATATAAAAATTGTGGTTAAAGTATTTTTCTAATGAGGAAAAAAATATTTTTTCACCGTCACATAACTACGAAATTGCTAACCGAATTTTTCTCAAACTCTTATATGACTTTTGGGTTGAAACAAAGTATAGACCTTTTCTGGCAAATTTTCACAAAAATCATGTGAACATCTGAAAATAGTGATTTGTAATTGGAAACATTTGACAGCCTAACTATAGTTTTCACTACCACCAGTTATAATCTTCCTAAAATATTTACAGCAAGAAGAACAAAGAAGATAATTGATGTTCAGAATGAATCAGAAGAAATAAAACGATTCAATTTCTATTTTAAATAGTATGTTTAATTGGAGTTTTATAGTGGGGGAAATGTCATCTTCTTCAGCTGACTTTTGATTCAGTTGCAGAAAACTAAGCCCCAAAGAAAAAAAGTGTTCGCTAAATAAAAGCAGGATTAAAATACCAAAAGGTTGTAGAGGAGGTTTGTTTTTCTATCCAGACTAGCTCCTCACCTTTCCCATTACTGCTCACCATCCTCAGAAACCCTGAGGGTCTCTGGAGTAAATCAGTTTCCTTCTTCTGTTTTCTTTTCGTCTTGGACTGACGAAATTGTGGATCACTTCCTCCCCCAACGTTTTACCGAATGATTGAAGTATACTGTGCAAACAAGAAACAGGAGCAAGCTATGGTGCTTACCTATATTTGATTTCTGTGAGTCCTTTTGTCTCAGTATACATACGTTAAATTTAAAGGGACACACATCAGCTCGAAAATCTCATTTCGGTTTTTAAACGTGTTCTCTAGTAATTGTAAATACTACCTACTACAATTACCGGAACTGAAAGTTGAAACACTTGATAAAAAGATTTGAACTTTCTTTACTTTATATATTTAATAGCTGTTTCTGTATACTCAGTGCCACTATTTCCTTAAAGCTAGTTTCTCCCTTGCTGAAAAGACAGCAGCAGCTGCAAAGAGGCAGAAAACTTCTTTATAATATTTAATTGATTTTTTTAAAAATCAGGGCATACTATTCACAGAATGATCTATGGGAATATGGATATTTTATTATTAGCAATTAAAAATATAAATAATTCATGGTGGCTTCCTCTAAATTAAAACAAAAGCCTCTTGTGTGTGATTCTGCTTTTAAAACCAGCCACCCAGATCTTCTATACTGGATTCTGAAGCTGGCTCTGTCATCAACATTCACGATGCAGTTGAGAGTCCTTTTAGATGGAAACTGGAGCTATGCCCCTTGCACTTATCACTGTTCCCTGGACAAATTAGGCTCTGTACATATAAATGTCGCGTTCGGTTGATTTGTGTTGTGATCCCCTTCCCCACCGCCTACAGAAAGTCAGCATCTCCTGTTGCAATCAGGGCAGCAATTACCTTTCATTAGGGGAATCTCTCCCAGTCCTAGCGCGCCTTAATTAATTAAATAAACGGCTAGCAAAAGCCCACTAGTGAAAACCTCGTTCCTCTTCCTCTCGGACGTGCCTTTACAGCGCCCTGTTTTAAGATCTGTCCTCCTGCCCTGTGTTCAAAGGAAACTTCAACCCGTAGAGCCCCGCACCGCGCCTATCGCTCTGGTTTAGCCACAGCAGGAGGCTCTGGGGGGTTCTGCCTGGCCCCAGCTCCAACTCCTGAGTCTGCTCAGAGCTCCCTGTCGCGGTGCCAGCCCTGGCCCGTGGAAGCCTCCCCCTGGCCAAAGGCTGAGGAGCAGGCGCGGTTTGCATGCCAGGGGCAAGGAGAGATGTTCTCCTCGGTGCTGCCCCCGCACATGCCCCCTGCTAGACAAAGTCGGATCGCTTGTGGCGTGGGTCTGAACGCCTCGGGCCGGGCTGTTCCCAGGTCCCTCGATCCCTGCATCGTTACCATCATTTAGCTCCTCCGGTCTGGTGGGAGGAGAGGCCGACCGGGCCGAGCTGGGTCTCACCGCCACGCAGCGGGTTCACGAGGGCTTTCCTGGCCCCCGCCCCTTCGCCCGGCCTTGCACCGCTTTATGCACGGAGCAGACAGCTTCCGCCCGCCCCCTGCAGTCCGACCGAGCCCCTCTGCTCCGGCTGGGGACGCTCCCACCCCCGCGTGGAGCGGGCGACGCCGGGGGTCGAGCTCCACGCGAGCAGCTCTTCGCCCGCGGGGAGGCAGCCATCGGAGCCCCGCCTCGCCTTAGCCAGCTCGCGCCCCCGTGCGCGGGGAGGGAGGTGGCGGAGGGGCCCCGCCCCCGGCTCTCTGCCCTGTGCCGCGCGCTGGGGTTTCTTCGGCGAGCCGGGCTATGAATGAAGCCCTGCACCGTCCAATCCGCGCCGGCGGCGCTGTCGTTTGCATACAGGATCCCCCTCCCCCCTCGCGAGACGTCCGGTCAAAGCGCGCGCGCGGACGCCCGCGGAGGGGACGGAGACGCTGGTGGCGCTCGCGCCTTGCTGGGGGCATTGCCAGCGCGTGCTGCCCGTGCCCGGCTGCCGCAGCCAGTGCTTCCCTGGGAGCGATGGCAGGGAGACAGAGCGCTTTCCAGCGGGCGGGAGCCGCGGCCCGCGGTGGGTGCCCCAGCCTAGCCGCTGGAGTGCTCCCTCCGCCCTCCCCTTTCAACGCAGCCAAAGGCTGCCGCGGGGTAATTCCTCGTGCTCCCAGTGGCTGGCTCCGGTGGAGCTGGCCAGGAGTGAGAAGAAAAGCGGGCGCTCCCTGGTGTGTTTCTACATTGCGGCGGCTGTGACAGCCCAGAGCAATGGTTTACGCTTCCATGGCAATCAGGTCGAGAGGGGATGGAAAGGCAGACCGGAGTCAAACCGATCTCCTCCCCCCCCAGGTCCCTGCGCTCCTTGCTTAGGGCCGGGGGAGGAAAGTAAAACCAAGAGAGAGAAAAGCTTAAAGAGGAAAGGCGGCGCCCGCAAAGAGGTGTCTGACCCCGATCATACTCGATCGTTCACAGCCCCGTTGAGCTGCATGGTTATGTGTGGACCGAGTAGCCTGGGAGGGTTGGCTGCGAACAGAACTGTCAAGATAACGAATACTATTTAACTACTTCCCTCTTGTCCTCGTTCCTCCTAGTGGAAAGTGACTCGTCCACTGCACACCTCGAATAAAAAACTGAGCAAAACGACACGCAGGAGGGAAACAGGCGTGCTCCTGCTCAGCCTGCCCTAAAGGTGCTGCAGAAAAGGGAGCAGAGCATGGTGGGGGTCGTGTGAGCTAGTGAATCTGAAACTAATGAAAGCAACTGTAAATTCTCAGCGTGAGAACTGGGTTTCTCTTGGCAAATTTTTACCCCTGTGTCATGTAAGTGTTTGATCAAGAGTCAAGGATCCAAAGGGGGATGGGGAGGAGGGGTCGGGGGCTGTAGGGCGGGGGACTTTGAGCCAACATAAGCAAGGGAATTCAGAGCGGAAGGTGAAAGGTTTTCCTTTAATCACTGCATTGTGCTGAAGCCTTACAGCTGATACAGCCTCACTCTAGAGGACGACTGTCTATCACAGGTAGTCTCCCGGGCTGCAATATTTAGGCATAAAACAGGCGAAATAAAGAGTTTTAGTATTGTCTTGATTTCTGCTGGTTTAATCCGGACCACGTGTAACGCTTGTATGTGAATGACTTCGCATGTTTAAGTCTCTAAAGATACACATTCATACTTCTTGCTTACTTAAAGTATTGACATAGGTGACAACTGCTACACCGCACTTGCTTTAAGGATTTAAAAACAAGACATTTCACGGGTCTATTCTTTCAGACAGACGGTAACTCCCATTAATTTTAACAGGAGTTAGGCGTGTTCAGTAAGATTAAACTCTATTATTTTATAAAATATATCAAAATAAGCATGTCCATTGGTCACTTTTGATTACATAGGATCTGTTATTACATACAGTAGCATGAAACAGACTTTAAAACTCTTTGTAACTACCAAGCAGTCAGAGAACTTTTAAAAGCTCAAACCTTTTTGTGAAGAAACGTTGAAACTCCAGGTTCGTCTGGAATTTTGCTAAGGTCTGTGAAAACTTCCGGTGTACCTGGGGCAATTTTGGGGCACGCCTGAGAAGTGTTTCACATTCAGGCCCTTTACCTGGCAAATACTCCAGAGTTAAGGCCTAGTTTGGCACTGACCTTTGGGGTTCTTAGATACCAGACGAACCTCAAAGGATGTCCCAGTCGAAACAATAAGCATGAAAGCTTTGCATGAAATCCCTCCAAGGTTCACTTCTAGGAATTTGCACAGCTCCAAACCTGATCACAAAGCATGGTAATAATAGACACACCTAATCTCCAGGTTTTTCTGTGAATGCTGTTCAGGTTTCTAGTACATTGCCAATGTGCACTCAATCTTTCTTCTTGAAGTCATGGGCCTAGACTGTGATCTCATTTAAATCACTGTAAATCCAGAATATTTTCACTGTCTCCATTTGACTCACTCTGGATTTACACCCCTATGAATGTGAATGAATTTGGTCCATGGTGACCACGGGAATTGACACCCTACAGATAGGAATTGTCTTTGCTAGGTGTATTGTGTGCCCAGATTGATCAGCAATGCGAGCCTTGTAAATGCTTATAATAAACACCTATATACAGTTTTAAAAGTGTTTGTGGAAACACAGACTCTTCCCTAAGGTGCAGCCATGGAGAGCCCCTGTAAAACAGCTGTATGTAGATTTCGGACCATGAATTCCTCCTCTGTCTCTGGTTACCTTCTCCAGACCTGAAGAAGAACTCTGTGAAGTTACAAAGTCCCCTTCCACCCACAGAAATTGGTCCCCCAAAAGTTATTACCTCGCCCACCTTGACTCATTTCCTGGGACCAACAGGACCACAGCACTGCAAAGGTGACATCATAGGCCATTTTAAAGAGATTTGGACAGCAAATCTAATCTTAAAAGAGATTGGGGATGAGTAAATCTGGAGGGGGGAGGGAAATCTTGGCCCTGCACCGTGGATTGGGGCGGCCTGCGAATGTGGCAGAGACACTCACCAATATATTCTTTTATTAGAAACCTCCACTGGGATTTTTTTAAAGTGATTACAATTCCGATCACTTCCCTGATTTAACCGGCGTTGGAAGACACAATAAGGGGGAGTTCCTTCGTTGGCCTTCAGTTAATTATTTCATTAGGGATACAATGTTTCTTTCACAGTGGGGACAAAACCTAGCCTGCCACGGTCTGGATGGGAGCTGGTGCGAGAGCCACGAGTTTACTTGGCATCAGATTTGTTTGCAAAGAGCTCGCGCGTTCGGTTTCCCTGGACAGGCAAAACGATCTGCTGCTACCTGCCCTCCAAGGGCAGCAAAGCTCCCCAAGGTTCACGTAAGGGATGTTGACCCAAAAGCGCGGGGCTGGCTCGACAGAAGCGTGTGTGCGTGGGGGGGGGGGCAACTTCCCCGTGCAAAGGAAGGTGCTGAGCGGAGCAAGCCGCTCCCTGCCCCCCCTCGGTACTACTTTGTCAGGAGGGACTGGTCTGGCGAGGCCAGCGCCGCGCTAGCTGCCCCTGCCTTCCGAGCGCTTTGCTGTGGCTGCGGGCTCCTCGCGCAGTGTGCGAGCGCGTACCCTCCTCTCCCAGAGCCAGGGCCCCTCCTCCTCCCGCAGCTCTGACGGAGCGAGTCAATGATATAATAATGAGACCTCGCATTTGAACTTGCAGGCAACTCCGTCCCAGCCTCAGCAGCTTGGAATCAGGTGCTCGCCAGTGGGGAGGGCTGGAGCCCCCGAAATCAGCACCTCGTCCAGCACCGAGCAGGGGATTAACCCTTTCATGGGAACTCGGGACTAGCCCTAGCAGCACCTTGTGACTTTTGGCCGTCTCTGCGAGCAGCTACCTTTCCAGGTAACTATGCGCCCCTTTCTGCACGTTCTGCGGCTGGCGGGTGGCAAAGGGCCAGTGTCGCTCTTGCGAAGGACGGCGTGCCGCCGGCACGGGCAGAGACAAAGAGCTCGCCCGAAAAGCGGAGGCGGCGGAGGCTCGGGGGAATTTTGCAGAAAAACTCCGCGTGGATTTGCCCGGGGAATTAGAAGAGGGAAAGGGGGTCCTGGTGACCCCCAACGCTCCGGGGGAACGGGCAGAACAAAGGAATCCGGGAGGCGGAAGATTGGGGAGGTGGCAGGAGGGCCATAACTCTGGAGTTGGGTCTTGGAGGGATAGCAAGGTACAGCTGCAGCAGGATTTGCCGTGGGGCTCGGGAGGCTGCCGAAGGGACAAACGGTCCGTCCGGCTGTTAAAGCGCCAGCGCAGAAGGAGCAACGAGCGTGGTCCCGGGGAGCTTTTCGAGCCCCCGCCCCATTGCATTGCCGGTGGAATAGCGTGCAGGCAGTTTCTTATGTCCTAAGGGCTTTTTTGGCGTTCCTGGAAAGCTGCTTTCAGGGCAGCCCCAGGCGGAGGGGCTGGAGACCTCTTAGACAGCATCCCTCCAGAGGAGGCGGAAAGCGGGCGTTCTCTAGCCCACATTTTCTTAGTAAAGGGGAGAGGGGGGGAGAGAAAAAGGATCCTGGGGTTAGTGGAGCAAAACGCCCCCTGTTCCATCCGCAGCCAGCTTCTCTTCTCCGGAGCCCAGGAGGCTGCCTGTTCTCCCTAGTCCTTGGGTTTCCCCTTTGTTTTAGAGAGAGAGTGAGAGAGCGAGGGTCATGAAGGGAATTAAGGCAGTTTAGACGGCGGGAAAAAAGCTGCTTTGCTAAAGAGAAGCAAAAAGAGAGAAGCACTTTTTGGCGATCTTGTCCACTTGAGCCGCCCTTGTTTAAACTTTTGCACACAAAGGGAATCTAAGGGAGGCTGTGAAGGCATGCTCTCTCATTACCCCCCTGTCACGTTCAAGCTGATCTCGAATCGCTCCATCATAATCTCAATTCGTGCATCGGAGTTGAGCCAATTTGAATGAGTGAGCCTTGGGGATGGTTTTTTATAATTATTCTTTCCGAGGAATGAGACAATTTAAATGTCCTAGTGAAAGACATTGCAAAATCCATCCTAAAAGGGAGGTATTTGAAACATTGCTTCCCTCCCTCCACCCCCAAACGAGGGAGTGTCCTTGCAAAATGAGTTCAGATTTGGCAGATCTGAGACGAATGAAAGATCAAACATAAGGGTCAGTGGCGATTCTCTGAAGCATATGGCAGGGCAAATGAATGAGCTGTGCATTTTGTGTGTGTTACCCGTAACACGTAGCTAAGGAACTTTCCCTTTTTCTCGGTTAAATCCCCACTGGGCTGCACAGGAGTTTCCGAAGCCCAGGGGAAAGGTTTAGCTAGGAGGTGCCCTTCCCATCCAGGAGGCTAAGCAATGTGAAATGTACAAAACTCCAGCCTGTGGCTATTTCCCAAGCATATTCGAACGTGCCCAGATTTCGCTAAATGTCACAGGGTGTGGGACGGTCGTTTGAATACAACACAGCACGCGAAAAGGAAAAACGTATGTCATAGCTGGAAGGGTTTGCTTTGGAAATCCAGCTGTTCGCTTAGCACATCGGCATGTTACCGCGTTTGGGAAGCGAGGGGGGTTTCTCGGGGTACTGGGAATGAGACGAGCCGGAGACCTAGAGCAGTGCGTTGGTCCAAGAGGAGCCCGTCCTCCCGCAGTGTGGCTGAGACGGCCTGCGGAAGAGGGGCCGGGGATTTGCTCTAGCAATGAAAGGCTGTGTGCACAGGAGCCCCCTCCCCCACGCCGCTGAGAAATGAATGGGCTGGACGGGACTTCAGTGGCTTAGTTCCTGTGTAAAATCGCTAAGAGGCTCGGCCCTCCTGTTGAACGTGGGTACAGGGTGGGGGGGCGGTGCATGGAACCGGCCCTAGCCCTGCCCGGAGCTGATGTCTAGGAATCTTCCTGCCTTGCGAAGACCCTCGGCTCCCCCTACGGGTGAAGCTGAGCACAGCCCCCCCGCGTCCCGTTCTTGCAACGCGCCCCGCAGGAGGCCAAGTCTGCCACATCGCCTGTCCCCCGGGGTAAATTCCCAGCCCGGGGGTCTCTCCCCGGCCTCCAGGGGGTTGTTTCAGTCCGTCTCCCCGCGGCCTAGCTGCGGCTAAGGAGCCCCTTGGCTCGCGGGGTAGACACTTTAAGTGGCTGTGAAGCCGAGCGGAAGCTCTCCGGCCACGGGCGCGCTCCGGCCCGCTTTGAATGTCGGTGCAGCCGGAGGATGCTCCGCGGGGCGCCGGCAGAGCGTCTCATCCCCCTCGGCCGGTGTGTCGGGCGCCCCCGAGCCGGGCCGGGCTTGGGCGGCCCCCGGAGGGGAAGGAGCAGCCCGGCGGCAGGGCGCAGGACTGGGAGCCAGGCAGGAGTCGCAGGGCTTTGCGGTTCGGGGGGAGAGCCGCTCCCGTGGGTCTTCGCCGGGCGGGCGGGACGGGGGCTGCTCCGCCCGCCCGATCCGAGGAAGGCACCGCGTGAGCGTCCCCGGCGGCTGCCATCGAGGAGCCGCTCGCCAGCGGCGCCTCCCCGGCGTTCAGCCGCCCGGGGCGCTCGCTCCTTCGGCGGGGAAAGCAGCCGCCGGCCCCGGCTGCGCGCCCTGGCGTCCCGCCGGCAGCCACGTGGACTGGGCAGAGGCTCTGGGATGGGGGCGCTGGAGTCGGCTCGCTGTTCCTTTGTCCGTCTGGCTAACGCGCTCCGCTGGAAGCCGCAGGGGAGGTGCCTGGGTGGTGCCTTTCGTCTCGCTGGGGGCGAGCCCGGAGAGCGGCAGGTATCCTTGCCCAGCCACACGCAGTGCAGTGACAGCCGGCAGCCAGCCAGCGCGGAGGCCGATGTGCTTATCACAGGGAATCCTACCCGGATGCCCTTTACCCAGCCAACGCCGCTTGCTTCAGTGCTCTGGACACTGGCCCAGGCTCTCCTGGGCAGGACCGGGGCCTAGTTTAATCTCAGATGTCAGTTTCCGGAGTGCCCCTACCGAAGTCAATGAAGTGCCTCCGGATTTAAGGGGATGCACCGGGAAACAAAATTGGACCCAGGCGCTGTGTCTTCTCCCAGACATTGCTTAGTGTGCGGCACAGACACAGCGCTGCGTTGCCTGTTGCCACAAACCATGGGCCAAATTTACCCTGGGGTTATTGCTGATATTAGCTGGAGAGCTCCTAGAGTGGAAAATCTGCCAGGAATGGGGTTGTGGCTACAAGGGCCATAGGAGGCCAATACAACTCTAAAATAGGCAACATTGGAAGGGTCAGCAATTCCCGCATCTGCTCAGCAGTCCCTTTAATAGGGTCCTTATGGCAGTAACCCCAGGGGTAGATTGCACTGCCCCTTTGGGGCTCCAGCACTAATGAATTCGGCCAGTGTGGAGGCAGAAGTCATGCTTCAGGACTCCACTGTTCTTAACAGGGACGAATTCTGCCCTCAGAGTCACGTGTATCAAAGTCAAGGGGAATTTCATGTGCAGGGCCTGCATCTGAGTATAGGACTGACAATAGCAAACTGGAACATGAGGCTGTCAGGTGTACAACAGAGGCACACATGTGTTGCTATTCTGAATATGCACAGAACATTCATATGGCACTGAAGGGCGTTGAACAGATTTTTTTTTATAACATACTTATTTTTAATGACAGCTTTCAAAAAAGATAAAAGCAACACAATCCTTTGTAGAAGCATAGATGCAGACATGCAAGAGTCTCTGCAGCGTGTTGTGTAAATTCACAGTGGTCTGTAAGACACCAATAGATATCTTAAAATGTGGATGATATGCATGTGTATTTGAGAACCTAATGTAACACAAATCCAATCAACCCTAATGGCTCCAAACCAGTGAGTCTGGAAAAGTCTGTAAGATATGCAAAAAGTGAGGCATCCAGCTGAGACCAGCTTAGTATGACTTCTGCTTGCATTGCCAGGAAAGTCTCTTTTTGCTCACCTAGTCGAATTGTTGTCTGTGGAGTATGAGGGTCAGAGTTTGTATTTAAATTGCAGTAATCTGCACACAGGAAATTCAGCCCTTGGATAAGACTGACTGAGTCTGCTTTATACAACAGGGAGGGAGCTGCAAGGTTTCCTCTACCCCCCTTCACTCCCCAAGCCAATACTGCCTTCCTTGGTGGAATGGGATAAGGTAGTTCTAGGGATCTCTTTCTCTGTCCCTCCTCTTCCGGGCCTGGGGTAGAGGTCCAGGCCCCCTCCCTTCCCTCACCCCATTTCTCTCTCTTCTCCTCTCTCTTTGCACTTTCCTTCCCTCCCATTTCTCTCTTCCCTACTTTTCTTTTCACCATAATGGCAGAGAGGGCAACAGCAATTGAGATGGAGGTAAAGGGAGAGGAGAACAGGGCCAAGAGTGGGACACACGCTATGAGACAGGAAGGGGCTTGCGGGCAAAGCGTAGGTTGTGGGTGGAACATGAATGAATATTATCACTTCCCCCCCCAGTTTAACCCTAGATCTTAATAGTATTTTGCAAGACATATGAAAGAACTGGGGGCAGATTCTGTGCTGCACCTCAGCCCTTGGTGGATAAAAGGAGGCTTTCTGCCATCTTTGTGTCTCTCAGGTTCTGGGCTGCTTTGCGGACTGACATGGCCTAGGGACTGATCTAACAGCAGCTTCACCACAGCTGCCAAAAGACTGTTCTGCGAATCAGACCCTTCTCTTGCCACTCTCCCGTAGGCCTCCAGAGCAGCACACCTCTGTGCTTGGGGCTGTGGTTATGTGGCCCAGTATGGCTCCTGTGCCAGAGGATTTCCCTCTGAGGCTGTTAGTGGAGGAAAGGTACTGGAGCAAGGGGCCCTAGGGAAGAGTTTGCAATCTACATATGGCATAACACTACAAGTGATAATGAGTGATAAATTAAACAAAGGCCAAGTTAAGCAAGTGGCAGCAATGGAGCAATTAATCAAATGGAAGCAATGTGGAGAAACTGGCAAAGTTAATTAAATGGCATTTATGGTAAAGTTAATAAGTGTCAACAATTAACAGTCAGTCAGCTGGGACGAAAGGAGGAAAGACAGGAGTAAGTAAAAGAAAACGGCCCATGAAATACACACCGCTTGTAGATGACAGAGGCTAATAGTTGTGAAAGTTCCAGCTGTAACATGGAAGTGCGGGGCTCTGTGAAGGCACTCAGCTGGTATCCAGTCCTGCCGAGGGCTGGAAGCAGCACATATATCTTGGATGGGGCTTTTTTAGGCTCTGTCTACACTACAGACCTCCCTGCTGCACAGCTGTGCTGCTACAGCTGTGCCACTGTAAGGACTCCCATGTAACTGGTCTATGCCGATGGAAGAGAGCTCTCCCGCCGGCATAATTAAACCACCCCAACAAGCGGTCCGAGCTAGGTGGGCAGGAGAGCATCTGGCTTATGTCGGTCAGGAGTGTGTTATTTTTCAGCCCCCGACCGACAAAAGCTTTACTGACTAAAGTGCTAGTGTAGACAAAGCCTCAGTTTGCCTAGGCAGCACTGGAGAGTTGATCTTTTCCATGTGCAGTGGCCCTTTGTTCCCTTTAACCATAGGAAGAGTAACCTTAATTCACTTTTCTTGTGCCTGTTCCTGGTGGGGCTGGAGGCAGCTGCTGATTAGATTCTCCCCCACACACACACCTGTAACCCTGAGCCTCACTTTATTATCAGAAAAAGGTGGGCCATGAGGGTAATTTGCACAATAAGGGCCAAATTACAAAAAACACATGCAGTGCTGCCAACTTTTGCAATTTCATCATGAGACCATTTTGACCACTGCTGGAGCCAATCTCAGTGTGACTTGAGATGCTCCAGCTCTCTCAGAGTTTTAGCGCTGCTGGGGAAAACCACCTCTGATTGGCTGCTTTCCCAACTTCCTGGCCTCATAAGAAAGAGCAGCCCATTTTCTACAGCAGTTAAGCAGAGTACTTGCTCCTCTTCCCTGCCAAGGAGCAGAGAGGAGTTCAGGTGTGGGAGGGGAAGAGGAAGCTGAAATAATCCAACAGTCCTGGTGTCTTAACAGAGGGGATCAAACTAATTTTTGGTTTGGGATTGGGGTCTCCTGACAGCCTCTAAATCCCCCCCTTTTTTAAAGTTAGATCCATGCAATCCTAATACTAAGCTCTATTTTTTTGCCAGATGGGAGTCAAGGAAAAATTGAGCCTCACCACTCTTTAATCCTTCTGGTTATTCTTTTGTTGCTCACAATAAACATAACCACTGTACACTTTTACAGTGGGAAGTTATCACATGTCTGATCAAAATGCCTGGTTTCTTCTGAAGAAAATAATGAATGAATGTCCCTAGGTGACCATTATTTCACTACCAACTTGGAGGAAATGGCTAGGAGTGACAAACGCCTATTGATAAAGACCACCAGTCTCTCTGGCCGGATAAAATGTTGACTGCTGCATAAGTGTGTGTCACACTGGAGGTCTTTCCTTTCTTTCTTGATCTGGTATCTTAAAAGGAAGCAGAGATCATGTGCTCACATAACTTTAAATGAAGAGCAAACCCACTGAAATCAACAGCGTGATGTAAACCTGGTGTGAGATCAGAATCAGGCCCTATCAGTCCTAACCAGATTCTAACTTGAGTAATATTTGCTCATCTGAACTCATGCAATGTTCTCAAAAGTTACTCTTCACTTCCTCTGTTCAGACACACGGTAGCATTGCTGTGAGGTGTTAGAGCACTCCAACTAGTCAATCGCAAAGGAGGCAGTGTTTCAGTCTCTGTGTGTGCTTTCTATATCACTTGTTACAGACATTAGGTTTGTCAAGGGTTTTGGCATCTTTCAAACTGAAAGGTTCTGTAGATGCATTTTTCAACAGAGGGCAGAAATCAAACATATGCCCAAGTCCTGCAGTCTTCGGTTGGGCAGAATTCTTCAGCAGGCCAACTGCTACATGGCCCCTCTATGCTTTCTCTGTACATGAGGACTCCAAAGGCACAATCTAACCATAACTATGGTACTGTATGGAACCTGCTGACTTGTTAATATGCACTCGGTTAACCACTCATCCAGCCAGCAGAGGAAACCATGGCCTCTAGGGTACCAGGAAGGGACGTACAAACTCAGATTAGAGGGGGTCTGGCTCAGAAGGGAGCCAGGGGTCACTTTGGAGCAGAAGCAGGAGGCTGGTGGCTGTATTGTGAGAGCTGGCTACAGAGGGAAGGCTGATCAGCTAAGAGCTGTGACCAAAGGACTAGAGGGGGCAGTGAGAGGGCCAGTGGGAGCCATGATATGCTTGGGAGCGGCCTGCAAGCAGAGGGGGCAAGGTGGATGGATCTGAATGAGACTTCAAGTGCTGGATAAAAGTACTGAACGCTGGCTGAGGGATCTCATGGTCAGTGACTGATTGTTGCTGGACAGAATATCCCTGGTACAAGGTCTGAGGAGCAGCACTTTATATCTCTGGGCCGGACTGCCAAGAGAGTTAGGAATTGTTGTTTTGATCTTTGGCCTGTAACTTAAAGCTATTTCACCCAAGGTAATTGCACCTCTATTTCTGGTGCCCCAGTAAAGCAATCCTTTGTTATTTCATTGGAATCTGTGAATGTGTAAGGGAACCCATCAAGGGCTAGAGTCTGAAGGGCCTAGAGTTTGAAGCAGCTATAGAGTTTGCTTCAGGATGTAGTACATCCAGCATGCTACCAGCACACAGGGACTTGAGTATTCCATGAACACCCTGTAGTGGGGCAGTTACAGCACAGAATATGGTTTCCTTGTTGCATGTATGTGTCTCCTATTAATATCCATGGGAGATACACACATGAATCTGGGCTAATAGAACCAATCACTGTCAAATTGATTAAGTAGGTCCTACAGGTTAGAGAAGACTTGGGCAAGGTGTCTGAAAGTTAATGTATTCTGAGGTAGATTTTCAGAGTGTGTGTGGAGATTTAGGGAGGCATTTCATATTAAAGTCATTGGAGCGTGGCTAAACCACTGTGCAACATTTAAAAAAGTACTCAACTCTGTGTGTTGCATCTCTATATTCAGCAGTAGTAAATGGAAGGCCATGTATGAAACATGCCAAAACATTTATGCCAGGCATGTTGCCCTTCATCTGCCAGGCATGTTGATACCGTTAGACTTCTGGGATCAAGGACCATGAACAGTTATCCTTCCTTGCATTTTCCCCTCTCTCCTTTACTTTTCTATTTTGGGGTGCTATTTCCAGCAGCCTTCCATCACTAGCCAGCAATATCTGTCGGTATATTTTGTTCAGATGATTCCGTAACAGTTGAACAATTACAGTGAATTCCATTTCCTGGCATGAATTCCAAGCAATGGGGTGAAGTGCAGTGGGGTGAGGAGGTGAAATCCCAGCCCTCACCTGGAGCTAGCATGCGGGGCACAGCTGGAATAGCTGCCATTGGCCCCTGCACTTTTTCTACGTCGTGGTGGGGTCAGTGCATAAATGTGGGTCCCATAGTTTCTTGTCTGGCCTGCCCTGGCACAGTTCTGTTGCAGGGAGCTTTTCAGGGCAGAGAACCCTTCTGCAATGTGTTGAGGAGTGTGCAGATGCATATTCCAGGGCAGCATCTGTGCCCACAACCCTGTCCTGCACAGTCACAATGTTGTGCAGAGGTATACTTGTCAAGTGTCCCCCATCTGCAGGCAGGGTTTGCAGGCACTAAGCAAGGTTTCCCCTTTTCCTCCTGGCAGTGTACCCTGAGCAGACACTTCTCCCTCTCCTTGTCTCGCTGATCCCTCTGCTGGCTCCCTCACTTCCACTCAGCCTCTCAGTGCACCAAAGTGGGGTAGGAACTGGGAAGCAATCTGTGACCAGCACTATTGAGAAGCAGCACATCTCTCTCCCAGAAGGTGGGGATCCTACAGTCCTTTCTCTCCTTGAATTCCTTTCTGACTCCTCTGGTCCTACTTCCTTAGACCAGAGCTACCACCTGGCGGTGAAATGTGCAAAGTCTGTACAGACTGTAAAGTTATTTGACTGTTTAGTCATTGGCGCAGCCTTTATTAGGGGATGATGCAGCCACAAGCCAACAAGGAGTGCTCCAGGAGGTTTTATGCCGCAGGGAAGCCCATTGTTTCCAAAAGTTTCTGGGGAAACATACCTATTGCACTAGCCCTTAGGAAGGTACAGCATGTGCTGTCCTCTGTGGCTCGTTAGGTTGTCTGTCTCAACATTTCCATGCCCTCTTTGGAAAGGTTGTGCCCATACAGGCACTAATCATGAACAGTCCTTCTGCATGGGGGAATCTCAAGCTGCCTGGATATAAGGGCTCCTTGAACCATCCTCTGCTTTGCACACCTCTATAGGCACCAAGCACATTCTGACCACTAACCTACCAGTTATGATATTCAATAATGAGGAATCATTTCTTTTAAATATTGATCTGTTTGTACAAATGTTGGATATGGACATCTTTTGGAGACACCTACCTTTGAAAATTAGTCCCTGTAGAATTATAAAGGGCAAATGATCAGCTCTGACATATGCAACTGTTTCTTATGCAGCCATTTCACTCATGCTGATTTCCAGATAAAGGCCTAGGAGATGGTATAACTGTCCAGACTTGTAGAATGAATAATCCTCCCACCTATGACAACTAAAACTACTGAGTAGCCATCTTCCTGTGAACTGATTTAGATCAAGCACTATTTGATCCCCTAAAATAAATTTTACCTGACATATGGATAAGGTTGAATGAACCCATTACGGTCATAATTCCTGTTTGGGATTTAATCACAAAAATATGTGAACCTGGTGCAATGGCATTTTTGTTGCAATGTCAGTGCCATCATGCAAGGTTCAGTGTGGGTGACCATTGACATTGCAACATAAATATTATCACATTGTACTCCCAGCCCAGTGGAGTTGGTGATAAAAGGATGAAGTGTGCTTGGCCGTGTTTTTCGTTCTACATGAGAAAGTAGCTGGCTTTCTCCTCCACGTGCTCTGGGAAAATGTTGCCCAATGTGTTTCCCTGTGCAACAGAGTAACACTAGTCATCCACTTGCTAAGAATGTAAACTTCTGGAATGTAATCCCTCTTGGGTGGGAGTAATGACATTGTCTTGTTCAGATATTCAAGAGTACCACATTGTAAAGGGTTGACTTAAGATGTTCTGCATTATTTTCTGAACTATTCTCCCATTATGCAAAGTATCCCAAGCCAGATACAGTGATGTGTTTTTTGGGACATACCCATAGGTTGTGTAACAGAATTCCTTTACTTTGAGTGAGTCTCCAGCTGTTATCAGAGGCTTTTATATCTGCTGCAACCAGATACCTAGTGTCCACTATGCCTAGTGAAGACTTCTTGTTGCATTGGTCAATGTTTTAACTCAAGTGTTGACTTTTTAATACTTAAGCATATATAGTTCGATAGTTCTAATGTAGATAGACTCCTAATAAATCTCTGCTCCACACTTCCCTAAAGGCAGTTAAATTATATTCTATTCAGGATATGGAATAGTTCTCAGTTTTGGTTCCTGCTCTAATTAAAGATCAGATGAGTAGCATATTCTGACAAGAAAATCAGGAAACTCCTATGAATTCAATCTATCAGCCTCTCAACAACAGTGGCTCACAAATCTTTACTGTTACTGAAAGTTACTTCTCATGATTGCTAAATATTGTATCTGAGTACCTATAAGGAATAGCTAAATATTTATAAAGAGATAGTGGCTAACATTTAGTGGGAATCATTCTACTTTCACTTGTGTGCTTACCTCAGATTTTCATGTAATTTATAGAGGCAACCTATTTAACTAGGATCTGGCATGAAATAGCAATCGATTGTTATGGAAGCACTGTGTATTTTAGAGAACTTTTATGTTTTTGATAGGGTTCATAGCCTAGAAATGGGGAGGGAAGTATACACAAAGGCACTGAATTGTCCAAGTCACACTTTGGAAACAGAAACCTAAAATCCTCCATGAAGCTGTACTAATGGGGTCACATTGTCACTACAAGGAAATTTCCTTGATGGAATGTCATCAAGAAAGAAAGGTGGCAAGCAGAAAGTCCTAAGACAACCTATATTCAGCAAAATGATGGAAAGAACTATGATGCTATCATTCAGTCACCTTCAGAACTCATGAGCAATTTGTGATGGTAACATTTGTGAAATGAAATGGATCCTTGGTTCCGTACGGCAATTTGTAACTTTCTAAATGATGGTGTTTTTTGTGCTGTGGACACCAGCTAAGAATTGGATTTGACTAGTTCTCATTTCACAAAGACCATGGAACAGCCACCAGATGGTAATGACTTTTTTGACTGCTACACTGGATTAGATTTAACCAAGTGATTTAAATGTGAAAGAATTTTAATATTAATCCATTCCCCCTGATGAATAGGTTGCGATGGTATCTCATCATCTTTAATATTAAGGACAAGTATTGATGTATTGGCCTGCAACACTTCATAAGTATACACTAGAATACTTTTGACTTACTCATTTTTTCTTTATTTGTAGGTCAAGATGTTATTAAATATAAAAAGTGTCTTATGGATGTGCTCTACCTTAGTTGTAACATATGCACTGCATAAAGGTAAGTGTATGATGAATGGAAACATTTACTGGAACTGTCCTTTAGTGACTATTAGAGGCAGCATGGTCTAGAAGGGAGGTTGATACCTTGGGAGTCAGGATACCCTGGTTCTGTTCCTGCCGCTGCTCTGCTGAATGACCTTGTGTCAGTCATTCCACTTTGTGTGCCCTTCCTATGTTTTGTTTGTCTTGTGCATTTGGATTGCAAACTCTTTGGGACAGAGACTGTCTCAAACTGTGAGTTTGTACAGTGCCTAACATGATGATACCCAATCTCCCTTGAGGATTCTAGGTGCTACAGTAACACAAATAAAAAAGATGTAAAGTGCCATAGAATTATGTAAGACAGATTACCATACAGAGCAAAATGTTTTTTTCCCTTCAACATTTCTAATAATGAAGTTATGATTCTCTGCACTAAGAACACAACACATTTGATTAAAGAGGCAGATGGTAAACACATCCATTTTTAGGGGCTTTCTGAACTGATTTCACTCTCTTAACAAACACTTGCATATGAAATTACTATTTTTTTCCTCCAGCTTGTCCAGTGGCTCTCACAAAACTGTCCAATGATTTTTCTAGAGAAAAGTGAATGTCTGTGGTGCTTAAATGGGCCCAGACATTATAAAAAGTAAAATATATTTTTCCTAAGAGCAGGATGAAAGCACCATTATTTCCTACTTAAAACCTCTCTTATTTTTCCCATCCTTCATTAAACACACAGCAGACCAGAGATATTAGAATTGTCCTCAGGGACAATAGACTCAAAGACTGAGTCAGAGGGTAAGGGGTGGACAAATAAGTTTTCATCGTTTTTCCCTAGACAGCTGGGACTGCTTTGGTTAGTAAATGACAAAATTATTTTCAAGTTTTCACTTAGTAGCGCAATTGAAAATACTGCATACCGGGGTTGGATTCAGTGTTATACTTAATGTACTATTGATATGGGGGCTACTAGGCAAGGGAAATCATTATGGGAAGGGTTTTGAGATTTGCCAAGTGGGTTTACATGCTAAAGAATCCAGTGATGAATTTAGATGTCTTTATCCAGTGAGTTGAGATGTTCCATTAAGACAGAAATATCTGGCATAAGTTATAGTGAAATGAAGAGCTATTAATCCTAACAGACTAACTTCAAAAGTGACACAAACAGGGGTAATTTATAAACCTGTAAAGGGGTAATTCACATGATGAGAGATTAAAGGATGAGGTTCTGGCTGGAAAAGCAACTAGCAGGAGAAAGAATGTACAACACAAGGCAGCTCTGACCCTCATTATACATTCCTATTAGTTTCTGTTCATGATACTGTGTGTCCTCCTGCCTCATACTATGTAATTCTTCTCACACTCACACCAAGTTACTGCTGTATAATTGATACCACCTCTATCACTTCTTAATTTGGCTCAAAGATTCTCCAGTATGGGTTTTACAGTACATGAGCAACCTACTCATGAGCATCCAGTTAATAAATAATTAATAATAATAATAATATTGGGCCAGGTTTTGGCTGGTCCTCATCTGCTTGTGGCTTGGTGGGAGGGGATGGAAAGAGCCTTCCGCCTTTAGAAAGGCTGCATGGACACTGTTTCTCTTATTCATTTAAAGCAATAGTTTGATCATAGGAGTTGTAAGAAAACCTCACAGAGTGGCCACTGTGAAAACAGAAAAAGAAGTGGTAAAAATACTTTCTAAAAGATCTAACATTAACAGATAGGTTTCTGTCTCAGGTAACCATTATTTTCCATTGTAGGAAAATTATCAGGAATAGATCCCATGTGTGCAATGCCATTTTTGAAGGCAGAAGTGATTTCACTGCACCCAATCTTTGCAGACTCAATCTGGCCTCTTCGCTGTTTAATTCTCTCTCTCTATACCTGGGGAAGAACCATTATCCCTGTTGGAGTAAAAGCTATCACTGCTCATCCACAGGTGTGATCCTTTGTGTCACTGCATCGCTCTTATTCTCTAATAGTCTGTCACTCAGCCCAAGTTAAACATTTGTAGCAGTCGAGGTTCTGTGTGGTTTAGTCACCTGCTTGCCATCACATCTTTGCCTCCCCTCTCTATCAGCCCCCCTGCCATGCCAAAGTCCCCAAAGGGCTTGGTTTGGATATTTATAAGGATTTTTTTTTAAGGTGTGAATCCTGAAATCCAAGATTACCATGATACACATGACAAAACTCCAATCTTGTTGGTAACACGGCAGATTACAGATACGCAATATTTTATATATTCACCATTAGTAATTGTTCTAATCTTTCTTTCACTTTATCATCTCTCATCCTTGTGCTTGGCCATATTCATAAATACTTAGCACCTATGCAAGGTGAGCTCATTCATTTTTATATAGCAACAAAAGCATTTTTTATTATAAACATAAATTGTAGAGGCTCTTGTGTGGTTTTTGTTAAGGTCCTTTATATTCCCATAAGATATTTTTGGGAGCAGAACAACAGGAAGTAGTACCACATAAATCTCTGGGGTCAAAGGAGTGCCCCGTCACAGGACCTGTGTTGTTTGCTCTAGTGCACATAAAGGATTAATGACAGAAGGTAATGAACAAAGTTTACACTGGTTGCTAGCATGACATTTACTCACTTTTGAACTATCTGCTGGTGTAATATGTTAGGTTACAAACTGGTCTAGTGACTGTGATAAATGTGGGAATTTACCTACCCGATGTAAAGGTTCATTTGTCATGTCACGAATGAATGTGATTTCAGGAAGGACCCTATAAGCCTGAAAAGAGTAGAAAATCCTCTCAGTAGCAGTCTGACACTTGTCTAAGGCTAAGAAATAATAAACATCTATCTGTGTCTGTATATTATATATATGTATGTGTGTGTCTCTGTGTGTGTATTACAATATTCAGCTCTGCAGATGGAATTTACATTTGCCTGGCTTTCTATGATTTACTGACAGAGTAGGACAAGTAATTGATCCTTCAATAGTCTGTGCCTGGTTTACATCCTCTCTCTCCTTACGGTAGTAGCTCAGACCACAAACCATCTGGTAGGAACACAGTGAGGTTTTTGTTGGGATTCAATTTATTACCTCTATTTGCAAAGCTCCATACAAGTTCTTGCAGGTAGTCCTGATTTTTTTAAAATTGATTTTAACAGTCCAACACTGTTATATTCTTAAGTATTGAATTTCCTTCTTAAAAGATTGAGTTAATGAACAGAGTTCACTCAGGTTCAGTATATAAAGAAATCAGATTTAATAGAGCACATGAGATCATAGGTATTTGTGATGGCTGCTAATAGACTGGACTATAGACAGTATACGTAGTCAGACTACTGATGAACTCTCAACAAAGGGTTTTAATTGTTCTCCCTCTGTAAACTTGGCTTAACATAAATAGGATCTTTGATTCCATGAAAATACATTTTTGTCTGATTACTCGCTATCAATGTTTCTGTTCACGTAAACTTAGTTACATAGCAAGACTCATCTTCTCAGCACCTTCTTCTTCTGGAGGACATGCCTTCCTTTTGGATCCAGACCTCTTTGCTCTATAGAGACCAATGGGTGTTGCAGTTATTTTTATTCTAAAATTGCCCTGCAGCGTTAAAGTTCCATCATCCCTTTTTCTGCGTACTTCACTTTTCAGGGCTTTGCAACTTTTGCAAAAGTAATGATTGTACAAGAAATTCTGGGGAAGGACTCTTTGTTCTCAGGTAGGGAGCAAATATTTTATTTTGTTTCCAACTTCAAAAGAAAAAGAGCAAGCCCTACTTCAAGGGTAAGATGAGCTTTTACTACCCAAACTGTGAACTGGGCAGACAAGGTCCAAAACAACAGCTAGCTGGAATTCAGGTTAAAGTTGAAAGGAAAACAGCTTTATTCCAGGTAAAAGCTCCCAAAGAGGAAATTCTATCAGGGAGCTCTAGGAGGCAGTGGTATAGAATTTATAGCCTCACTGAGCTCCTTGTCTTTAACTGCCTCCCTTTAATTAATTATGCAGCCCCTTATAATGGCCTGGCAGCATGGTACACTAACTCTGAGTGAGTGATAAAACATTACAGCAGGTTCAAGATGAAACGGCGCTGCAACTTTTGAAGACACACCAAAACCCATATGCCCATATGTAATGAGAGGACTCCAAGAAATCCACCAAAATGTGGGGAAACTCACAGTTAAATCTGCAAGGCTTGGCCCTTAACATGATCCTGTACATCAGTGTGAATACATAAATGGAGTAAGAACACCACAGATAACTTGGCAGGAGGAAAAATAAACAGCCCTTCATTTGCTGTTTATAAGGATCAGAACTGGCTGCACCATGGGGTCCAAGTTGCACTGTAAGACACTGGCTCACATCGGGCACCACAGCAGGGGAGCACTCTGATACAATCCTAAGGCACAAGCCTTCCTCCAGCTCCCTGGCACAAGGAGGAAACATGCTCCATCCCTTTGGATCACACAGCTGCTCACTTCTGAGCAGTTGATCAGCTCCAAGGAACAGGCTGGAACAGATGAAACCATTGCTCTGCCTCTTTCCACCTCTCTTTGAAGTCATTGGCATCCTTAGGGAAGTAGGAAGCAGCAGCGTCTGCAGTTTTCAAAACACAGGAACTGTGATCAACTTACTCCTTTGCAGGAGGCCACAATGGGTGGGGAAGATTTCTTATGCCTTCCTTCTCCATTCACCCATTCTAAGGCCAGGGATAAGCTGGTCAGTAAAAATTTTATTTTGATAAGAAAAAAGCAAGTACTCTGACAGTTAAAACAGAGTACTTAGTGAGGCCCTCATAACTTGACTACACTGTGATTCTTTGGGCCTGATCCCAGTCCTAGCTCAGATAAAGTTCCCAGTGACTTTATTGGGAGTTTTTCTTGAGCAAGGTCTCCCACGTATGGCTCTTTGTGGTGATTTGGACATAAATCTGTGTGTGTGTTTCCTCCCTTAACCAGTTGTATTGAAGAGTTCTTTATATACCATTTAGCAATAGAAAACTGCTTGAATTAGTCACCATCCTGGCTGGTGATTTCAAAACCATGTTCCTTTTCAATACATACAGGAGGAGATTAGCATGTTACATCTCACATGGCTGTGAAGTTGGGTAAAAGGGCTGGAAAAATGGATCTCCAGTTTGCATAGCACCTTCTAGATCAGCTCTAGGAGAGCTGCTGATCTCTGCAAAATGGCAAATGTCTGCCCCTCTTAGCTTCAGACAAACACAGAGGCAGTTCTCTTCCTACTCCTAATACTTTGCTCTCCTTGGTGACTAGTTGTTTTGCTGGCCTTGTACTTTCTAAGGAATGGTCTGCAAAGTGGCTTTCAGAGTATCTGGGGAAGAGCTGTCAGCCAGAGGGAAAACGCTAAAGCATTAGAAAAGGAGTAAGGGTTAAGAAAAGGCAGTCTTCAGCGGTGGCCAATAAATCATGCGTGAATAGCTAGCATGGGCTGCCACAGGAAATAAAGTTTTTGGAACAGTGCAGGAGCATCACTTAGCCATACTGAATTGCCAAACATGTTTTTTTTTCCTCCCACAGATGGGGAAAGTAATTCTTTTTTAAAAAAAGTATTTTATCTAATAACAGGCATAGGCTGATTAGCCTGCAAGTCAGAACAGAGAGTACTTTTATTTTAAAAGTGCTCTGGGACACTTACATCCATCTACTTTACAAAGTGTTTGCGGCCACATGGTCTCGTTTCTTTCCAAAATGTTGCCCCAGACTAGAGCAAAGATAGACTGTATATCATAATGATATGGTTGCTGCCAAGAGCTTTCAGGCAAGGCAACAAGTAAATACTAATTTTAAGGAGAAAATGTCCTCGGGCCACAGTGCTGTGCAGATCACTGCAGCCACCAATTGTCTCTGAAGATGATTAAAATTCTGACAGGCAGGATAATTAGAGCTAAGTATTTATTCTTTTAAATATCCTCTTTGATGAAGATACACGTTTTTTTACGACGCAACCAGGCATAAGAAATATAAAATATTTTGGGACTGATTCTGATCTCACATCTGTGTAATCTGGGTAGTAACGCCACTGAAATTGAGGGGGCCAGATGTTTCAGTTTCTTATACCAATTTTCCTGCAGTGTAATTCATTGCAGTTGCAGCAGCATGAAGCTGGTGTAATGGAGTAGCAAATCAGACCAGGTGGCATTATCCTAGTGTAAAATTGTAGATTGGAATCATGCCCTCTTAGTTCATTATCCATTGATGCCATTATGGGCCAGATTTTGAAGCCCTTGCCTAGGTTGAGTAGCATCTGACTCCTCAAGTAGCTCTATTGATTTCAGTAGGAATATTTGTACACAATAAGGCAATACTCAGCTTGAGTAAGAGCATCTGAATCTGGACAGTGGTGATTTCTACCCCATAACCTATAATCCCACCAGCTCTCCTCAGGCTGTTGTATCAGAATTGTCTTTGTTTTTCCCTGTTTTTATAAATAGATTCCTATTAGAACTCTAGCCTAGACCTTAATTGTAGAATGTGACTTGTTTATATCATACACAGTACTTTTGTGTAATATTTTGACACTCAGATACCAGGGTGATGAGAATGATATCAACCTAGATAGAGGGATTTGACCACTGAAAGTAAATGCTGTATAGAGCTATCTATGCCTCTTTGAAAAAACAATGGAACAAACATTCGAATGCTTTACAAAATAACATAGTCGTTCGTGAAACAGCCAGGTGTTCTTTTTCTTTCTTTGGAATTTTCTGGAATATAAGCATATAGGACATTTTTGACAACTAATAATGAACAACAAGATAGTTTCCATGTGTTGGCAGCACTTGTTTCTTCCTTTACACTGTTGGTGGTCAATATTAGGTTGCAGATATTATCTTTATAAACTATGGACCCTAGTTCTTTTAAAATAAATTACCATTATCTTTAGCCTTTCAGAGAAAGAGTTACAGAGCAGGCCAGTGAAAGAGAAAAGATTACAAATATATAATGTTATTGAACCATACCTAATAACTTAATGAGGATTAAGAGCAGGTGTTTAATGGTAGCAGACACACGCTGTAGGCGAGATGGATGAACAGTGGCCAACTTTCCCCTAAGGATATTGTTGGGTGGAAGCATTTCCATGTAAAGTATTTGCAGCTGGAGATATCATAAAACTATGATAAAAGCCCTTTAATCACAAGTTTGAGTCAAAAAGAGACCTTCCATGTACTTCACCTCCTCCTTTACTTGAACATCCTAAAATATTTTGTTTCAGCAACATGTTAAGGCCTGAGATTGGAAAGGAAGCAAACAGTTGAGAGAATCTCAGTCTCATTGGAAATACAAGAAAGACTATTGTTTTATAGATAAGTGATAAAAATGAGTTAACCTTCTCAAAATGAGTAGCATCTGTTCTCAAAGTTGTAATGTGCTCAAGGCCATGGGTCATATTCTCATCTCATACTGGTTTTCCTTCTGCATAACACCTATCTCTTATATGGCATTTTTCATCTGTAGGTCTCAAAGCACCTTCCAACGTGGGGGTGGGGGGAAGGCAGTAACATTATGCCCATTTTGCAGATGGGGAAACTGGGGCTCAGAGAGGTGAAGTGACATGCCCAAGGCTACCCAAGTAAGCTGGGGTAGAGGCAGGAATAGAACCCAGCTCTTCTAAATCCTAGTCCACCAGACCACACTGCCTTTGAGTTCATACCATTGATTCCAGTAAAGGTAGTCCTTATTTATACCATCAGAAAGGACATGAGAATCAGTCCACTGTGAGCCTTAATCTTTAAATTGCAATTCAATTGATCTAGTTCTTATTTTGTTGGTCCACTAATATGATTTTTCCCCCTGATTTTTTTTCTCTCTTTTAGTTAAAGTGGAAAAGAGCTCCCGTGTAAAGGGTTCTCTTTCTGGAAGAGCAACCCTACCTTGCTTCTTTTCAACCTTGCCTACTTTACCACCCAGCTACAACAATACAAGTGAATTTCTTCGAATCAAATGGTCAAAGGTTGAACAGGATAAAAGTGGAAAAGATGTGAAAGAAACCACTGTTCTGGTGGCCCAAAATGGGAACATCAAAATAGGGCAAGGCTACAAAGGCAGAGTGTCAGTTGCAACCCACCCAGAGGATATTGGTGATGCTTCACTGACTATGGTTAAACTACATGCAAGTGATGCGGGAGTGTACCGCTGTGATGTCATGTATGGAATTGAAGACACCCAAGATGTCATCTCATTAGCTGTTGATGGTAAGGATTCATTTAATACATTTATAATTGGTAATGACACCATATTTCTAATTAAAATGGAAAGGACAATTACCGGAAAGTCAAGCATTTAGAGGTGCCTCAGCACTTTTGCTAAATCGGCTACTGGTTACCTGTCTGCCATTATTTTTTCCTGCTGCCCTTCTTTCCCTCCAAGACTCTCTCCAACATGTATCCTTCCCTTTCCTTCTTCATGCTTTCTTGATACTTCCTTTTGTGCTTGGAACAATCTTCCTCCTTTCATTCACTGGTGGTCTGCCTCACCATCTTTAAAGCCCTCCTCAAGACATACTGCTAATTCATCACCTTTCAACATGATCTCTACAAGAGTCCTACACCACCCTTCTCCAGGACTGCGGGGGGGAGAGGGGAGCAGGAGAAGAGAAAGAGATTTTACCTTTACCAGATTGTAAACTTGTTGAATAGGAGCAGCATCTTTTTAAATGTTTGCAGAGCACTGGGAATGTTGTTAGTGTTCACTGAGGAGTAAATAAATAAATAAATAATAAGGGACTATTTATTTGACCCACTGGATCTATGGTAGGACATACTATATTACCAAAAACATGATGCAGTCTTAGTTGGATACTACTTTTTCCCAGGTTTTCCCAGTAAAATGTGGAGGGATAGTCATGTCAGGCACCAAGGAAGTACCTCTTTCACCTCAATAATGGGGAGATAAAAGCTGTGGTGGAACCCCACACTTAGGCGCATGTAAGGTAACGTACACGCCACCTGTGGCACCCTTTATGTCAGAGTGTGATGCTGAAAGGGGTCCTGTGTCTCTGGTGTCTCCTACCGGCCATCTGCCTCTTACTGGGTTTTCCATGGCTCAGCTCTCTGGCCAACGCATCTAAAGTTCAGTCTTCTGTGGTAACAAATGGTCCAAATGAAAGTCCAAGTAAATGTCCAAATAATAGTTCTTCCACCCCTCTCAGGCTCCAGTGAAGTGTTCTTACTGGCCCTGCTTCACAGGAAGGTAATTTGCTCCTGCAGTTGGGCTTGCATGCACTTTTCCTCAGGGGCTGGTAGGGGAACCCAAACCAACCTCTACTCTGGGTTCCAGCCCAGGGACCATGTATTAAGCAGCTAGATCTGCTTCTTCAGACATGCTGCTGTTCCCATGGGCTGCTTCCTGCCTCTAAGTCCCCTTCTGATACTTCCCCACAGCCTGTGCTGAATGCAGCCTCTCTTTGGTTCTCAGGCCTCAGGCTTCTCCTTTCTCTGCCAGACTAACAAACCACCTTCTCCCCTCAGGCTCTATTGAAGCATTTTCACTGGCCCTTCCCTCTGCTTTCACAGAATCTGTCATTTGTTGCTTCTAGTCTTAGCAAATTTTCTTTCACTGCCTCCCTCTCCCAGGAACAGTGGCAATTTCCATTAGGGATCTCCTTACTCTGTGGGCCCTTGCTCAGGGCTTCCCCCACAATGCTGCTCCCTATGGGTCTTCCCACCTAACTTCCTGCTTATTTAAGCTCTTTCTCCAGGCTCCCAACTGCTGAAGCTACTTCTGTGGGTTCACCTACCTGCAGGAGAGTCCAGCTTTCTCTGTGGTCTCAGTATCCCTTCCTAACAGAGTTCTCCACAAGATATAATCTTTTCCTAATCCTTTCACAGATGGAGTAAGTAATTATCAAGATGCCATATCACCATCAGCTAGTGCCAGCTGCAAATTTACAGGCAAGGAGCAAGAAACAGTCTTTAACAAACTCAGGGAGTTGTAGATAAAATCCCATAGAAAGCAAGTCTAAGGGAAAAAACTGTTCAAAAAATTTGGCAGTTTTTCAAAGAGACATAATTAAGGGTACAGAGCAAACTATTCCACTGTGTAGGAAAGATAGGAAGTATGGCAACAGACCATAATGGCTTAACCAGGAGATCTTTAATGATCTGAAATTCAAAAGAGAATCCTAAAAAAGTAAAAAATAGGTCAAATTGCAAAATATAAACAAACAACACAAGCATGTAGGGACAAAATTAGAAAGACCAAGGCACAATATAAGATTAAACTAGCTAGAGACACAAAGGGCAACAAGAAAACATTCTACAAATATATTAAAAGCAAGAGGAAGACTAAGGACAAGGTGGGCCTGTTACTTAACGAGAGGGAGAAAAACAATAACAGAAAATGTGGAAATGACAGAAGTACTAAACAACTTTTTTGTTTCAGTTTTCATCAAAAAGGTTAGTAGTGGTTGGACATCTAACATAGGGAATGTCAGTGAAAATGAGGTAGGATCTGAGGCTAAAATAGGGAAATAAGTTCAAAATTGCTTAGACAAGTTAGATGTCTTCAGGTCACCAGGGCTTGATGAAATACATCCTAGAATACTCAAGGAGCTGCCCAAGAAGATTTCTGAGCCATTAGCGATGATCTTTGAAAAGTCATGGAAGACAGGAGAGATTCCAGAGGCATGGAAAATGACAAATATAGTGCCAATCTGTAAATAGGAAAATAAAGATAACCTGTGGAATTACAGACCAGCCAGTTTAATTTAAGTACTTGGAAAGATAATGGAGCAATCCATTGATAATTAAGCAATCAATTTGCAAACACTGAGAAGATAATAAGGAGCAAAGTAATAATAAGCAACAATTTGTCAAGAACAAATTGTGCCAAATCAACTTAATAGCTTACTTGGATAGGATAATAAGCCTTGTGAATGGGGGGAAGCAGTAGATGTGGTATATCTTGACTTCTTCAGTAATATTCAGGTTGATATTGATATTTGATATTGTCTTACGTGATCGTCTCATAAACAACTTAGGGAAATATAATCTGGATGGAGCTACTGTATAACTGCATAACTAGTTGGAAAACCATTCCCAGAGAGTAGTTATCAGTGGTTCGCAATCAAGCTGGAAGGACATATCAAATGGAGTCCTGCAGGAATTGGTTCTGGGTCCGGGTCTGTTCAATATCTTCATCAATGCTTTATATAATGGCATAGAGAATACACGTATAAAGTTATAGATGATACCAAGCTGGGAGGAGTTGCAAGTGCTTTGGAGTAGGATTAAAATTGGACATGATCTGACCAAATTGGAGAAATAGTCTGAAGTAAATAGAATGAAATTCAATAAAGACAAATGCAAAGTTCTCCACTTAAAGGAACAATCAATTGCACACATACAAAATGGGAAATGAGTGCCTAGAAGGAATACTTAGAAAGGAATCTGGGGGTCATAGTGGATCACAAACTAAATATGAGTCAACAATGCAAGACTGTTGTGAGAAAAGCAAACATCATTCTAGGCTGTATTAGCAGGAGTGTTGTAAACAAGACACAAGAAGTAATTCTTCCACTCTACTCCACACTGATTAGGCCTCAGCTGGAATATTGTGTCCAGTTCTGGGTGCCACATTTCAGGAAAGATGTGGACAAATTGGAGAAATTCCAGAGGAGAGCAATTAATTAAATAATTAAAGGTCTAGAAAACATGTTCTATGAGGAAAGTTTGGAAAAACTAGATTTGTTTAGTCTGTGGAAGAGAAGACTGAGGGGGGCATGATAACAGTTTTCAAGTGCATAAAAGGTTTTTATAAGGAGGAGGGAGAAAAAAGTTCTCGTTAACCTTCTGAGGCTAGGAAAAGAAATAATGGGTTTAAATTATAGCCAGGGAGGTTTAGGTTGGACAGTAGGAAGAACTTCCTAACTATCAGGGTAGTAAGCAGAGGAATCATTGGGAATTTTTAAGAGCAGCTTAGTCAAAAATCTCACAGGGATGGTCTAGATAATACTTAGTCCTACCTTGAGTGCAGAGGATGGGACTAGAAGACCTCTTGAGTACCTTCCAGTCCTACAGTTCTGTGGTTCTATTACCAAATTGCTAATGCCAGTGAAGCTGAGGCTATATTAGTGATGGTGGGAAGTTTTCTCAACATTCTCCATTGGTTAGAAGAAATGTTACTGGTGATTCAGATGGTGGAATTCTTCCCTTTCAGTCAGGATAG
This sequence comes from Mesoclemmys tuberculata, assembly GCA_007922155.1. Taxonomy (NCBI): domain Eukaryota; kingdom Metazoa; phylum Chordata; order Testudines; family Chelidae; genus Mesoclemmys; species Mesoclemmys tuberculata. The sequence continues at coordinate 46,565,074 of ML675629.1, forward strand.
GTCTAAACCCTTAGAACGCTGGGTGAAGGCATATGTAGTTTGTAAAGCAATTTGGGATTCTTGTGAAAGAAATGTTTTGTTTATAAATTATCAAAGTTGCTATCATTAATCATTATTCTGTATTACTACTCTTTAAATGCCAACATTGTTAAATGTGTACATCCAGCAAAATTTGATAAACTTGTTAGAAGTGGCTGAACATATTGGGCCAGATCCTAGCTGCGTAGCTTTACTGCAAAACAGTGAAGTTCTAAGGAAGTCAATGGAGCTACATCAATTTGTACCAGCTGAGGATCTGGCTCATTGTTCCAAGACTGTAGGCCATACTTACAAGATGGGGAACTCTATCCTGGGAGTCAGTGACTCTGAAAAAGTTTTAGGGGGTCATTGTGGATAATCAGCTGAACATGAGCTCCCAGTGTGACACTGTGACCAAAAGAACTAAAGCAGTCCTGGGATGCATTACCGGGAATCTTGAGTAGGAGCAGAGAAATTATTTGGCACTGGTGCGACTGCTCTGGAATACTATGTCCAGTTCTTGTGCCCACAATTCAAGAAGGTTGTTGATAAATTGGAGAGGATTCAAAGAAGAGCCATGAGAATGATTAAAAAGATTAGTCATAGAGTCAAAGAGCTCAATCTATTTGGCTTAACAAAGAGAAGTATAAGGGATGACTTGCTTACAGTCTACAAGTACCTACATGGGGAAGGTGGACAAAGACAAATTCAGACCAGAAAGAAGCAGCAAGAGTGATTAACCATTGGAACAACTGACCAAGGGTCTTGGTGGATTCTTCATCATTGACCATTTTTAAATCAAGATTGGATGTTTTTCTAAAAGATCTGCTCTAGGAATTTTTTGCTAGATGATCATAATGGTCCCTTCTGGCCTTAGCTCAGACAACTGCACTGTTGGGTTTTGACTTGAAGGACCTATACAAATAAAACTTACAGAAACTGACTAGTGCTTCCTAAATGGACTCATGTAAAAAAATAAACATCTTTTTGAATAGCCTTTTTCAGCTTGTGCCTTAGATTTAACAGGTATATTAAGTCCACCGAATCCAGCCTGCATCAAATGAACACAGGTTAAAAGTGGTGGAATATGCTGTGAGTGAAAAAAATAGTTTCAAAGGAAGGAGAGAGAAGTCTCTGCAGATTAACCATTTACCATAAGATGTTTTATATAAAGCTGGACTCCTGCTACTAGTCTTTGAAAGTAAATTATAGAATATCTAGGGCTTGATTTTTTGAAATCTCAGAAGCCTAAGGTTGCTTGCCAAAAATGTATGCAATTGCATGTCTAATTTGTATGTGCAGTTGCTGCAAATACATATGCAAATATGATATTTGTATGCAAATGGACAGTGTAAGTGGCTGTTTTTATACCTACATATTCATTGGCCTGATCTAGACAAGGAATTTGAACTTGGGTGTCTGAAGTTCAGAAAATCAGGCCTCTATGGGTATATCTATACTGCAATAAAAGACCTGCGGCTGGCTCAGCTCAGTTTACTGATTTGGGCTCGCGGGGCTTGAGCTGCCGGGCTATAAAACTGCAGTGTAGATGTTCAGGTTTGGGCTGGAGGTCAAGCTCTTAGACCCCACAAGTGGAGGACGGTCCCAATTGGGTGACTCAGTTTATCATTCGCAAAAAAATGTGGACAGTAAGCCATCTTTTTTAGATCTGTGCATAAAAGTGTCATGTAAGAGCAAAGTAATACTATTATTCACCCCATAATATTTAACATGTAATTAAATGGCACCTCTTGTGTCCTACTGATTAGGCTTTAAAATATATCAATAGGGCCAAATATAATGGAAAAGACCATGGAAAATCTCTGCAAAAAAGTTCAGCTTGTTTTTGGATAACCAACCTGGGATCTCCTGCAGATTTAAGGGTGGCAGGTGGAAACCTTGCAGATTTCTTGCTCTTGCCAATATCTCACCAATGAATGCCTCTCTCAGCTGCAATCTTCTTGTCTAACTAGCTGGCATAGGAGAGGGGTTGTTTCCAGGGACCTTCATCTAATTGTTTTTATTTATTTCAGCTGCAAGCCTGGGAGACTTTCCAGGTATTAGATAAAAAGAGAGAAAGCTATTATGGAAAAAACTAGGTTTAAAATTCTGACCCAAATAGTGAGGAGAAGCAGCCATTAAAGATGGAGTATAAATGTGAAAAGGAAAGGAGCATGAGGTTGTAATTCACATTTTCATTTTTATGCAAACCCTCCTTTGGTGCAGGCATTATGATGATAATAAATGGGAATTGCTCCCAATGTGGGAATAATGCTACTTTATTGTGCTCTCAGCTCTTGGAGATTTTATGGTGGCAATCTAATTGATTTGTTCTCTCCAAAATCTGAGCTCTCATTGATTAGCCCCTAAATAGAGCATTTGTAGAAAGACTGCTTTAGTTAATCTTTTAGAATTGCCTATCTTATACCCCGATCATTTCTGGAAGTTAACCTCCCAGGTTTTCTTTCTCACTGATCAGACAGCTTCATCTCTCCACTGCTGCTCACAGTCTCTAGGTTGAACTTTACAAGTGGGTCTCTGATTCTGTCCACAGTTCCTCTGCCAGAAATAAAAAGGAACAAGGGAAAACTACTCTGAAAGGAGGGAAGTCATTAGCTGGTTGAAAAGACTAAAGGTTTATGCTCAATGCAGCTCAGGAGAGGAAAGGGAGCGATGGCTCTGAGCCATGTTACCGTGCTTCTGATTTGAGACTGGCAAAATGGCTTCTGGTGTACAGCCTGAAGACTGCTTTAAGTTGCACAAACCAAAAACTGGAGCACATGCACTCTGGCCACATCCTACCACACCTCCTAGTCACATGGAATGGCCTTTATGCCACCTAAGTGTTCCCTTACTGGAGAGTAGTCCCTGGGTACTGAGTAGCTTTCCAGTTGACTGGCACTGCTACAGCATCCCCAAAGCTTCTAGAAGAGTGGCCAAAGATCTCATCCTAAGAATTCAGGGCCACATCCCTGTTCAGGTGAGCAAAAAGGAGAGGATGCAAGCCAATTCCATAATGCCCCCTGCACAGTCCCCATCAGACAGATGCTAGCCATCTCAAAGGGGGCCTTGAGGAGTTTGAGTACTAATGGAGAGTAGTAGTTCATCCACTCCCCTTGCACACCGGTAATCAATGCCAAATGTATTCCTGCTTGGGCCATGCCACTCTGTACTCAGCCCTCTCAAGCTTTGAAGACCCATGTGTAGGATTCAGTTTGTGACCAAAACATAAAATGAAGGATACAAATGAATTATTCGTTCGGGAAACTTAGAATGCCGTGATATTCCCTTCTGTCCTATAATCAACTCTTTCTATAACCTCTAGCTTGTGATTCTTTATTCCTGATATATATGGTTTTCAACAATAAAAGTGTAGGGGGTGGCCAAATTTGTGTGGTGCATAATTAACTTTGAGACTAAAATGAGGGACATTTGAGGTATGTCTGTGTTGCCTCTTAATCAGAACTGTGCTTACCAGACAGTTGAGCTCTTTGTTTGCTTCACCACATTGCCAGCTTTGCAAATCTTTCACCCAGTCCACTATAGTTTATAGTTTGGGCACCTAATGTTGATACAAATCAACAAAATAACTGCCCCCCACTTTTTAATAGCCCTCCCCACTCCCATCAGTTCCTATTATTAAAAAGTTAAATCAAACACCCGGCCAATGAAATCTTTTGATGTTCTATGAAGCTTGCCAAACTCAGGCTGTGATAGGCCATTGGAGGGCACAGGTTCCAAAGACATGAGCCCACTACTGAAAGTCTGCTTTGATTTGTAGGCCATAGTAATGTGACAGCTGTATTATTGGAGCCTTTCCTAGTAACAGCAATGGATTTTGCAGCATAATACACTGGCAAATAGCCAAGCAGTGTTACAGCCCAGGGGTGTGAAACAACAGATCTGTTTTCTTCTAAGTAAACTACTCCCTTAAGAATTAAATCCCTCCTTAAATTTTACTTTCTCCATAAATATAACAAACAGGTAATTGATTAAAAGTCACTTTTGTGCTCAGCCCAAAATGAGTTCTTTTAAATTTTAGATGCAGCAAAATACTTTTCTTAAGTGCTCTCGCCTACAGACACTGATGCTTCTTCCTGTAATTATACTTATTTTGTGTGCCAGATGTTCTGTGACAACATTGCACTGTTGTAGCCTGTTTTCCAGTTGCTTTATTTGCTCCCAGGACAACTTTGTTATTGCCTTTTCTTTCTTAAAACAAATCGACTCGGAAAAATCCTTTACAAATTTTTAAAAGTGCCAAATCTTAGACAATGGATTTTGCCTCTCTTTCTCTCTGTCTAACTGAAACAATGGAAGTCCTGTGATTTAATCTCCTTAGCCCCAAGGGGTCTTCTAATTGTTGCAGTCATTACACAGGCTTATACATACTGATGTTCTCCTCTCTATTCATCCTGTAGGCTCTTTCATGACCATTAGCTCCTCACTGGAAAAGGAAGAGCCTTATACTCTAAGAGTAGGTGAAGTTTACCTTCAGGATGAGAATGAACAGAACAAAGCATTCTCTAAGTTCTTTTCCAAGTCTTACAAATGACTAAAAACTTTCTCTCAACATTAAGACAGCTACTTTAAATTGGCACCAATATTAACTCTTTAGTTCTGCCTTATTTAGACATCAGAGATTAGCAAGATGTACTAACTGAAAAAAAAAAGCCGTTACTTTAGACATATGGGCAAGATGGTCAGTCATTTGGAAAACTCTCCTGTATTTACAGCAAAACAAAGTTTAAAAAATGAAAATGAAGTGCTGTCATCATCCCCCCAACATATTTGCTGCGTTAACAGGCCCTTTTCTGTTTGCACTGCTTGGCAGATTACATCTGCAGAAATTAAATTGTTTTGCAGCAGGTCAGACAACTATCAGGAGTGCAAACTATCGCAAGTCATGACTCTAAATCAGAGTCAAAATGATGCTGTTGTGAAGATTAAAAACAAGCCAGCGAGCCAAACAGCTTCACATACTTGTCACCTTACATGTTTTCAGACTGAGCTATAAACTCAGTATCAAATAACATACCATTAAAAACCGGGATCATTTGTGCATACTATTAACAATAGAACACATTGGGTCAGATCCTCAGCGGGTGTAAATCAGCATACACCATCTAAAAATCTGGCCCATAGCATCAAACTATATTACCACATACAGCATGTTTTTAAAAAAAACCATGCAGTATGTTTTCTAAAACCCCAGAACCTTGGTTGCAGGCAACAGGACTAGAAAACCTCTTGAGGTCTCTTCTAGTCCTACGATTCTATGATTCTATAGAATTGCAAGCCCAATAGTAAGATTTTTAATGAATCTGTAAATTTGGTGGTTGTACCCTTTGACTGGAGAATTGCTAACATAGTACTTATTTTCGAGAAAGGGAAGAAAGGTGATGCAGGAAACTACAAGCCTATTAGTTTGACCTCAGTTATATGAAAGGTTTTGCAACAAATTTTGAAAGAGAAAGTAGTTATGGACATATAAGTAAACAGTAATTGGAATAAAATACAACATGGTTTTACAAAAGGTAAATCATGCCAGACCAAACTGATTTCTTTCTTTGAGAAGATAACTCATTTTTTAGACAAAGGAAATGTAGTAGATCTAATCTTACTGATTTCCACATGGGAAATTATTACTTAAATTGGAGAAGATGGGGATAAATATGAGAATTGAAAAGTGGATAAGGAACTGGTTAAAGGGGAGACAACCATGGGTCATTCTGAAAGGTGAACTGCCAGGCTGGAGGGAGGTTACTAGTGAAGTTCCTCAGGAATCAGTTTTGGGACTGATCTTATTTTACATTTTCATTAATGACGCTGGCATAAAAAGTGGGAGTGTATTAATAAAATTTGTGGATGACACAAAGTTAGGAGGTATTGCCACTATGGGGAAGGACTGGAATATCATTCAAGAAGATCTGGACGACCTTGAAAACCGGAGTAATAGAAATGAGATGAAATGTAATAGTGTAAAGTCATGTACTTAGGACTAACAAGAAGAATTTTTGGTATAAGCCGGGCATGTATCAGTTGGAAGTGACAGGAGGAGAAAGACATGGGTGTAGTGGTTGATCAAAGGATGACTATGAGCTACCAATATGATATGATCATGAAAAAGCTAGATAGGGAAGTGTTTGTACTATTATACATGTATAGATAGGAAAGTGTTAGTACCATTATACAAGGCACTGGTGAGACCGTTTCTGGAATACTGTGTGCAGTTCTGGTCTCCCATGTTTAAGAAAGATGAATTCAATTGGAACAGATGCAGAAAAGGGGTACTAAGATGATCCAAGGAATGGAAAACCTACCTTATCAGAGGAGACTCAAAGAGCTTGGCATGTTTAGCCTAACCAAATGAAGGCTGAGGGAAGATATGATTGCTTCCTATAAATACATCAGAGGGATAAATACCAGAGAGGGAGAGGAATTATTTAAGTTAAATCAAAGTGAACACAAAAAGAAATGGCCATCAGCAAGTTTAGGCTTGAAATTACACAAAGATTTCTAACCATCAGAGGAGTGAAGTTCTTGAACAGCCTTCCAAGGTGAGCAGTGGGGGCAAAAAAGCCTAACTGGCTTCAAGACTGAGCTTGATAAGTTTATGGGGGGGATGGTTTGTTGAGATTGGGTACAATGCCAGGTGGCCAATTTGCAACTGCTAGTAGCAAACATCCCCAATGGCCGGAGATAGGGCTCTAGATGGGGAGGGCTCTGAGTTACTACAGAGTATTCTTCCTAAGTCTCTGGCTGGTGGGTCTTGCTAATGTTCACAGGGTTCCACTAGTCACCATATATGGGGCCAGGAAGGAATTTTCCCCAAGGTCAGATTGACAGAGACCTTGGTGGTTTTTCACCTTCCTCTGCAGCATGGGGCATGGGCCACTTGCTGGTTTAAACTAGAGTAAATAATGGATTATCTGTAACATGAAATCTTTAAATCATGATTTGAGGACTTCAGTAACTCAGCCAGAGGTTATGGGTCTATTACAGAGTGGGTAGATGAAGTTCTTGGCCTGCAATGTGCAGGAGGTCAGACTAGATGATCACAATGGCCCCTTTTGGCCTTAAAGTCTATGCATGTAGATGATCTATGGGTCACATTCAGACCTTTGATTAAGACAATGTAATTCCTCAGAAGTCATTGAAATTATACCAGAATTTAGTCTTGTGAGTGTAATCATTTCTAAAAATTGTAGAACCACTTTAATCTACACTTTACTAATTTGTTCACTTTAGAGTTCAGACAGAAATAATGGTCTTTTCCCACATCTCAGCAAAGTTTTAATGGCCTGGAACTCTACTGAAGTCTCATATTACTAAAGCTCCACCATTTCTTCATAATATATTAGAGTACATTAATTAGCACATAATGAAATATTACAATAAAATTAAATTGTTAAAACAGAAAAACAAAGTGCATTGTGTTATTTATACACCTTGCTTTTTTATTAAACACAGGCATTTATTTGCTAATCCATAACATTTAGTACAAAGCAATAGATACTTCAGTGATTAGTGAGGTTCTCCTATATTATATTTTTCAAAGATCATCATGCAGCATCTGCTGCTGTTTATCTTTAAAGGCATGACAATAGGGAGAGAGTGATCTTGAACAGTAAAAAAAAAAAAAGAAAAAAAAAGAGTTCTGCCTACTGAATGTTAGTACACTTTTAGTCATAAGAATAGCCACACTGGGCCAGACCAAGGATCCATCTAGCCTAGTATCTTGTATTGTAACAGTGACTGGTGCCAAATGCTTCCGAGGCAATGAAATGAAAAGGACAATTTATCCACCAGTTCCCTCTTAGATATACATGTTCAGCTGCTGCTGACGTCAGTGGGATTTGCACATGTATTAAGAATTGAATTTGGCCCCTAACTAGAACTAAACATTTTTAATGCTCTGAAGTTTTTTTTATTATTTTTTTAATTTCTAAATTCTTCCCATTACCATATTCAGAAATCCCCAAATATGAGAAAGCTTTATGTAGCTTGTAATATTTTGTAGTACATAAAAGAAAATATGATGTAAAAAGTGACCAATCTTCAGATTTTTATAAGTAGTATTACTATATTTGTATCAAATCTAGCATGCAGAAACAGCCACTGTGTGGAGATCAAACCTGGGACCTTCTTCACCAAAATCACAGGTTTCTACCACTTGAGCTAAAAGAATTTCTCCAACTATGGATAGTAGCAGGCTGTTATCTAGCCATTATTGGCAGTCACTAGAGGAAGATATGATCATACGTTCTACTGAAAATCTTGTAACAGCATGCTAATATTGTTGTACCAGGAGGGAGTCACCTCATTCTGTTTTTATTATTGTTGTATCATGATAGTGTTACTGGATAATGAACATAGCAAATGTGGTGCAACTTGTGTCACTACCATGAGTTTGTTGTCTTTGTAGGTGTCGTATTTCACTATCGTGCTGCAACCAGTAGGTACACTCTGAATTTTAAGCTTGCTCAGCAGGCCTGTCTGGAAAATGGTGCTGTCATAGCAAACCCTGATCAACTGAAAGCTGCATATGAAGATGGATTTGAACAATGTGATGCTGGCTGGTTGTCTGACCAAACTGTTAGGTGAGCTGTTCAGATTGCCTCTTGACAACGTTTCCCCAAAGTAATAGGCTTAAAATGCAATACAGTGCAATAAAATACTGTAATAATAAATATTAACTTACTCTGTTTCAGGTATCCAATCAGACAGCCCAGAGTTGGCTGCTATGGAGATAAAATGGGAAAGGAAGGAGTCAGAACATATGGGTTCCGTCTTCCCAATGAAACTTATGATGTATATTGCTATGTGGATCACCTGCAAGGTAAGATAGTTCCATGTTTATGTTGCACTTTGAGTCAAAATAACTGGCGAATCAACATGGTGAGACAGTAAAATAAGAACGTTTGTATAAAATACATCCTACTCATTTTGAATGTGAAAAGGAATTGTTGGATGAAATGAACCTATAGTTTGTGGTATAGCAGGCCTTAATTAAAGGAGACTGTGGAGGTGGCAATTCACAAACGGGTATTCAGGTTTGGAGCTGCTATAGTTAGTGACAGTAGTCCTTAATGCAAAGTTGATATTGGAACACGTCCTCACATTTTTAGAATGCTAAAAAAAGATAGATACTTCAAGAAATGTTTGTAACATTTGGATGTGCTGCACAGAACTAAAGATGTATATAGTTTATGTACTAACTATATTATGGTTCCTAAAGTATATAGTTAAGGCGCTTACATATCAGTGACTCCAGAATTAGGTGGCTATTAAATCACAATCCAAGCTTAATGTTGACTTTTTGAAAAAAAAAAAAAAAAGGCTTTTGCAGCATAACATATTTCTGGTGAGATGTGTGCAGTATGTTTGTTCTCTGTCATTCCACACTATGACATCAGCTCATGTGAAATTTCTCTGTGGAATGCCTCCCAATACCGTAAAGCAGTTGTGGTTCTGTTGTGTGGAGGATGGGCAACGATGGAGCATGAGAACCAAGGGACTTTGAACCCATCTATAGCAAAGATGGGTTCTGTGCCAGCCCCCAAATAATGAGGATTTGGGGGAGGGGTGTGAGATGTGATGGTGCAATGGCCACAGATTCTCACATCATGTTGTGACCCCTGCACACTCTTACCTCAGCCTATAGACTAGTGTAGCAGCTGTAGTTAGCCTAACTAACTATCCTACACCCCTCTAGAGGTTTGGGGGTGTGTTCTAGATACTAGATTCGTCCATGCTTCGATATACTGACTGACACAAACATTTAAGATATAAAGATAGTTACTCTCCCCCCTCCCTCCACCTCCACGTAGACTCTTACTCAAGCTTTGTGCTGGCTGTCATGTTTCAGTGTGCTGAAACAGTATGAAACTTTCACTTTTTCCGTGTAAGTAGTTTCATTCAACTAGGGTTCCACTGTTCCATCTTAACACATTACCAGAGCTAGCAATTCCAAAATATAAGCTTTCTGGGCAAGTTCCTCCACTGATATAAATTAGTATAGCTCTATTGATGCCAATGGAGCATTGAACCAGCTGAACCTTATGTATATTCAAATATTTAAATCAAGGAATAACAATTGAATTATAGATTGTAAGGTTTTGATTTTTTATATATATCTGAGGTATTGTCCAAAATTCTCCTTCTGTTCGGAAAATCTATGTGGATAGATCCTGCACCCACTGCAGTCAATGGGAGTTTTGCTAGGAACTTCAGTAGGAGCAGGGCCAGGTCCAAAATAGCACCCAGAAGAGAACAGTTCAAATGATCTTCTAGCTTTTACCTATTATGTTATCTGTCCATAATATCACAGTCACTTCCTGGTGCTAAGAGACAGCGTTGTTATTTCTTTAAATAAGCATCATTAATTTGAGTTTAGTGCAACCATTGTTGAAAGGCAAAGATGCATTAAAGACATATAGATGTCTGTAATGCTGTCTTTCTGAAATTTAAAAAACAAATCAAGCAAGTGGTCATGAAAGATGCTAGATTGAAGGCCCTGCATATTAAGGATGGGGTTTTCATAAGCGCTCATCATTGCCTTAACTTTGCTTCCATTAACATCAGTGGGAGTTTTACCATTGATTTCAGTGGGAGCAGAGTTAGGCCAACAATGAGCATTTGTAAAAAGTCTAGCCTAAAGTCCTCCCTTTATCCACCTAACAGATATAACAGCAATGCTAATGGGCCATCCCCCTGTTCTGGGGAGGTCACTGCTAGGGGTTAGATAGTAGGCCTCTTTGGCACATTCAATCCTTGGTCTTCGTAACAGGGTGGCTTGGCGCGTAATGGGGTAGAGGCCTGGGGCCAGCCAAACCTGATTTCTAATGAGGCATACACATAAGCAGGGGTCATCTTGTTTAGAGCCCTGCATGGGACCATTTTTAAAATCTTACTCGTGTCCTGTCCTGCCCCTCAATATCCACTCCCACCTGCTCCCACGTTGTTCCTTGCATTTTTATCCCTCTTCCACCTGCAAAAACCTTCAGTCCTTCATGCTACTAAACTCTCCCTCCCCTCAAGAACGATCGGTTGATATGTATAGAATTCAGACGTAATTTGTGTCACTAAAAGAATAAAACAAATCTTGCTTTAACCATGTTTAAAATACTTTAACTCCTGTTATAATAAACTCAAATTTTTCTTTCCCTTCCTTAAATTTAAGTATTAAAACCTTTATTTTAAAAAAAGAAGAACTTGCTTTGTATTACTGGAATTCTATTTCTGACAAATTTACGAGAGATTTGGTGTTTTCCTGCAAATTCACAAATTACCGCAGTCTTTTTTTTTTCTTGCCCACCCAATCCTGCCCACAACAAAGTACGTTTTACCCACTCCCACTATTATGGCAGTGGTCCTGCAAGACCCGTGAGATCCCAGTCCTGCTGCAGAGCTCTAACTTGTTTCTCCTATAAAGAGCAACAGGAAACTGCACAGTCAGAGTTCTCAGAGGGTGTTCAGGGAGAACAAAGTGGATTATTGAGAGTAGGCTCCAGAAACCTGAGACTTGCAGAGTGACACTACAGGCAGGAAAAGCATAGAAGAGACCTAATAGGGATGTAACGGGTGGCCTTGAGGAAGGGCTGGAGAATTTTATTTTGAATGTTTGTTAATACCAGAACTTGAGAACAGGTGGGAATGGACAAAAGGGTCTATGAGTTATTGAGAACTACCTTGACAGGGGCAACTAAGGCAGGGGGGTGTTGCCATGAGGAGGTGCTCAGGGTGTCCACCTGGGAACAGTTTCCGTGCTGTGATTGCCAAGAACAGCGCCAACTAGTGCCAATCCTGGTAGTGTTCTTTTGTGGTGAGGATATTTTTTCCTCAGGAATTGGACTGAGACCACATATAGATCACCAGACAGCAGTCACACTTTACTCATTATTTGAAATGGGCTAACTTTGAACAAGTGAAACCCTCAATACCCCACTGCTGCCCCCTGAGATGGTCAGGTAACGTTAACAGTTCCTTATGGTATAGATATTCCTGCTTTTTGGGGTAAAATATAAACATTAACATATTATTGTTTCAGGGCCAGCTTTTCAGTTGGTGTAAATCAGCATAGCACCAGCAAAGCCAACTGGGGATCTGGCCCTTTGTTTTTAACATATTTCATAAAAAGTATAGGATTTGAGTGTGGCTTTAGATTAGCCGTGGAGGAGCAGCATGATTTATGGAATTTCCTAACTTCTGAGGGCTTGATTTCTCAACATAAACTGTGCATTAATGCTATTTTTTTTGCTTGTAATGATAGTGGGCAGCTGGTAGCACCCACTGTTGGTAATGGTTGCAAAACAGTTTGCATTATTGTCTTGAAAGATTTTTATCCCAGACGGTATCCTTATGATCATCTAGTCTGAGATCCTTCTGCTTTTGTATGTTCATATTTTTTCACTTTCCTGGGCTAAAGTTTTCAATGTAATGAAACGTCCAGGCTCAGAAAAAGTTAAGAGAAAATCTATTTTAGGGCTTGAATATGGATATGTGGCATGAGCATTATATACTGCCATGCAACAGACCCATCTATGAAATTAACTCCTGAACTGTTTGCATAGAGGAAACCAGATGCAAGAAGATAAAGTAGGTGAGCTGGCTATGCTTTGAAATGGTAATTTGTCATACCCTTGCCAGCAGGTCCCTAGAAATTTAGCAAGATGTCAGGCTCTTTACCTTTCCATTTCCATGTAAGGGTTAAAGAATCATGATAGTTCTCTGCTTTTAGCAAAAATGGTTGTTAGAAGGACAAAAGGTGATTTTAAATGCAGGAAATTACATAGCACAAAGGAAATAAATGAGTGGAACCTTTTGCCCATGGAGAATAGAGAATCTGATAAACTGCAGACACAAGTAATTTATGTGGAGAATAAACATTGCATAAAACTACATTGTTTGTTTTGTTTGGTGCATAAATAACACATGAATTCCATGGAAGCAGGCCACAGCTTTTAGGATTTGGAGTCGCATGTTTATTATTGCCCTATTTATTTAGGGCCTGATTCTGCATCCTCAGTTCCCGTGATAGACAAAGGGAATGGAGAGCAATCAGCACCTCACAGAACTGGGCTCATAGAGGGTATTTTCCATCTTAATTATGATTCAGTTCTTTGGAGCCAAGCATAGACAAGTATTATTCTGAGATGTTGAGTAAGGCCAGATCTGCTAGCCTTACTGACATTAAATGGTACCTTGCTCCTGTAAGGATCTCCATAGCTAGACCTTGCGGTTACAGGGTCTTGGATGATGGACACCTCTGTGTTGCCACTGGGGAGCTAGGTGAAGCAACACCCAAAAATTATTGGAGGGTTATGCACCACAGGAAGTACTTCCCGAAGAGGCCAGTGCAACAAAACCCCGATTAGTTCACACCAACTGTTTAAACCAGGAAGTTAGCCCAGGGCGCTGTCTGAGCCACACTGCAGACTTTGGCTGGCTACTGCCTCAGACCTCATCTTTTGTCTCATCTTGCTCCTGACTCTTGCCTTTGAATCTGGCCTGCCTTGACCTTGATGCCCATTTCCTGATTTGACTTGGTAACTAGTCTTGACTCCTGCTTTTGACCGTAGCCCAGTGGACACTGCTGGTCCAGCCATCTGTGCTCTGGCCATTACGACTCCCTGAATAGTAGTATTGAAGTCAATGGGGCTATTCATAGAGTAAGAAGCTGCTTGACAAAGAGCATCAGAATCTAGCCCATAAGATGCTCATCATAGAAATGTTAGTACAACAGCTAGGAGCCAAGGTATATTGGTCTTGTATCAGGGACAATGTTAGACCAGATGGTCTCATAAAGAGCATGGAAATATTTGCAATAGACTTTAGCTTAAATATGCACTGAATTCACATGATTTATTTGGTTAGTTAGAGACAAAGATGAATCTGAGCAAGCAGCATTTCAGCTTGCTTCTTTCTTCCTTTCTGGCTTGATAAAATTACATTTCCTGAGACACAAATTTCTCCATGAAATACAAACAATTAACTAAAATTAAAACCAGCCATCTAGACTAAATCTTATGATTTCCTTGTTCAGAGAAAAGCCATAGAGATTAAAAACTGCATAATTATGAGTAAAATATGTTGTTTTGTTTTTAAAAAATGGGGGAATTATGATGTGGGTTTAAAATGTCTGAACTGTAATGATAAAAAGACTGGAAATAGTTTTTTATTAAATGAGGTGTGTGCATGGTGGTTTATAATAGGTTGATTTAAACTTTTTGTAGTTAATTTCCTCTCATTAAGTGAGGTTTTGAATACATTTATTAATAAACCTGTTCTTGCAGTAAAGGTCTCATAAATGGGCTATTAATCTAAGGGATTAAATTCTAAAGGCTTCGCTATAGCCTCAGTGCCTATTTTAACTTTACTTCTACCTGAAACAACTGTCTCAGCAGTGATATACAATACTTACTGATTTGGAATGAATGACTAGAAAATATGTCTTCTGGTTCTGTTCCCCAGTAAGTATGAATTTTAAATTTGGTGCCAGTGGAATTTAAGTGAAATCCCTTCGCCAAAGCCCACTGATGAAATAGAGGGTGAGGGGATGTGGCCCACTGGCAGCCTTGGAACCTCCTTTTTAGAAGCCATGTACATGTAACATGCAAACAAGAATTTGTGCTAGGAAAGTTTTTTGGGGGGGGGTTCTGTGACACACCTCGTTTCCCCCATTGTGGTGTAGGAACACAATAGATGGTCTTTGAATATTTTCTATTCACTCTCATACAGTTCTTGCTGTTGTCATTGAAATTTGTGTAAGAATAAAAAGGAACATCCTTACAGAATAAATCCTCAGAGTTAGGGTATTTTTTGAGGATTCAAGGCCTCCTCCAAACCCCATCCAAGTCAACGGCAGTCTTTCTATTGATTTCCACAGGCTTTGGATCAGATCCTAAATCCTTACCCTGTGAGTAAGGCACACATGAAAGGGATTTGCCTGAAAAGACTATGGAGGGTTCAAAACTCACTTGGTCCCTATAAAAAAATAAGAACCAGTAAAACTGTGGTGCTGGGTCACAGCTGCTACTTCTGAGTAAAGTGAGGTGTAGCAGTTCCCAAAGCTCACCTGAACAGGCCTGTGAAAACAATATATCCTCCCAGCTCCTCCAAATGTAATCAATTCCTGTCTAGCATTATCACATTACTTGGCACAGAATAGGACTAAGAGCTTTGGGGAAGGTTAACAAGATAATCTTTTTGGTGAGTATCCAACTCTCTCTCTCTGTGTGTGTGTGTGTGTATATATATATATGTATGTATGTAATCTTCAGCTCTGTCAGACCTTCTGCTCTGTGAGTAGAACCTAGCAGCTTGTTTCTTTGGGATCAGATTTTTCAAATTTGCTTAAGGGTTTTGATGCCTGACTCCTATTAATATTAATGGAAATGGGGAATGGGGTATCCAGCACGTAGGTGATTTCAAGGCTGTCTGTGGAAGAGGAACTGCAATTGAGATTGCTTGCCATGCCTGTGCTTGCGGGACACATACACAGACCATGCAAGCTGGACCAAGATCTCGACTGATGAGCAGGGCAGTTAAGTGCAGGCTGTGGAGAACCCACACATAGCTGGAACCACCCAAATGTGTGAGCTGTGCCTGGACAGACACAATATACGTGAGGAAGAGAAGTTAGCAGGCCAGAGTCTGATTGACATGATCAGGCAATCAATGGCAGACCTTGGTGAGCCTGCCCATGGCTGGGTCTGCCCAATAAGTGAGCTGAGCCAGGCAGGGACAGTATCTGTGGGAGAAAGTTGGCTGCAGGGCATCAAGTTACCACAGCTGGAGGGGAAGCAGCCCTGGAGTTGCTTCCTGAAGCAGAAGGGGAGATGTCATTTTGTCTCTCTCGGCCAGAAGGCTTGACACTGGCCAAAAGCCTGGAGAGACTGAGCCCCAAGGTTCCACTGTGAGGATTACCTGCCAGCTGAGCCCAGTGTCATCGTCCCGTCCCCCCTGCGAGCACCAGGCGCCAGGGTGGTCAGGGCCACCATGGATCTACTTCACCTGAAATGGAGAACTGTCAGTTTCTCAGTGTTGGGGTAGCCAACCTACACCCAGGTCTATGCCTAGTAATGGACATTAACCCTTCACATTGAGCTCTACTTCCACCAAGCAGCTAAGGCTTGTGGGGAGACTGGAGCATTTTTGTTGTTTTCATCTAGTTAGTGGATATTTAGAGTTTATTGCTGTGGGATTGGCTGATTGTTTCTTTATTTAATATTCCAAATTCCCTTGCCTGTTCCCTTTCAGTTTTTTTAATTTACCCCTGTCCTGTCAAGGGATACATTTTTGTATCCTTATTTGTTGGCCCTTGATTTCCTGTGTACATAGTAATGTCTTAGAGGTCACTGGGCTGTCTATTAGTTTATGCACCCAGCCACTAGGTGGAGGCAGTGAAACACCCCTGAGTCCTATGGTGGATCACAGACCTACAGGAGGGCTGAATAAGGAGCCCTATTACTTTTGGTAGCTTAGAGTTTCCTCCAGAAGGGGCTGTGACTGATATGACAAACTTGTGACTGTAGTATTAACTTCGTGACCGTTATCTGTACAGGTTCTGTGTATCATTGTGGGCTAGGGATTGTATTCTACGCCATGGAGAAGGGTTACGGCAGCATCTCCAGGCACTAAAAACAGTGATGGGTAATTACTGCAGTCCCTGGGACCAGCAAAGAGTTCTAGATATGCTTGTCACTTTGCTGCCCATCTAGCTTGCCACCCCATTAGTTGGTTTGGATATACTGGTTCTGGCTGGGTTCAAGAGCCCCAGGAGATAAAGAAAGAGCCTGGGTAAAGGACCAGCTTGAACTGATGGACAGGCCTTCATTTTGATCCAAAAAATGTCCAGAGGGAGAGGAAGAGCACCCTGCAGAAGGTTTGGAAGGACTGGAACCTGCTATGGATTCCATGGGACTGGGGGTGGGGGAGGCACTGGTAAGCTTAAATATTCATTAGACCTTTTTATTGTTTTATATGCTGTCTCTGTATTCTCAAATAATGTACTCTGCTTTGGAAAAGTTGTTTGGTTACTGGTAACTGCTGGAATACACTGACAATAGCCTTTGGAGAGGAAGCAAAGTAGAGGGGCTCAAGAGTAGACAGACCTGCTGAGAGAAACACAGTGAAGTGCAAGGAAGCTGTGAGTCTAAACCCCTGGTCAGAAGGGAAAGGAAGGGTCACAAGTCTCTACCCAGAGAGGTGACAGCTAGAACTCTAAGACCCAAGAGGGAATTTCCTGAGCAGTTCATGAAGGGGGATCAGAGGTGCAGTTACCCCAAAACTGTGACAGGGCTACACAGGGGGAAAAGATAGAAATTTAAAAAATGAAATCGGAGGTTGCCCTTAACATTTTTAGTTCTCCGAAAGTGGTTGGTGCTGGAGAGGGCATGGACACAGACACTATGGGTCTGAAATGCTGGCTCTGATGGCTGAGATACACTACCCCACACCTAATCCCTTCTATGAGAGTCTTTGGCCTAGTGAGTCCATGCTGTCTGAGGACCCTCAGGCTGGGGTTTTAGCCCACCCTTATTTTCATGCTTGCTTTTAAAGCATATGGTTCATGAAACTCACTCACTCTCCTGACTCAGTAAGACTTTTTCTGGTGAGAGCGAATAAGTGAATTAAGCTTCAAAGGAATGAAACTTGTTACAAATCCACCTGATAAGCCTCTAGATCCAAAAGCTTATTGGTATAGTGGTGGTAGTGAATCAGCTTTTGTCTGCAACAAAAAGCTTGGCTTCCCCATCTTGTTATAAAAGAGACGCTTTAGTCAGGTGCTTTTTAAAACTAAGCAATACAAACATGCACAACAGGAAAATCCTGGAGATTCTTTCAGTGCTCTGGCTGCTGAGGGTAGGGGATCAACCTGAAACTTGATTTGAGAAAGGAGCCAAGAATAATACACATTGCATTATTGTCTGTAATCAAAACATTGTCATGGTTTCCATTTCACCTTTGCTATTGCAGAGCATGGTCAGAGCCAGTTTTTCTTCCACTTCTGCTCCAGGCCCTGGGTTTGCCTTAATAATTTTGCTGAGTTACTTCTCAGCATGGACTCCAGCTATCAAAACATTATAGATTGCT
This sequence comes from Mesoclemmys tuberculata, assembly GCA_007922155.1. Lineage (NCBI taxonomy): Eukaryota > Metazoa > Chordata > Testudines > Chelidae > Mesoclemmys > Mesoclemmys tuberculata. The sequence continues at coordinate 46,583,191 of ML675629.1, forward strand.
TTTAACTCCTTGGCATTTTTTCACAGAAGAAAAGTTGATTCTTGGTTGCCTTGGTGATGGGGGCTATGTCGTTCACTCATCTGCCACATGAATTTTCTGTTTATTTCCTGAAAGTGTGAAAAAAGTGCACTCCTAAAGTTTTGGTTGGGAAACCTTGGTGCTTCCAGACAGCATAATTAAGCAGTTCATGATATGTGATGGGAATAATCCCCCTGCTAAGTATGAGACTTAACGCCCCCAAGCCCAAGGCAGGAGTTATTTTGAGACACTACGCCATTAGTTAAATATATTTTATTAGTTTCACCAGCAACTTTTTAGAGGAAATCTGTAAGGGCCAAATTCTTCTTTCTGTTTGGGGCTTCAGAGGGGATAAGATGAGTGCAAACAGCAGCCAAATTTGACCAGTACCAGTGGAAGCAAGGACTGGCGCCTAAAAGAACTCATTTTCCCAAATCCCACAGATGGCCTCCATACCAATTTTGAAGTGGAGACTTGGGAGATGGGAAGCATGGCCTGAGCATATCTGCTCCTTGTAGAATCATTTACTACCATGTCTATATGAAATTCCTAGCGGAGTTAAATGAGCTTCTTTTCAGATTTAATTCTTGCTCCTCATATTTACCTCTCTGCCTGTGCTAAGGGAATAGTATATAGAGAAGACACAAATGGAGAGCAGTATGAATAAGTTGTGCTATGATGAAAGGAGGGAACTGGGGTACAATAAACTAAGATTGGCTCTTTCTTCAGAAACCTCAAGATACAAGGGATTTCCCCACTGCTGTTGGGATATATGTACAGGGTGGGGTGCAGGTGGGATGTGATGAGAGCACAGCTATATCTTTCTCTCCTGTTCCTTCCCCTATAGCACATGCACAAGAAACACCAATAATCTGTCAGCCAGCTGTCCCTGAGCGAAAGGGATACCAGCTAGTTTCATCCTCAGTATTCACTACACCAGTGTGTTTGTATCAGGGTAGCAGCCTGCCCCGTTTGCACCACTACTTGTCATTAGAACTATAGTGAGGGAGAACATGGCGCACCCTTCCTTTTGGGGTAGTAAGAGCCACTGCAGCACCATGTCTCCATCGACCGCCATTCGGACAGAGAATGGCTCTGCTTTGCTCCTCTTCCAGAAGCAGTTGGTTCTTACTGCCATTAATGAACCCTAAAGCTTCTTTTAAATTAAAGTGAGAACTAAGAAACTAGACGACAGACACTGGTCATACTCAGCCCCTCGAGCATATTATAATTCTCTTTCTCAGTGACGTCTCAGAAATCAGGTATATATTTGGTGCTAGTGGAAATCAGATCAATACCTGTGGACGATCTGATTGGCTTGGAAACGTGTCTCCTATGCTCTCAATGAACAGAGGAAACTTTTTTTTTTTTAAACTGTTTTGGAAAACTGCAGGGCAATTTTTATAAGTTTTCAGATTTGTATAACCCAGAAACCATTTAGAGTTTTGTTCGATTTTGTTTTTATGTTTGGTTGCGATGGTTATTACACGCTTGTAAATGCAGATCAAATTAACATGGGCATGTAGACTTGTCATTTCTTTTCAGATTGGACAGACTGATTGATTGCAGGGTAATTTCTGAGAATGTCAGCGTGTGTTAATTGGAATTTGGTTTGGACACATCTACTGCATTGTTTTTAAATTAGAAGTTCTGGATTCTAAATATGTAATTCCTTGACTTGAACCAATGGCAACTGGTATTAGTTTAACAGTTCAATTTTTTATTTTCACATTAGCATTCTTGAAACAAATTAATCTTTACAATGCACAGTGGAATATCAGAAGACACTGTGCCACCTCTTTGCATTCTTTGTGCCTTCAGCTTCAAAAAGCCTATATCATGTCAAATAGGGGGCACTGGGAATAAAGCTGGGCTCTCTTCAGGCATCTTGACCCATTTTAGTTAGTTTGCATTTTTCTTTCCATGTATATTTTTTTGTTTCTTGTTTTCAGCATTTATGAATTTTTTTGCTCATAAACTATGTTTCAGACACAGATGGCATCTTTGTTACAGCAGCAGTATTTAGAAAACCAACCAAATAATTTGGCCCCTCGTCTGTAGTTAGATTCGGTAGGAAGAAGGGAAGAAGGGCACTATTATTATTATTAACATTGCAATATTATTACATTGCAAATGCAGACGGGGTTCCTTCCATATAAAAATCTCTTTGTGTGACACTGATGGGTGGATTTTCAGCATGGCGTGGGCACAATATGCAACCATGAAAATGCGTACCCACCATTTGCACATATAAATCCGGTAGTAAGAGGCACAAATATGCAGAATGGTATGAACAATTCAATGTGCGGGTGCAAAAATATGGGCCCCAATTTTTTTGGAACATACTGTGCCTGTATAAAAGGAATCCAGATCTCAGCCCAGCTGAGTAAATATATCTATATAGTAACTTACCAGTATCACTCATAAGCCCAGATTGGTCCAGTTGGAACAATTGTTTGCAGACAGAGTTTGGGCCATATTCTCAGATGGTGAAAATCAGTGTACTCAATGGAGCAACTCCAGTTTGCACCCACTGAAAATCTGTCCCCGTACAGCTCACTCATTTCTTTCCATCCTTATACTAAATTTCTCCTGTACAGATACTGTGGAGGTGATTGGCTTTATTTGTTCTTTGCATGTTACACCTGTGGCTCTTGAGCCATTAGCAAACCAATTAAAATGCATGCTTTGGAAGACTTGTCTTGCCTCACTTATGTAGCATGACATACTGCTGTTTGGTAATAAAGATCATATGTTTTTCCCCTTTTAATCACCATTTTTTAATACACTCCCGTTTCTTATATGTTCACTTTAAGGCCTGATTCTCCCTGGCTATGATGTGGGCGCATAACTGTGTGGACCACATAAGGGCAAGGCAGAACAGCAGTTCTGGTGCATATTACTGCTCCAGTGTTGCTCAGTGCTCCAATAGGGACATGGTGGAGGTGTGGTTATACCCTATCCCTCACTCTATTGGCCGACGTAGTGGAATTAGCCTGTACACAGGAGCAAGCTTTCTTCCATATAGTATATAGTAATAAGCGTGTACTCCCCCTGAGGCCTAAGGAGCTCAAAGAAGCTTTTTGCCTCCTGATGCTACTCAGTGTGATGTGAATCTGTAATGTCCCTTACCCTGAACTATGCTTAGCACGTCTAATCCAGTCCTTAATGGCTACAGTGATTTATCCATAGGTTAGAAATTCCCTACAATTTGTATAGGAAACTCATGCCATGAAATTAATATTACAGCCTTCTAAGAAGGAGGAAAAAATTGTCCTATTACCTTCTTTCACACTTGCATTCCTTTCAGGCCTAAACCAATGTAATATTGAAGTGAATGGACCTGCTCATGGGGATGCAGTCTCTCTGTCTGTCTTTTGCTAGGTTATCTAGTGACAAATACATAGGCAAGACAGATCACATGTCCAATGCATCTAAGCAGCTCACCTCAGCAATAAACCCTTTGTATTGTAGTCCACAGAAGATGGGAGAAAAATCAACTTCTCATAACAAGCGTCTTGAGTTTACACTGCTCTCTCGAACTGAACATTTTTTACTTTGTTTCATTAGCTACAATCTTAAGTCTAGACAAAACACAGGAAAGCGTCAAACATTGCACCATTCTCAAGACGTGGGTTTTAAGTTTGTTGTTGTTATTTTGCTGGGTGAGGGACCAGCTATCTGAGACGCTAAAACAAAAGCCTCAAAAAGATCAAGCACAAAATGGCAATTGACATTGGAACTGATTCTAAGACACAGTAGTCAATTTGTTTAACCACCCTCAGTAATTTATAAGTGGAAAGTTGTTACTTGTAGGTTAATATTCACTTGAAGCCAAAGTGCACAAGGGATCTTCTGCATTAATTTATCTATTTCAGCTGAAGTCACAAACTCAGGGCATACAATAATGCATCCAGTGCTGATTCTTTTTTACTTTTCATGGGCACACTATCAATATTTGACATATAGAAATATCACTCTGAAAACTGATTTACAGTAGCCAGTAAAGGACATTAGCATTCGTTGTGCCTCAAATGAGATCTTTGTGGTAACTAGAAGGGCCAGGTCAGAGGCCTGCTGACATAAGAGACTACAGTTGGGTCCATACTGACAGTGGCAAATTCACCGCCGTCAGTTTGATGTCTCTGGATCGACTGAGCGGTCTGTGTAGACCCGCTCAGTCGATCCAGCAATCGATGCAGGAAAACCACCCCAGTAAGTGGCGTAGTGCTGCAGTATGGACGGCACGTGGAGGAGACGTAGTGAAGTCGACGGGAGATATGCAAGTGATTTACGTCACTTGTGTATCTCCCGTCGACTGCCACCGAATCCCGAAGGTAAGCGTAGACTGGGTGAAGATTTGCTTTTGCTGAGAAAAATAATGGCTGGTGCTCTCAAACCATGTTCCAGGTTAACTGAGTGCACTGAAGTCACAGTGATTATTACAGCCCAGGATTCAAGTAGAAGTCACAGAGGGTTTCGCTCCTCTGTATATTGAGGGCATGAGTCTGACTCCAATCCCTGCATAATCCACCTTGCATAACAAAGGCCACAGATTCAATCTTTGTTCTGTGTGGTGAGTGGGTGAATTTTGTGTGCAGGTACATAGTGTGATTTGGGGCAGATTTGGTCCTCTGGCCACAGAGCACACATGCAAAATTTGGAGGGAAAAGCCTTGTTCTAGATATCTTATGTGGGAACAGGGCTAAATTGAGTTGATACTGGAAAGTGAGTCTCAATCTTAGTTATAAAGAGGCAGTCGGAACTGAAGTATCAAGAGGGAACTGTAGTGAAACTCATCTTTGTTTTTATTCGTCTAGGTGATGTGTTCCATGTGACACAGCCCAACAAGCTAACCTTTGAAGAAGCTAAAAAGGAGTGTGAGAAAAGGGATGCAGTACTCGCCACAGTTGGGGACCTGCATGCTGCCTGGAGGAATGGCTTTGACCAATGTGACTATGGCTGGCTGGCTGATGGCAGCGTTCGTTATCCTGTGTCTGTGGCTAGAATCCAGTGTGGAGGAGGTTTACTTGGGGTGAGAACCCTGTATCGCTATGAGAACCAAACAGGCTTTCCCTACCCAGATAGCAAGTTTGATGCCTACTGCTTTCAACGTAAGCTTTTTTTATTATGATTTTAAGAATGCATTTCAGTCCCAAAAGGGTTTAACCTGTCATTTTGCTTGATTCCATTCCTTACAGAGCATGTATATTGTAACAAAAACATTTCGATACTGTGGCTTTACAGAACAAACAAAGAAGCCAAACAGAAACAACTCTGTTAAAATAACATTAAGGTTGATGGACAAGGCACTATGGAGAGAAGAAACATTGAGATAAGGTTTCATCTTTGCCCTGTTGTGCCTCAGCATTGTGGTGCAGATTTTTCAGCCGCCTACCAGGGTTTACTGGATTTCCTAGTGCTTTAGAATTGTAGATGATGCAATGCCTGGCCAAAGTGTGGCTGAGTTAAGGCATCAGGGCCTGATCTTGCAACCCTTCCTTACTGCAGTATTCCTTTTTGTTGATGTCAATTAAAGTCTTATTCCCATGGCTAGTCCCATTAAAATTAATTAATAAGGAGTATTTGCATGAGCAAATAAATTACTGGGCCTTTAATTCAGGACTTCTAAAATCTTGGGGCCCATTCAATAAGGGTAAGCCACACCCACTCAGTACGTCATTCTTGCCCCCGCTAGTGGAGGCTGGGCCACAGATAGGGGTTGATATCCTGCTACGGAGCTGCATCTCTTAGCTCAAACAGTAAAGGGTCTGTTTTATGATCCAGACATCTCGGGTTCAAACCCCATGGCTGATGACACACCCAAGGCATAGCATAATATGATATGATATGATATGTTGACTGCTGTCAACTCTAAGTGAAGTCAGTGGAAGCTGAAGGTACTCAACACATTGGTGTATTGGGTTCCCATGTAGTCGTCTTTCATATTTTTGAATAGTTTTTTTCTACTATTTGTAGTAGTTTGTGGGTCAGATCTGATAAAACTGCTCACAGAAATAGTCCCATTGACTTCAGAGGGACTATAAGCAGAAACAGACTATTTTCATGCAGGATTGGGCCCAGACTCATCTACACAGCCGGGTTTGTCTTATAGCTCAAGTGGCAGGTGACTCAATATATTTGCAATTCGTTTGTTTATGATCATTTTAAAGTATGAAATTCTCCCTTTTGTGGAGGGACTTCAGAAGGCCCTACAATGGGCTGGAATAGTGGCTGTTTGGAGGAGGTGGGTGTTTGAACTGAAGGCTGGGGCCCTAGTCCTCAGTTTGAGCACAGAATTTCATCTCTTCAGTCCAGTTGCTCTTCACTCACATAGAGTCTGGCTACTGGGTATTAGGTGTGTAGAGTGAATTTCACCTTATGAAAATAGAATTTGTACTTTGTACTTTGACTGTCCTTTCAGGAAGCTTTTCTTAAAGCATATTTGGACATACCTTGATGCTTATAAATATCCTTCATAAGAATTTGCATGGGGTCATTGGGTTTTTCTTCTTTGCTTTGTGTTTCAGGCAATGTTCACAGATGTAAAGATTTTATTAATTTGCAAACCAAAAAAAGACAATTTATAACTTCAACCCTTTTACATGAAAAACAATAAACAAAACTAATATGGTTTGGGAATACAGTGAATTGCTTCAAAATGTTTTTGCTAGCATTTTGAATTGCATTCAGTATTGTATCAGTACTAAATAAAACCAAATGTTACAGTCTGATGACACAGAGTTCACCATTTACCTCCCTTTTTTGTTTATGGAAACGTGTGTGTGTGTGTGTGTGTGTGTGTGTTTGGGCCATATTCTCTACTCATTCAGGGCCCAATCTTGCCAAATGCCTACTCAGAGAAACTCGATGCCTTCCCACTGATATCTAAGGATCCTGAAGGCACCCAGTCCCTCTCAGAAGTAAAGCTCTGTGAATAACTGATTTTTCAGTTTGCTGGTCATTCCAAAAAATTGAAAAATAATTCGTTTTGATTCACCTCCAAATGAAATTTTTTTGAAATTTTTGGCAAACTGAAAAGTCAGTTTTTTTTTTAGGGTCAAATGAAATATTTAGTTTGACCTGAAATAAAACATTTTATTTCACATTTAAGCTTTTAAAAATGTTTTCCTATTTTGCTAACTAAATTGAAGTACATTTCAAAATGAAAAGGCATTTAATTGAAACATTCCATTGAAAAAATGCTGAAATGTTTCAATTTTTTTTTGTGTGCGGTTTCTTTTTTCTTCCAATTAAAGCAATTGTGGTGAATTCAACACAAATTCATAAAATGTTTTGGTCAACCTGAACCTGCAGATTTTACCCAGGTCTCTCAGTGCTCAGTACCTGGCAAGAACAAACTGTAATTCTTCGATGATCAGAAGGAGATTTTCCCGAGCAAGTGATGAGGAAGGAGGATGTTTAGTAAGGTCTAAATCTAGTGGATTAGGTGATGTGACCCTCTGTGCAAACACACAGGGGAAAAAAGGCTAGTATGAAACTTTACCTCCTATGACATGGCTCCTCAAGAATTATGCAGAATAGCACTACCCATGCATCTGCTTGCCATTCTTCCCTCAAAATGTAAGATTCCAAAAAGGAGGCAGAGGAAAGGTGGAGAAGCTGAGAACCTACCCAACCTCTGAATCGGCCTGCAGAACAGGGCCAGCATGCTGGTGGCAGCAGTCTGCTTCGATGGAGAGTGAGATTGCTCACTTTTTCTGTAGAAGAGGCAACACTAGGGACATTGTGAAATAGTTAAAAATCTCTGTGATAGCTCCACATCGTTCAGGACTGTGGTTTAAATGTCACAGTCTAGCCCAGTGTGTCCCATGAAAATGCAATACAGTCACTGTGAGGCTCTGTGTGATACAGTAATCCCTGATCTCAGGCTCAGACACAACTGTTCCATATGGAACTGGTGAAGAGCACATCCTTTGCAGCAGCCACCACACTGCAATCTTGGTTCCTAAAAACCTTACACAAAACCTCAGTCCGATGCTTAGTGCTCTGTCAGTATTTTCATAATGTATCTTGTTATGTTTTCCCCCTACTGCTTAAATATTGGCATTAAGGGGACTTGTGTTAATGAAAAGTAATTTTAAAAAAATTGTTACTTTCATTTATTAGATCAGAGGCTGCTAATTGGAAACACACAGTGTTCCTCTGTAAGGCAAAATCAAGCAGAGTTATCTAGGTAGCACCAGTGCCTAGAGTCTGCAAAACAGATGTTCATATAGTTGAAAGCAGCGATGTCACATTTTACTGTGTCCAAATAGTTTCCTCTGCCTCATAGATTCCAAGGCCAGAAGGGGCCATTGTGATAATTTAATTGGACCTCCTAGAATCCTAGAATATTAGAGTTGGAAGGGACCTCAGAAGGTCATCTAGTCCAACCCCCTGCTCAAAGCAGGACTATCCTCAGCTAAATACATAGGCCATAGAACTTCACGCAAATAATCCGTAGAGCAGATCTTTTAGAAAAACATCCAATTTTGATTTTAAAATTGTCAATGATGGAAAATCCACCACAGTCCTTGGAAAATTGTTCCAGTGGTTAATTACCCTCACTGTCAAAAACTTCTTTCCAGTCAGAATTTTTCTAGCTTCAACTTCCAGGCATTGGATCTGCTAGAGTGAAGAACCCCTTATTACATATTTGTTCCCTATGTAGATACTTATATATACTTACAAATTACTCTTTAAGCTTCTCTTTGTTAAGCTAAATAGACTGAGGTCCTTTCCCCATCACTATAAGGCATGTTTTTCTGGTCCTTTGGTCGTTTTCATAGGTCTTCTCTGAATCCTCACCAATTTATCAACATCCTTCTTGAATTGTGGGCACCAGAACTGGTATTCTGGCAGCGGTGTCTCACCAGTGCCAAACACGGAGGGCAAATAACATCTCTACTTTTATTTGAGATTCCCCTGTTTATACATCCCAGGATAGTATTAACTCTTTTGGCCACAGGGTCATGTTGGGAGCCCTTGTTCAGCCCCCAAATCTTTCTTGTACTACTGCCTGAAAGCTGGTGACATTCCCACTGACTTAATGGTTTGAATGTTACTTGTGTTTTTACTATGAAATTAAATGGCAGTGATTAAGGACCTGAGTTTGCCACTTTTACTCACGCTGAGTAATATCATCCTCTATCAGTCATCCAGTTGGAATGTATGGGACACATGCAAACATGCTTCTCAGCTCCAGAAAGACTGATCCTAGGCCTTAGAAGCCAGCTAGTGGATCGGATTTTTCAAATGCAACAGATCTGTGCCAGAGGAGGCATCTGTCTTAATAATTGTCAAAACAAATCTTGTATTTAAAAAAGGAGACATCTCTTTCTTCAGCCCAGCATGAAGTCTTTTTGGTGACTAAAACTCTGTTTGGTGGAAATTCTATATATATTGAAATTTAGTTTTTCAGTTAAAGTTAGAAGAAACCTCCAACCCACATTCTGAAGATTGTTAGACTAAAAACTGAATTAAATCAGAAACCTGGAGAGTAGTTTTAAATTACAAAGCAGTAGTTATTAGCTTCAAATAAAATCATCACCCAAGACAAAATCTAGCTGTAGTACAGTTAAGTTAAGTATAAAATTTTACTCAGTTTGGTTTCCAGTTGCAAAACATACTATACAAATAGCCTTGATTCTGGAAAATAAAATGGGCTAAGGCTAATTATTTGAGATTTAAGTCTAAAATCTTGTTTTTTAAAATCACTTTGATCATGTATGGTTTTTTTTTCTGCTTTACAGAAACCATATGGCTCATTATCTTTCATTTTCTTGTTGGTTGCTTCCAGATCTCTCTGAAGTCTTCTTGAAGTTTAACCTCTACTTTATTAATTGTTTTATTGTGTTTATTTCCCAAAGCTAATGTTTAGTCCCCAATTCTGTAAGATACTTAAGATCATGCCTGAACATGATCATGCCTGATCATGCCTGATCATGATCATGTGGTAAACTTTGAGTTGCTCACATACTTTGCTGAATCAGGGCTGTCATCAAAAAAGGCTTTTATCTGTTAAAAGCTAAAATCGCTTTTGGTGGGAGAGGGAATGTTAAAAAAAAAAAAAAAAGAATTACAGAGCAAAATTTGCTGAACACTGATGCTCAGCTGAAGTAGAACAAAATATTATTTCAGCCAAAAGTGACTTAATTTCTAATGGATACTGGTTTTATGGCCACTCGTTACAGAGAGGAAAAGCTATTTTTTTCTTCTCTTAGGCCTTGATCAAAAATCCACTGAAGTCTGTGTGGGTATTTCCGCTGACTTCACTAGGCTTTGGATCAGGCCCTTAATACTACAGCAGCTAGACAGTAAATCATGGACTACTTTTTTGTCAACCACTGATCAAAGTATGGAGGGTTATTTTTTTTGTACCCGCTAAAATAATGGACTTGATGAGCTTCTGCAGTTTGAATGGTAGGGATACTATAAGTTGCTGGGCATGTTTCATAAGATAGTAATGTTGTGTAAGGCGCTAATTTATCTAGAGATTTAAGTACTTGTAGGCCTAAATTTAACCATGTGATTAGTTCTGTTGATTTCAAAGGGACTATTCAAGTGCTTAAGTACCTTGTTAAACTGGGGCCTAAATATCCTGAAAATATACACATATTTTATTTGTAAATGTAAATAAAATTAGTATTGTCTGCCTCCAGAGAGTAAATCAGATATAACTTTCTTATTAAACTTCTGAGTTTGTGGTCTCAAGTTAAAGCATTTTGTTCTCAAGCCATATAGTGTATTTGCCTAGATAAAATTATTAGGTCTTAATATTACTCCACTATTTTAATGACCTTATTTAAACAATGAATAAGAAGGAAGAAAGCTGTTCCAGAATGAAAGCATAAAGTAAACAGTTGGAGAATGAAAAAGTACAATATCTCTACGAATTCACATAGGGTCCTTCCAAAATCAACTTCATTCAGGTTGTTTTTAATATAAAAGGAATCAATTGAAAACAACACAAGATAGCCTTTGATGTAAGCAATGAGATAACTTGCTTTCTTGCTGCTAAAAGATTCATGCATTTTATTAGGAAAATCTGCCTCATGTCTTACATCAGAAGAAGCACAAAGAAGACAGCCATTGAACACACTGTGCAAGGAATACTGTAATACAAAACATCTGGACAGAGAAGCAAGTAGTTAAAACTGGAGTTAGAACCTATTTTAAAAAAAAAGCAATTTTTTTTTGGTAGAAGGCAGAAAGAAACGCTGGTAGATTTCTTCGCTAAGAAGCATCTGTGTCTCAGCTAACTCTTCTCAGTTAAGTTTACAAATCTGAATCATGTCCATGAAAAATTTTATAAATCATGTTAGTGATAAAGCACTTATTTAGTGTAGCTGAAACAATCCTAGAGATTGTGTAAATCAGAACTGCTCCTTGGATTTCAATGGGGCTCTGTCAATTTGCACCAGCAGAAAATTTGGCTACTGATCTATAAACCACATAGAATTTATATTGTGTTCTTCCTCTTTAAGAAACAAAATCCTTTATTGGTTTTGTTTTGTTTCTTTGTTAGAATTTGCTGAAACAAATGCATTTGGTCTTATTTTTTGGTTTGTTTATTTCTACTTCCTCACTGAATGTCTGAAACTATTTATCAAGCGATTACCACTTAACAAGTAATGAATAATAATGGCACATCAGGCATGAATTTGTTAAACTTTTGGATTTGCAAACATTTTAATAAAAACCTGACAATCGCCTAAAAAGTCACGAATAACCAGTATTACAAAACCCTAAAATAGCTGTGAATCAAATTTTACCTTTTTATTCATAAATATATTTTTGATGCTGACTTTTATTTTCTATTTTTCAGCAGCTCTATTTAATTGTTTAAAACAAACAATAATCTTTGTGTACACTTGAAAATATGTTAAGTGGAGGCTGGCTCACACTAGATCTTATATCCAAATGCTCCCAAACTTCTGGATCCTGTTCCAATCATAATGAACGACTCAAACTCCATGCTTGGTATGGACAAAGCCATTGGATCCTAACACTCTGAACTGTGAAGAAGTTTGGATCTGCATTTGGCTCCAGATCTAGATCCAAATTGTCTGAGATAGATGTCATCTGCCTTCAACTGACTAGTGTACATAAAGGTATTCTCAGAGCGAGGGTACATACTGAATACTTCTGAAGGTTTGGGACCAAATTCTGCTCTCACACTAATATAAACCTGGAGTAACTGGAATTACTCCAAACTTACTTTTGTGTGGTAGCAGGAATTACCTACCTTCAGCATCCTGCTGCCCACATTTTAGAGACAGTGAAATGACACACACAAAAAAAGTTAGCAAAATTCATTTGATTGACCACAAAGGGCTGTATTTTTAAAACAGTGGGGCTTTCTTGCCCATATAAGATCTGTATTTTTGTGTGCAAAGCTTATGTGGAGCTAGGCAAATTCTGTACTTGTGGATGCAACTGAATATTATCATATACTATTAATCATCTGACTTGCATATGTAGTGGAGGATTTTGCACATGCAAATGCAGGTTTGCACATGCTTCTACATGCATTTTTGGTGGACCCTAGTCAGCCTCTAGTTCTTAATAGTTTTCCTATAATTTCCACATCTCAAACACCTGAAATGAGGCAAGTCACTGTACATTTAGATGGGGTTGCCTGAGAACACACTGTATTTATTTTCCACTTTTCCACAAAAGAAAGGAGCTGTAACTGTTTTTATTTTTTATAGAAATGTAATAGCAATTTCACTTTACTCTCAAAGAATTCAAGTAGAACTCAAAGAGCAATAAATCCAGTTTTGGCATAATATCCCCAAAGATTAAATCCCAATTCTAAGATAATTCGAGTAAGATCTATGCTCTCCCTAGTGAAATGTTGAGGTTTTTTTTTGTACTGTAACGCTCATTTGAATATGAAAGAAATGAGTAAAAAACTTCTTTACAAAAATACTGGAATATATAAACACACAGGTAGAGAAAGAACCAATACACTGATAAGAAAGAAGAGCACTGTTAGCTATAGTACCATCTCTTTTTGCCTTGTCGTCACTAGTTTTATATTTGTACTGTTTCAGAACAGATTTGAACAGATAATGCAGGTTTTTTTTCTTCTCACAGCTCCCTGCTCTGTAAATCTGTGTATTCTTACTTCCTGAAATTGCCTACATTCACATCTTGCTGACCACCTCTTTGTCTACCTCAGGGTATAATCTAATAGTTTGTCTGTAAGGGCAACATTTTCAAAATTAGGTGTGGGAAATTGCGCACACACATTTGTGTAGACCTAATGTACACACATAAATACATTATGTGCATAAACAAATGCTTAAACCCTGCTCAACACTATGAGCATGTATTAGTATAATTATGTTGTTCCTCAGGGGTGTGGAAAATCATCTCCTTCTCTGTTGGTACCATTCATTACCTGTTCTAACAATCTTTTTCTGATGCTCCTTACATTCCAGATATCTTAGTGGATAGTAGATTCTTCTTTGCTCCATCCTTTGGAATATCTCTTTCCTCTAAATATGACTCACTGAACCCTATCCTATCGGCAAAGTCGCCACTGTCAGATCAACCTATTGATTGGCTGAGCAGTCAGGGAAGACCCGCTCAATCAATCCAGAAGTCAACGCTGGTAAGCCACCCCCTTAAGTGATATTGTGCTGCATTGATGGGAACATGGTTCCCATAGTCGCAGTGCAGTGAAGATGCCATGCAGAAGGATAGCACAGCAGTCGACGGGAGTTACACAAGCTATTCTGTGTAGCTTTCGTAACTCCCATTGACTGCAGCCGAATTGCCAGGTAAGTGTAAATCAGGGCTCAAACCTCATCTTTCTCCCTGACCCCAGCCCTCAAGTATGAATGATAAATCTTTCATATCATATAGTGAGTCTTTGGGTTTTCCTGAGCTCATTCATTAACTCTGAAACTCTCAGCTATAATATCCAGCTTTTGGCCTTCGTGCCTGTCTACATAAAACATTGTAACTACATACATTTCTTGCATATGTGTATAGGGATTTTAATTGCCTGATTAGATATTTAGCAATGCTTTTATAGGAAAGAGACTGTACTTTCAACTGCGTTGAACTGGGATACAGTTAGTGCTGACATTTTTGTACTAAAAATCTTGAAATCATTGTCTATATTGTAATGGTGACTCTAAGGGCCATACTCTGCTCTTGATCCACATGTGCAACTTCCTTTGAGAACTGCTGTGGATCAGAGGTGGTGTCCCTTTATTGTTTTGGTATTTTAAAGGGCCCAGTCCCGCTGTCCTTTCATATATAATGCTCCCAGTTTTGCGTGTGAAGAGACAGCCTAATTATGCCTTTTTAAAGTGTTTTCTGAAAGTCAACATCATTGCAATACTAGGTTTATGATTCTACCAGTGGGTGTTTTTTGGATCTTCATGGGTTATTGTTCTTACTTTCAGATGTAATCTGAATTCCTCTGAGTATCGTTTAGATGGACTACAACAAATCTTGTGACATTATAATACAGTGTTTTACGATGGCATTATGGTTTCTGTTGCCTAAGCACACTCCTGTTGTTGTCAGGGTTCCTTTTTGTGATTTGTAATTATGTGCTGAAAATATACTAAGCTGGTATTTTACTTCCTGTTATACATTTGAATTGTATGTTAAAGTAACCCTTGAAAAAAACACCCATGACATTTGCAGTACAACTAATACATAGCATAGCATAGCATAAAGGCACAAGAGGAAATGGGAAACATTGCTGCCTTTAACTACAAGCATTTTTTGATAAACTGGGAGTCAGCTGACAAGAGTAGAAAATGAAAGATTAAAATTTTAGCGTTTCAGTCAGCACAGTAAAGAGCAATATGCTTGTTTTTCGTTGACATTATGTTGTATAAAGACCTCTGAGAATGTTAACATAGCACCATGAAATTAATGTTACTGACATTGCTTTGTTGTTGCTGCTTTTTGTTGTTCTTTAGCAGTACAAGAGATTGCCTTCCCCAGGGCTGAGGATGCTGCCTTCACAGCACTTCCAGCTCAGGAAGCCAAAGACAAGAACTGTTGTTTTAAAAGATTTATGAATAATATTGCATGAAAAGTAATAACCTTTAAATTACTTCTGTCACTTAAAAACCCTCCACAGCACTTCTAAATGTAAAACCTCCCAAAACCTGGCAGACAAATACTTTGGCTAAAGGCAAATTAATTAAAGCCATTCAATGAAAAAATACTGTTCTCACCTGCAGCCCTAATCTAACTTCCTCTGAGTATAGTGTAGATGAATCCAGCACATCTTGTGGCATTGTAATACCATGTTTTTATGCTGGCATTTAAAGCTGTGCTGCATTCAAAACCTTTGTCTAAAACATGTTGTCACTTTTATTCTGTTCCAGTTTGACATTTAATTTGCATCAGAAAAGCATAAAAATAGGTTTATTTATGCCCTTTCTAACTGATTCTTTAACATCTTTTTTTAGGTCAACAAAACATATCAGAGTCTGAATCTGTAGAGCTGGACATTCCTATGGAAAGTGGGTCAGTCAATCTGTTACCAGAACTAAAAATAACACCTGGCAAAGCTACTCTTAAACCCGGTATCTCTGATAGTTCAATCACTGAATCTGTTGTCATCAAAACAAAGATCCCTGATTTGGAAAAAGTAACACTGAAAAGGAAAAAGGAAGATACAATACTACCTACCAGAGCAGTTGAGAAAACACAGGAAGAGAAGATGCCTAAGAAGATCATTAAGTTAACCACTATTCTACCTCAGACTGCCACAGATGGCACAGTAGATACTTCTGATTCCTTGGAAATGACTAAATCTGATGATACACGTAGGTTAGCAGTGACTACACGTGTACAAGAGGAGTTGGAGAAAACTTATTCTGCAGCAGATTTATCTAAGAAACCAGATACATCTAAAATCAGAGAGGAAGTTTATTTGTCCTCAATAATTTCAGGGCACAAAGCAGCAATAAGCGTGATTCCCACACCACTTCCAATCACAGATTCGTGGGATGGTGTAGAAACTGAAGATACTCAAACACAAACTATTGAAAGTCAGACTGAACAAATAGAGGTTGGCCCAATAAGAAGATCTGCAAATGCCTCAGTGCAAATCCCTGTGAGGGAATTTCCTGAAACAGAGACTTCAGTTACATTAACAAAAGAAGAAATATATCTTGGTTTTCATCCCACAAAAGAATCAATGGAAGCCAAAACTGATAAGAAACTTACAACAGTTGTAATACCCAAAGATCTGCACACTAATCATGATGAACGTATCACAGAGGAAAAGGATGGCAAACCAAGCACAAACACTGTTATGCCCGACCACAGAACTTTGGCTTCTAGCAGAATTCCAGAATTAGAAGCAATTACTGGATCAAAGACATTCTTAGATGAGCATACTGTAACTGCTCGGGCATTTTCTACAGGAGGTGAGTCGACTCTAGCAGTTAGAATAAGTTCCTCTGTAACTCTATTTGATGATGATGGGGCATCAGTTGAAGGAAGCAGAGAGGATTTTAAAGATGTGGAGCCCACTGATGCATTTGAAGTGTTTGTTGGAATACCTATGTCCACATCTGTACCAGCAATTAATCAGACAGAAGCTGAGGCCATCACTATCTCACAAGGTACCACCTCATCACAAGGGGTAGTAAAGGGAATGCAGACTGTAACCTACCCATTTCAACAAACAGAAAAGTCAACCATTTTAGAAGAACAAGAAAAAACTAGAGAGCCAAAATTGAGAACAATTGATGTTACAGCTCCCTATAACACAAAGGTAATTCTTGGCTCTGATAAGGACAAATCAGAACCTAAGGGACACCTTGCAAGTGAGAAATTCACACTTGTGCCTCAAGTTTCAAGCACTCAGCTACCTACTGATAAAGATCAGGAAAATGTGACAGAAGATTTGCTTCATTATGTGAAAACATATGGGGCTTTAAGAACAGAAGATGGTATCTCTGGAATGGAGTTTTCTACAGCTTCTCCAGGGCAAATGTATAATGTAGAACATATAAAGCACCTTGAGGCACCAATTTCAACAGCAACAGATAAAACTAAGATAAGTATTGAGCCAACGGAAACAAACACTGATGAAGAACTTACAGCTATAACAGCTGATTTAGATAAAAGTGAAGATATTACAAGTGTCTATCCCACTCGCAGAGCTGTAGAACTGGAAGTGATCACAGTATCAAAAATATCACTGGATGAAAGCAATGCGACAATAAAGCCATTTATGTCATCAGTGCCAGCATCAAGAGTTACAAAATTATCAGCTGCCAGGCCCCCAGTCACGGAAGTGAGTGACAAAGTACTACCCACAGAAGAACCTGAAGAAGATGTTGTTTCAAGGTATTATGATACAGTGAGAACATTTGCTCCTGCACCAGAATTGAAACCAGAAGACGCCACTACAAAACTAAGAGAACCGTCTATTGAAGACCTTACACTTACAGATAAAGAGGTCTCAAAATATGCAGTCACAGAGAGTGGCCAGATAAGTACTGGAACAATCATTAAAGAAGAATCATCTGTTATGGCATCCACTATTGTAAAAGCCTATGAAGAAAAGGTTGTACCTAGTGCAGGAACAGGAGACCAACAAGTTGATTGGCTTGAGGAAGGAAGTACTATTGAGCAGAGCCAAGACCTAGGTATTTCCAGAATGATAACTACTATTCATCCACAGGTGGAAACTCAAGACACAGAAAGAACAGCGTCAGTGGAATATATGGTGACAAAAGAGCCTGTTATACTTACAGATATAACAAAGATGGCTACTAGTACTACAATTTCACGGAAAGAACTCGATGTTTACCCAGTTTCTGTTGCTTCAGATGGTGAAATCACTAGAGATATTCAAGTTACTGATCAGCCCCCTTTTAATGTCACTATTCACACAGAAGCAACAGAAACAATCACAAACAATAGAACAGTATTTCAAGAGGAACACTCTAGCAAAGACAAAGCTATGGTACAAATGGTTACTGCCACAGAGTCTACAGGATTCATTTCTAAAGTGGATGTGACGTCTGCTCAAATACATATGAAAACTGATGATCAAGAGGTTGTATCCAAATCTGAATCTTCTCAGACAACTATTACTGAAAAACAAGATGTGCCTCAAATTACCGAAGAAATAGTGAAAGGGAAACCGTATGAAATAACTATTGAGCAACTGGTTACTGCCACAGATTCTACTGCAACTATTTCACTGCCTGTGAAATTTGTCCAAATAGATGAACAAAAGACAAATTTGGAACCTGAATTGGCTCACACAGCTATTACTGAAAGGCAGGATGTGGACATAATTACTGAAGAATCAGCATATGATGAAAAGCGTACAACTACAGAAGCTTTTGTTCCTGATTTAAAGATAACAGATTATGAAAAAGTTCTATCATCTGCTGAAACAACCACTGGGACTATACAGCTTGCACTGTCTTCCAAAGTTGATGCTGTTACTGAACACAAAGTAAAGACCACTGAAGTTATGTCAGTATCACCAACCACTGAAATTGAAGTAGATGAAGGTGGAGTACCCCGCATCAAACAAGAAAATGAAACAGAAGACAGCAGTGTGGTGAGTTGGAAATCTGTGTTACCTTCACATACAGTGCCTACAGGTCCTTCTGCCCCAGAAGGTATTACTCATCTGATTAAGAAATCTGCTTCTGTGGAAAAAGTGGAAACTATTACAACCCATAGTCTGGAAGGTTCCGGAATATTGGAAGAACCTAAAGGAACAGAACCAATTATATTTTCAGCTATTGCAACAGATAAAACAACAGTTCTAAGTGCGCTAGACAAAATCCAACCAACTTCAACTACCAAACCCTTTGTTACTAAAAAGCCACCATGTATAATGGACAGGGAAGATGAGGAAGAAACAAGCATAGACATGGTAATAATTGATGAATCTATTTCTCCCAGTAAGCCCACTACTGATGATGATCTGACAGGCAAGACAGTGGAACCAGAAATTGATAAAGAATATTTCACATCATCCAGTGCCACTGCAGTTGCACGACCTACCAGAACACCCAAAGTTGAGGCATCCACAGAGGCTTTAGAACCTCAGGAAGTGTCTCCCTCTATTTCAGATCTGGAAACAGACTTGGAAAATAAATCTGATATAAGATTGTTTGTTATTGCCATTACAGGCAATGATACAGGTAAGACTTTGCCCTTTAGACTTACAATCCATGTCCATATAGTTTGCCATAACAGTAATGTTTCAAAATATACCAGAACTTATTCTTTGATTACGGAAGCATAGGAAGTATCATGCTTTATCTAAACAGGAAGTTTTCAAGTTTTCTGTATTTTATCTTTGAGTCAAATTCGCTATTGAGAAGGTGTAACTTTGTTGTCCTTATCATTGGGAGTCCTAAGAATGGTGATATCCTGGTTTGTCATATGATGTACTCAAATCACTGATTGGACTATGCTTATCTGTGAAACAAAGCAGTTTAGTTTCACAGCTTCCATGCTATGCATTACTACTCTTAAGTGTAGCATTAGACTGTGTTAACATTCCATTAGTCTGTGGTTATTAACAATGCCATCTACAGTGTGGTCAGCTAAAAACGGTGGGAGCATTCTGTTACATCCACAGATAGAAGTTGTGGGATTTGGGGGCAGGATATTTAGCATGATTGCCATGGTGTATCGTCATCATTTTCCTGATGGCTTTGCAGAGTCGATGATGCAAATTTGCACAAGTTCATTAATTTTTTTAGCTGAAAGCACTGTATCTGCATATGCAGCTTTAATTCCATGGGTTTCCAGAACAGAAACTGCAAAACTACGTTGACCTAAACTAGCATTGAACTAGACTACCAATTCCTGAATTAAAATGTTGTATTAGACAGCTGGCCATTACTTTAGATCTCTTGTATAGTATTAAGTTTCAAAAAAACATACGAAAGTGCTGAGAAAATGGAGATTAATGGAGGTATATTGTAGTTTGTTGAATTTCATACTATGTTTAATTCATGTATAATGATTTTTTTTCTACAAAAAATATACATTTTATGTGTCTTCTAGCCTAGCTGAGTATGATGCTTCTGTATGATTACCTAGATGACTCGTTTCCCACTTATTCATGACCATACCTACCATTAGTGTTAAGAATTTGATCCAACTCTCATTATAATTATTGTGAGTCCTTTTATTCATTTCAGTAGGAGTTGGTTTGGGCCCTCATAGAGTTGTGTGCACCAGTCAAAAGGCAAAAGTAGATCCCTTAATGTTTACAATATAGGTAGCAGGTTTTGTACAGAGTGCAATTTTTTAATTTTGCTTATTTTATACTATATCTACAATATTTAAATTTCACAGTCTTGACAAATACACTGTAATCAGTTGGGGCTTAACAGAAAGAACAGAAAGGATTACATTTTTTTAAATTGAGCTGTATTTTTGTTTCTGGAATATGTGACACATTAGCATATTGTTCGTTAGTGTTCTGACTTGTGTCTGTATTAGGAGGTCACAAGTAGATGAGACACTCTGATGAGCCATATCAACTGATTGAGATATGTAGATTGGATTTATGTCAGATACAAAATACTTTTCAAGCTATGAAAATTCAATTAAATCAACTCAATATCTAAAGACCAGGTTGTGGAGTAGAAGAGCCAATGCATTAGTGTGACAATACCATCCTTACTGTGCATGCGAGGAAGCAATCTTCGCAGAGCTGTTAAATCCCTCCCTCATGCATGGGGGAAGGAAGGGTAGGAGAGTTTGGAGTGTCCTTGTAGCCTTGACTCATCTCTCCCCATGCAGCCCAAGAGGTGTCTGAAGTTATACCAGAGCATCAGGGACTTTATGCAGGGACAGGTCATGGTTCACTCTTTCTGTGGAGCAGCGGTGGTCGTGGGGGAGGTGGGATGTGTGTGTGTGGGGAGGGGGGCTGTGATTCCCTGAATCAAAAATTCCTCTTGGGATGCTGCGCGGGCAACACAAGAGTGTGCAATCGTTTTCTGTGGGCTAGGTCTCACACTAGTGATCTAGCCCTTAGAACAGAATTTCTTCAAACTTTACCTTCTGTTAATGTCTTCACAAACATTTTAAACCTCTGTCTGTATGTTTGTGGCTGTGTGTGTCAGTGGTTAAAGCTAAGGAGTTTTAAAATTGTGTCACTGTGGATGGTTTATTCTACCGTGTGTTAATCACAGTAACTCTTTATGTAAAATAAGAGGACATTACCCAAATGGCAATTTTGCTGTTGTGTTCAAATAGAAGGGATTTACCATGTTTTTAGTGCAGGATTAGAGTGGCAATTTGTTTTTCTCATTCCCCCACTTGTTTTCAAATCTGACAACCACTGTATGTGAATTTCCCAGCACCTTAGTCATCTAATCAGATAACTGCCTCTAAAGGTGCTTCTTTTGAGGATTCAGACAATCTTTTAAAAAAAATTTCGGTCTACACAAGTACAGGAAAACATTTGCAGGATCCTATCAAACACATTTTCAATTCACCACTTCTTAGTACAGGAACTTTATTTTATGTTGAATGAAATACGTATAATACATGCTAAGGAGGAGACATGCTAACACCTGCACCTCCCTAGAAGTTTGTTACTACAGAACATGATACAATCTATTTGTTCTGATATGCTTTTCAACAGAAGTGGATTTATAGTCATCAGAGAACTATATAAAACGGTATTGTTGATTTGTTGGTTCTCAGCTAAGGGACCACAGGAAACAGTATTCAGAATTACAGTTTTCTTTAGAAAACAATGTTTTTCCTCATTTGTATTAGCATATTTTCAATGAAAGATATTTTAACACTCTTAAATACAACTAGCTAGGATGGAACAAAAGCCTCCATGATTTTGAAGTGCAAAAAGTGTAAATATCTTCTTGCAAATAGCGAATTGCTTATCAAGTCTTGAAAATAATAGCTCTTGTATTAAATAGCAAAACAATTACAAGGTGAGCTGAAGTACATATAATGCAAGCTATTATATATAAATGTCTCCTCAGTAGTGTTGGTATGCTGGTGTAAGGCAATCCTCTACCTTCCTCCATCTGCTTTTTTTCAGTATATGTTTGTGCTGGGAACAATAGTTCACCTGAATAGCAGAGCAGGATTCTCTGGAAGTTTAGTTATGTTTTGTTTCATATCCCTGGTGTGACTTGTCCATTACAGTGGAGGCTTGCTATTATGTTAACATGATGGAATGTCATACTGTGCAACTCCGTTTCGCAATCTGTTAAGTGGGCATGATAACAGTTAAGTTCCTCATGTAGGTGTTGTTAGTCTTAATTAGTTGTGGGCTCTTTTCTGCCTTTACCGCTCTAGAGGGGAATAATTTAGGGCTACTTCACCCAACTCACAGAACTGAGTGGAATTGTGTCTTGTCAGCAACATTTCATAAGGATATAAGAATGGCCATACTGGGTCAGACCAATGGTCCATCCAGCTCAGTATCCTGTCTTCTGACAGTGGCCAATGCCAAGTGTTTCAGAGGGAAGGAACAGACCAGGTAATCATCAAGTGATCCATCCCCTGTTAGCCACTCCTATCTTCTGGTAGTTAGAGACTTAGGGACACTCAGAGCATGGGGTTACATGCATGACCATCTTGGCTAACAGCCATTAATGGACCTGTCCTGTATAAACTTCTCTAATTCTTTTTAGAACGCCTTGATAGTTTTGGCCTTCACAACATCCCCTGGCAATGAGTTCCACAGGCTGACTGTGTATTTTGTGAAGAAGTACTTCTTTTTGTTTGTTTTATGCCTGCTGCCCATTAATTTCACTGGGTGACAACTGGTTCTTGTATATGTGAAAGAATAAATAATACTTTCTTATTCACTTTCTCCACACCATTCATGATTTTATAAACTTCTATCATATCCCCTCTGTCATGGCTTCATGGGGTGGCCTCTCACTTGACTGGCCCCCCTTAGTTTGCTCTCAGTGAGGCCAGTGTTTGGACCCTCACCTTCCTTTAAACCTGTCAGCCCTTCACCTCCTAGGCTCGGTGTCTCTTCCTGTTTTCTAGGAGGCAGGGATTATCACCACCTTGCCACTTCAGGACTTTCTGCCTCCTCTTCCTTCCCTGCTCTCTTCCCTTTATAGCAAGCTCTATTTCCTTTCCCGGTTGCAGCTATGGGTGCCTGCCTCCATGGTTGGCAGCTCTGGCTGTGGTTGTGATCAAGCTGCTTGCTTGTAAACAGGAGAAATTTTCTTCCCCCTTCTGTCTACATTCAGTCTGGGGTTTGTAGAACCCTCTACACCCTCCCTTAGTTGTCTCTTTTCCAAACTGAAAAGTCCTAGTCTTTTAAATCTTACCTCATATGGAAACTGTCCTATAACCTTAATAATTTTTGTGGACCTTCTCTGTACCTTTTCCTATTCTAATCTTTTTTGAGATAGGGTGACCAACGCTGCATGCGGTATTCAAGTTTTGGGTGTACTATGGATTTATATCATGGCATTATGATATTTTCTGTCTTCTTACCTAGCCTTTTTCTAATGGTTCCTAACATTCTCGCAGCTTTTTTGACTGCCGCTGCACATTGAGTCGATGTTTTCAGAGAACTATCCACTGTGACTCCAAGATCTCTTTCTTGAGCTAATTTAGACCCCATCATTCTGTGTGTATAGTTGGGGTTATGTTTTCAACTGTTATTACTTTGCATTTATCAACATTGAATTTCATCTGCCATTTTGTTGTCTAGTCACACAATTTTGTGAGATCCCTTTGTAACTCATCGCAGTCTGTTTTGGACTGCACTCCTCCAAGAGCTCCGAAGCAAACAGGGTGATCATGTCCACCGGTACACTTTTTGAGGGAAGTGCAGCATAATAATAATTAATTAATGTAGTGCCTAAGGGCCAATCAAGAATGTGGCCTCATTGTTCTAGGCACTGTGCAAAAATAGTGTATGCCTACATTGCATGCTTTTTTCAGTGGAATTTAGTGTGCATACACTTATAGGCCCCCAGCAGATGTATAAATAGCAGTGCAGACTGTGAGGCACAGCTTAGATGAATAAAAATACACCTGCAGGGTATGGGTATGTACCTGAATACATACCCTACCTGGCTCTCTACTTGTGCCTTCTTGACTACATTGCTATTTTAAAAATGGCAGTATAGTTTCCCACTCTGGAGCCTTTCCTCACCGCAGGAGAGGACTCCGGCACTGGACAAGGCTCTGGTGCTGGGGAGGCAGTAGGGAGATGTTCTACCTGCTCCCTGCTGCTGGAGCCCTTTCAGGGAAAGAATCCTGCAGCTCCCTGGTGGTGGAGCATTTCCCCACCACAGGGAAAGACTTCGGCAATGGGGAAAGGCTCTGGCAAGGGGAACACAGCAGAGAAAGGCTCAGACTTTCCCCACTGCCTCCCCCCTGCCAAAGTCTTTTATTGTCATAATGAAAGGCTCTGGTAGCAGGGAGATGCAGGAGCCTTTTCACCGCTGCCTCCTCTCTACTGGAGCCTTTCACTGACACATGTAACTACACGCTGCAGCGTGGACACAGCCTGCTTTTCAGTGTGACGTGTAGCTACATGTACACTGCACCGTCAGTGGTGTGTAGTATAGGCAAAGCCATAGAGTAGCAGACAGTCTAAATAGACTAAACAAGCCAAACTTGGGGGAGGGAGAGAGAGTGTGAACCAAGTGATGGCAGCAAATATGTTAGTTTCATGGTTTGGTTTGTTTTTTTGTGCATTTACCTAGGACTGGATCAGCTAAATGTCAAGAAAAAGGAAGTGGGGTGAGGAGGACAGGGAAGGGGACTAGTGGATAAGAGGGGAGGTGTGGACCAAAGCTGAGTTGAAGAGACTGAGGGGGAGGGTTGAAGCAAATGGATAATCACCAAAGGGCAAAGAAACTCCAATCAAAACTGTAGAAAGTTCTCTAAATGTCCCTGCTTGAGCTGCTCCTGTTTCTCTTGGCTAGAGTCTTTGACTGTCTGCTGTCTGCAGTTTTCCCCCAGTACTACCTGAGAGAGGAGGGAAAGGAAGGCACCATCTATATTCTAGTGCCCTCAGAGTGTGGGTGTGAGAGCGGTCTTAAAAATGGTGTTCTGGGCCCAGGAAGGCTGTGGAGACCATACCCAAGACTCCTTCAGTGTGGCTAGAGTGCTAATGAATTGTATGTAGCAGAAGGCATTCCCTTACTCTCATGAGCTAGTGACTGTGCCTATGATCAGCTGCTGTGGGAGGTGGAATGGGGAAAGGTTTCTTGCACCCTTCTCCTCAGGTTCAAAACTGTACATGGGCCAGCCATAAGCTGCCACAAAGTTTGCTAAAGCACTTTGATGTCTTTAGATGATGTGTGCTATAGGCATATGGAACACTATTTTATTATTTTAGACCCATAGAGGAATGATGTGGAATATTGACTAGATTGAATGAAATTGAATTACAAATAGTGACTAGGTTATTAGGTTATTATAGACTCTCATAAATTAGTGCCCCATATAATAGAGTATGTGTCACAATTTTGGTTTTAAATCCATCTATGAAGAATACATGTTTGTATCATTAAAATATTGGACTAATTGTCCAGAGATATCTTCTCCACAATGACTTCTCTTCTTGGGCTGCCCACAGATTAAGTAGTTAGACATCTAATTGCTCGTATTTTTGCTTGAAATTAATTGTGGGTGAATAAATGAAGTTTCAAGTACATTTAGATGTACAGTTGCACCCATGGAAACAGAAGATAGTTGTGGCCTGGATTAAAATCAAGCCCATTATGTTATATTTTGGCAATTACATTGAAATGCTGATGAGAGAGGATATAGTTGAATGGATTAAGCTGCTTATTTGTATAAGAATACAACAGTTTTCCATGACAGAATTTATTGGCAAACAGCCCATGCACTGGCATCGAACAAATCTGAGGCAGGTGCACAAGTTAATGAGGAATATAAAGCATGACATTTCTGACAGTCTATTGCACAAGAGCAGGTTTAGGACAGGTGGGCAAATTAATGAGGAAAAATGTATTTGTTCATGAGGAAACATCTTTTTTGTCATAAAAATGACTGTGTGCAAGTTCCATAATGGAATGAGCTTGAGACTTTATTTACTTGTATAGAACCACATGCCATTCCCTTTTGCTTACAATCATTGTTGAATGGGACTCAACCTGGGCAAGAAAAGTATCCCTGTGCTGCATTATGTTAACATATTACTAATTTTCCACCATATTGAGCAAGTCATATGAGGCTTGTCTTTCACAGTGGAAAAACAAAACATACCACTCACGATCCTTGCATGTTGAATTGGCTCCAATGGATTGTAATGGTGAGTTATGACGCTGTAGCTGAAGGGTCTGAGATAGCAGCTGAAAAAAATCCTGAAGGAACTTTTCTGCTCAAAGCTTTTATGAGCTGAAAAATGCTAGTGGGGGTGTATTGAGGGGTGGTTTAACAGTGGTTGAGGGCATACTGAAAACACAGTTCCTGTCTGTATCAGGAGTAATTTGTACACCTGCATGTTTGGAGACTTTTAAAAGTGTTTATGTAGTGAAAGTATTGGAAGGTGCTTATTAGACCCAGGGTTTCACACCAGCTTTATCTGGTTTCTTGTCGCTTCCAGCTTTGAACAGAATGAAAGTAAGGGAACCTATGTTTTGTGGGTGTGGAATATCATGAAAGGAGATTGCAAACGCTGTGTGCTTTTCACATGATTTCTGTTCAATGTGTGTTTCCTGCCTTCGAATGTAATAGGTGTGTGAAATTTGAATGAAAGTAACTACCTTAAAACACAGCATCTGGATTAATCACAGCCATCAACCCCAAAACTGGCAGAGTAGAGTCTTCATTAGGGCTGTTCCTTGGACATTCAGAGTGCCCATTATGGGCCAGACTGCACTGTAATTTACAGTGATTCAGTAGGACTATTCTTGTGACTTATAGTACACCAGTGGAAGTAAGGGGCTCACAATTTGACCTCAACTAGTATCACTAGCTATAATGGGACTATTTACAGAGTTACCCTTATACTGAGGCGTACCTGTCAGAATCTGACCCCATGTGCTCTGTTCTCAATGAAAGGGCATGGAATTGATAGGGTAGCACAGGGTCTTGCTAGATGTCTTGCTGTATATAAACATGTACAAATTAGATATTCACGTTTCACACAGGGAAGGATAGTATAGGATTGGCCTGCATCTAAGTACTGTCAGATACACTTTGCTTTTTATCTGAAAAGGAGCAGTTTTCATTCCTGGCTGGCTCAGGTCATTGACTCCTACAGTTGCAGTAGCTGGTGGCCACATCTCCAGCCAGGCTGATCCTTGGGGCATGGTGTGCTGACAAGCATGGTAGACATGGTAGCCAAGACCCCCAAACCCTACTGGCCCTCTCTAGTCTTAAGCAGGAATCCTACTGTATTGCTGCATGTGTGTATTGGGTGGTAAAAGATGCCCTACCCTCTACACACCTGTGCAATACGGGCAGGGATTTTCCCCTTAAGTCTTATATTGCACAAAAAATATAACAATATGTCTAATAGCTTTTTAAAACTAAGATTATTTATGCACAATGGCATATATCAATCAGGACACTATGTGTGACATATGCACCTACTTGCTATTTTTAACAAGTTTATTTTAATTATATGTGTTGATTGTTGAGTTAGATCGATATTTGTCCTGAGGGGTGAGGAAGCACCTATGGTAATATCTCATGTACTGAATAAATGTTAGATATCTTTCCTCACTGAGCAGATAAATGTATGTTACTCAAACCTATTATTTATTCTTAGGAGCTATTCCAAGTTTATCTTTGTGTTTTATAAAGGAAGTTTTACATTCCTTGTTATGGAGATCCGACATTATCTCTGGTGGTTATGCCATGATTTATTGGTAAAAAAAGTAGATCTACAGAGCTGGCTGGAGAATCTTTGACTAAACTGTATTCTGTCAGAACATGCAATTTTGTTGAAATCAAAATGCTTTACAAAATCAGATCAACTTAGCTGGATTTTGTTTTTAAAAAAAGAAAAAAGTTCTAACAATGTTGAAACATACCAATTTGATAATTTCAGAACAAATGTTTGTTTTTCATTTTGAAGCGACTTTCCATTTTGAATTTTTATGTTGTATTATATTCTATAAATATAATTATATCTGATAATATAATACAAACATTAAAAAACGTAAGTTGAAATATTTTAATTTTGTTGAAACAACACATTTAGAATGACTCAAAACTTTTTTTTTTTTTTTTTGCAATTTTCCTTCACAGAGAATTTCAAAATTTGGGAGTTTTTGCTCTGATTTGGAATTAATCCAAATTTCAAAATCCTCTGTGAAATGGAACGTCTGGCCCCTGCACAGCTCTGCTGATATAGGTGAACTGGATTGTTTTGTTTATGAGCAACAAGTTTAGCTTAACCAGCAAGTGCTTAACTCTTGGGAAAGCTGTCATGTACTTAAAAGTTAATATCATTGAACAAGAATGGTACTACAGGCAAATGGTCTCATATGGGTAGGTAAATGCCAGTGCAGAGAGATGACATCTGTGTTCTCTTGCCATAACTTCCTGTGTATTATGCCACAAGACTTACCCAAATACATTTTTCTGTGGGGGTTTATTGGTGCAGTGGTGTGTAAGTGGCTCATTGTTGGCTTGATTAAGGTCCTGTCTAAGTTGATGCAAAGACTCCCATTTATTTCACTGGGAATTGGACCTGGCACTATGTCCTTATTAACCTGTAGCATTTGGGCTGACCTTGAGGATGGATCAGTTGTATGCTTTTGCCAGTCAGAGATAGGGTCAAATTAATAACTGCTGCAAACAACAAATGCTGCAAGAAATGTATGCTGCCTTACGTCAGTAATGAATTGGTTAGACATCCAGCATTCTGACTGGCTGTCAAAAATGCCATTTGATTTGGTAATTTATTTGTCAAGGGTACATCCACACTTTCTTGTTTCTGTGTAGTCATGTTTCAGTGAACAGAGTTTGTCTGTTCAACCAAAGCAGAAAATCAATTGACTCTTTTGAGATACATTTCATTATGAAACATGGCTGTTACTTGGTTGGTTTATAAGGTAATTAATCTATCTGAAAACTATAGGAATAATTTTCATATTCTGAATGACCTAATCCTTTATATATCTATTTCTAAAAACTGAAAAATATAGACAGAGAGCCAGATTCTCATCTCAGTTGCTCCAGAATAAATCCAGCTGTGGTAGTTGAGATCAGAATTTTGCCATTGTATTTGGCATCAGAATCTGGCTCAATGACCTCCACAAATTCTTTCTAAAAAGTACAATTTAAAAAAATACATTTAAGGCCACTTGTGCAATAGAAACTTAAATCAACATATTTAAGCTGTTTGAAAGACCTATTGCTCAATTAAGGCTGCTAGAATTTCACCACATTACCATATTCCCATTTAGCCCGTGTTATGAAGAAATTAAACACAGATACAGTATAAATTCTATTTGAAATGCAAATGTAGGAGTGACTTGGTATGACTAAAAACCAACCAAACCAAACAAAAACCAAAACCAGAGTAGATTTGCATATTTGTATATTATGCCGCCTTCCCCTTCAAAAAACAAATACAGCTTTGAAATCTCACACTTATTAATCTCCATATGGAAGCAAAATCAAGATTTTGAATTTTAAAAACTACTAAATAGTGTGCTGAAGAGCATATTATAGAATGATGAATATTTTTTTCACATTCCTTTACAGACAGCCATAGAGACCAGAAAACAGTACCCTCATGTTACATACTGTTCAGAGGATGCATACACATTCCCTGTTGTTTGTGCGTTGTTGCCAAGGAAACCTCACAGATCTAGACACAGGGATTACACACTTCAAGCTTCCTTATAGCTCTTTGTTTATTCATGAGACAAATGAATGATCATCTTATTCATAGGTACAATGTAGTTTTTAGTTTTTCTGTTGTGAAGGGAGAAGTTTTTTAGAAGTTTCAGTCACACATTTAGATAACCCTGTGGAATTTTAATGCGTATACAAAGCCTGTTGTCTCTTGTGTGGAGTCTACTTGCAGAATGTGTTTTCTGTTTGGAAAAGAACAGTAATTTTTAATTAGGTTGGTGTCTGTATCCAAGATACACTGTACTTTTCTCATTTGAGTGAGTGCAAGTTCCTTGCTATTCAAGCTTTTTGCCATCTGCAGAAAGGATTTACTTTACCAAAAAATAGTGAAGATATACTTTACATGAAGTGACTCAGCTGATGTAGCCAAATTCAGGATGAATAGGTGATTTGATGTCAGGAATGGAAACTAACTTCACTTTAAAAGTAGTTTGACGGGTAAAATGATTCATAAAAGTAGTGGCACTGAGAAGAAGCAGGTAATAAGTACTCTCAAGATGATGCTCTTCAAATATGTCAGCTATTCATGCTTTTTGAGTGTGTAAGTTCCAGTGTATCTTTGTCTCTGACAGTTATTTATTTATTTACTTATTAAATCAACTTTGAAACAGTTGAAGTTTTTCCTGCTAGCACAGTAAAGGTCATTAGTTTCTTTTCCACATCCATCTCCCTCATTTTGGCAGTGTGGTGTTGGATAGCACACCTAATACATGTTGGTGAATTTCCTGAGTTTTGTGAATTATTTACACGGCATGTGTCAGTCTGTGTTCAAAGTGCTGGCTATGTGCTTCCTAAAACCTTTGAGAGCATGGAGTTGAGATTGTCCTGTTCTTGTGAATAATTCATATTTATAAGAAAAATGTTGAATGCAGTATGTTACAATTTAACTATCTGACCACTCAGTGCATTATTATTCTTGTTACCATCCAGAAAACTCAGTTCCTGTCATCAGACAGAAATAGAAATTTTCTCTTCACCAGTGGTTAGAAATATAATCCCTAAGAAGGACCAATGCAATCTTTCCTTTACATAAAATTTGTTCTTAATCAGCAACAATCTGATCTTCTAAACCAGCCATGCCTATTTTTAGGCTGCCTCTACTGCTCTTAATTAATCACTCTCAGTTTTTTTTCCATCATTAGGCTACAGAATAAACTAAGACATCTGGTGATATATTTTTATCTATCTGCAATTGTTTCCTATTTTAAATTGTAGGGGCGCTCCCAAGAGCCTTGACCAGAGTGTGGGAAATGCTTCAGAGACATAATTATTGTTAGTAATAATAGTATGACAAATCCTAAATTCTTCATGCAGTTTTCTTATTCAGGCAAGAGCCCCAATGATTCTGTGGCAGTTTTGCCTGAGTAACAAAAAGATTTGGCCCAGCATTATAGTTTTATATGTCAAAAAGAGATCTGTATCAGTAAGACTCACATGCACAGAGTAATGTGATTCTGAGTAGATATCTAAACTAGTTTTTCTCCTCTCAGGCAACCTATATTAACCTGCATTAACTACCTTAAAATGTGAAAATATTGTGATTCTGTGTTAGCTTGTCCTTTGCCACTGTTCTTGTAATGAGATTGTCAGTGATCCAAACATCTTTTACGTGACTATTAAATCTTTCTGAATAGAAACCTCTCTGTAACTGTTATATATGCTTGGTTCACAGCACATATAGGCTGGCAGGGTGAGATAAAGGCCACAAGAACTACCCTCTGGCAAAGCAAAACTAATAGTGATAATGGAGCTCAAAGGGTCAGTGAGTCACTCTTAGGCCCGGTCTACACTTACCGTCTGGATTTGATGGCAGTCGATGGGAGATACGCAAGTGACGTAAATCACTTGCATATCTCCTGTTGACTTCGCTACGTCTGCTCCGTGCACTGTCCACACTGCGCTGTGCCGAAGGGAACAGCGTTCCCTTTGACGCAAAGCTACACCACTTACCGGGGTGGTTTTCCTGCCTCGATTGCTGGATCGACTGAGAGGGTCTACACAGACCGCTCAGTCAATCCAGAGCAATTGATCTGATGGTGGCGATTTGCTATACTGCCACCATCAATTTAGACCCAGCCTTAGTCTGACCTTTACCTCAAACGTAGATATTCCTCTAGATGCTTGAAGGAACTGAAGATAAGGTAAATTCCCACATGATTTCTTTAATCATCTGAAAAGCAACGGATACTAGTTTATTTCATGGCTTGAGTCAGAAGGATAATAATTACTCATTCAGAAATAGCAACGGTTTTGCACTTTGAAATGATTTATCTGCAAGTGGCCAAATGGAGTTGCTGTTTTGCACTGGTATTGATAGGTAGCAGTTCAGCACTCCCAGCTCTGAAAAACGCTGAGCTTTGCTGTACTGATAGTTAATAAAAGCTTAACATAAAGTCCTGAGCAACAGGTTGCCAGATGACCTCAGAAGACATAAGGCAGTGACGTTTCCCCCCTTAAAAGGAATACATGAAGTCAGAACATTGCGAAGGTTAAGGAAACCAAAATATTTCTACCTCTCCACACATCATGCAGGCGTTCGTTTATTCTTGCTTTCACTGGATTGTTACTTTGTTTAACGGTTTTAAGTGGAGCTGGTAGACATTTTTTGTTTTACACATTTTTCAATGAAAAAGGTGTTTTTTGTTTTTAGAAAAAACAATCTTTTGTAGAAAATATTTTTGTTTAAACAATGTCATATTTTTAAGTGGAAAGGCTGAAAACAAAAAAAATTTTGAAATCAAAAGAAAAAAATTCTTTTCGGGTTTTTGTTTTTCTTTTTTTTCTTCTTCCTTTCTTTCCTCCCCTCCCCTTTTCAGTGGCGAAAGAAAGAAAGAAAGAAAGAAAGAAAGAAAGAAAGAAAGAAAGAGAAAGAAAGAAAGAAAGAAAGAAAGAAAGAAAGAAAGAAAGAAAGAGAAAGAAAGAAAGAAAAAAATGGGGAGAGAGAAAGTGAAAGAAAAACCAACATTGAAAAACAAACAAAAAAGTCCTTTCTGGTTTTGGAAATCAAGAAATATTTAGTTTTTTTCCTTTAAAAAAATCTGAAAAACCTATAAATTTACATGGAAAATTGATTTTTGCCAACATTTTTCTTGAAACATACTTAAGATATTTTTCAACCAGCTCTGGGTTTAAAGTTATCAAACCCAACCACATTTCTTCAAATGAAATACTCTGCTGTTTCAGTGCTTGTTAAGGTTTGTTTGCACCTGGCTGTTGAAATTTTTCCCTGTAGGTAATTGGAGGTGCTACTTGGCTCAATAATCTTATGACTGTAAACTCTCTATTTTAATTAAGAAATGTTTACATCTTCACTATAAAAGATAATAGGGTTGATTTTGAAAGGCAGTTAGGGCCCAGATCCTCAAAGATATTTAGGCGCCTAACTCCCATATACTTTCAATGGGAGTTAAACAAAGTGCGCCTTTGTAAATCACCCTCAATAAGTTATAACTATAGACAGGATCCCTGTGAAAGTTTCTTTGTCTTGGTCTTTCCCTCTATATCTTCTTGTTTTTCACACTAGTTTACAAAACTCTTTTTGTCCAACACCTTAATGATACGTTAAAATCTGTAAAAGTAGTTATTGTATTGTACTTAGTTCTCACATAGGCATTCTCCTACGATAACTATTATGGGTACATTTACACTGAAATTTGACACCCACAGCTAGCCCATGCCAGCCCCCTCTGGCTTATGGGGCTCAGGCTAAGGGGCTGTTTTTTTGCGGAGTGGACACTCGAACTTGGGCAGCAGTCTGAACTCTGGGATCCTCACAACTTCACACTTCCTCAGTATTGGTGAGGCCTGATTTTGTTCTGTGCTCTTCTCGCTATTTCATCTGCAGTGCACATGCCACTGCGCAGAGTGGAGAAAAGAGTAAAGATCAAAGGAAGCTCAAAAGATAGGTCCAGCAGCAGCAGAAGAGCATTATTTATCAACTAATTATAATTATATAACGTATTGAATACCATCAGTGTGCATGGCTCTGTGTCCTTTCTTACAGAATTTACAGTGCAGGGAGCAGATTTACACTGCTGTAATTCCATCAGCTCAAGTGGAGTGTCTGCACATTTATGCTTCTGCACATTTATCCCTAGATTAGTCTCGACACTTCATTCAACAGATAACTTGAGGTTACATTTCAAATGGGTGTACATATTTTCAACAACTTTTCTCCGTTTTCACAAGTGATAAGGTGAAGAATATTCCATGAAAATGCAGTTAGAGAGTCCACTCTGAGTCTTCCAAGTCAAATTTTCAAAGGAGGCAACCCTATATGATACATGCACATTTACATGTGCAATTGTACCTACAAATAGGTTTTTAAAGGCCTAATACTCATTTGGATTTGCAGAAAATATATGTATAAATGAAGTAAATAAACATAAATGTAGATGCACAAATATGCACACATTTTTTGTTCACACAGGTAGATCTGTACCTACTGAAAATTTGTCCCTTTGTGACAGAGCAACATTTATGCAATGGTTAGCTCATATTTTAATGAAGAAAATTGGATCCTAAAAATAGCCTTGCTTTGACTGAATATATATACATTCCCTTATGATTAATAGCACTAACCATCTTAACCTGGTAAATTCCACAAAGAGAACAGGGACTGCAGCCAAACAGTTCATCTGATCAACTGTGATTTTGACTGTTGGCTGTATGACTAGTGGACTTGTATAGAAGTTAAATTAAAAGTGTGCTATGAAGTACTTAAAAGATACTTGGAAAATTACAGGGGATAAAATCTCAGTAAAGCTTCACATTAAGTGACACTAAGTACACATTAACCACTCTACGAATCAGTAAAAAAAGTATTGTGGACCAGATTTTCAGCTGCTATAAATCAGCATAGCTCCAGTGCTTTTAATGGAGCTATGCCAATTTGGATCACTGAAGCTCCGGCCCACATCCATATGATTTTAGTATAGACATAAAATTATTACATTGTAGTAATATTACAGTGTAACTACTTAAATATCTATTAGATTTCTTAGAGCTTGGATTTCACAGGCTTTTTTATTTTTAATCCAAACAGTTTTCCCCCCCTAAAACCCTGACATAGTGTAAAAATACAAATCTTGGGTAGCTGAAATAAAACAGAGGAAGTACATGCCATTGTCAATATTATGCAAATGTGTAATCAATTTCAGTTTTCTCAGAACTGCTGCAAAATCGTTATTGAATCTACAGTAAGTGTTCTACTAAAGTCAAACTACATTAATCATTTTGTTGAACAGCCACAGCCAATGAGTGAAAAAAAACCCAAAATCTACATTGAGTTGTGATTAAAGATTAGGAAGGTGGCAGCCCTTTCGGATTATACATCCACTCTCTTAAGACCGTCCTTCTCGCAAAGGGGCACTGCACCCATTCTGTTGCCAAGGGCTTGCTGAACCTAAGGTAGTAAGGACAGAGCTTGCACCTACTTGGGGTAGGTCCAACTGTGTGCAACAGCAGATGCATTTGGGTGCTACCCTCTTAGGTGGCATGGAGTTTTGTTCAATGTAAGTATGGGGTGAAAGAGAGAGAGATGTGTGAGCAGGGAAAGAGCAGGGCTGATGTGTTTCTGTACCCGCTATGAAGGGCCCCATGAAAGCTCACAGAAGCTACTAGAACTCAGGCAGGAGTGTAGGGTGACCTGACGTCCAGATTTTACAGGGACAGTCCTGATATTCGGGGCTTTTTTTATATAGGTGCCTATTGCCCCCTATCCTCTGTCACGATTTTTTACACTTGCTATCTGGTCACTCTAGTTCTGTGATCAACTCTGCAGTTGCTCTACAACCTTGAGAGCAGGATTCTTCCCCTCCCAACCAGCACATCTGCATATCACCTGGCCTAGGTACTTGGCCTGAGAGCTGGTCTGTGTATTTGGCCTTATATACGTATATCTAGACAAACTATCAAATATTGGATGATTGCACAACTCTCTGACATTTTCTATTGCTTTATGTAAAGTTTTGGCTGGAAATAATGGCTTAGTATTTGCCAATTGTTTGTTTTGGGGTTATTTAACCCTACAGTGTGTTGGAATCATGTTTTTTTTAGACAATAGGCAAGGAGCTGTCATTAGAAAACTGTTCACGTAGGGACAATTGTGTTAGAAGAAGATTCCTCTTAACATGAGACACCCACTGTTGATGGAATTTTGGTAATGAGATCTTAGGTCATAAAAGAAATGGGAAGAAAATAGTTGACTTTAGAGTAGAATGTGACAAGAATTTGTCCATTATCAAGGGACCTGGCATAAGAGGATTTCTCCCTCTTTAACAGTTTGACTTTCACATTCTTTCAGTTAAATTGTAGCCTTTGACATATTACTCAATCTGTTTTTCATAATAATTTTATCATCAAGGGGGGAAAAATGCAGGAAGCAATAAGGGCAAAGGAAAGCTCAGAGGTCAGCAGAAGTTTTCATGATGCTTTCTTTTAAAATCAAAGTTTACTTTATTTCTGACATGGTTTTTGCATCATCACTTTTACATCGAAATTTGGCAGAGGCATGTGAGCAACAGGACATGGGCCAGAGCCCTGTGGGAAACAGACATCTGCATTGGTGATACCCACTTTGTACAGGAGTTTCTGGTCATAGCCAATAATTTTGTCAAGCTAGAACTTATGGGAATGGTACAGTTGTAAAATGATTGGAATTTAAGAACATTCCAAGAACTGAAACCCCAGGTTTTCAGCAGTGTTGTATCTTGCATGGAAACACAGACACACAAATATTGTAAATCAGACTGCATAGCTGAATTTGAATAGTCGGGACTGACCACCCAGCTAGTATGGCTTTCAACTTCTTTCCAGCCAGCTGTGTAAAAATTGTGCTTTTCAGATGTTGCCTTCCAGAAACTGAGTTGAGCAGTTTAAAGTTTTATGCAAGGTCAATTTACATTTAAATAATTTCAGTTTACTGCTGAAGGAGAAAAAAGGTAAACATCTCCTTCAATTGTCAGAGGGAGAATAAAGCCTAAAATTTGATTAAATTTAGAAAGTAAAAAAATAAACGTATTGAAACGTGCACTATATCCTTTCAATGATTCAGAAGTTACCTTTGGCTTACAAAACTGTTAGAAAAATATCTCCAGCTGGGGAACATTTTTAAATGAACTAAATAAAATCTTCTGTTTATTTAGACTGAATAGTAATCAAGAAACGAGTTTTACTAGGCCTCTTCCTACTTACTAGACAATTTAATGTAAGGAGGAAAGATTAAAATAATTAAAAATTTGATTTTTTGAGAACTTTGTTTTGTTCAAGTTAGGTGCGTATAGTAGTAGCCATGTTTCTTTAACACCTAAGGCTAGATTCTCGGCCCCATTCACCCATCTTCATAACCAGAAGGGAGGAGGCATGGCTGGAGCGCTGTGGCAATCTCACCAAGCGTGTGTGGCTTAATGGGTATTGCAAGATGATACAAGTTAGAGCAGTCATACATAGAGCTGGTCAAAACATGGAATTTCAGTTCTGTGGGAAATTCAGATGTTCCAAAATGATTATTATTTCTTATCTGTCTCATCATTCCGCCTAGGAGCCCCAGTTATGGACCAGGACCCCATTGTGCTAGATGATGTACAAACACAGAACCAAAAGGCAGTTCCTGCCCCAAAGAGCTACAATCTAAGTGTAAGACAAGAGACAACAGCTGGATATAGACTGGTGGGGGAAGTACAAGGATAAAATGAGACAGTATTGTTTAGCTTTGATAGGCAGTGGTCTCAACACACCAGCAGCCTAAAGATTTTGTTCCATATCTGAAGGAAAATAAATTTCAAAATGACCTGCAAAAAAAAAAAAAATTGTTTAAAAATTTCATTTAAGGTCACTCAGAACATTTTATTTCCTTCTGTTCTGATTTCAATTTTAAATAAATAAATTTGAAATAAAAACTCATTTGGAAACAAAAAATCAAAATATTTTGTTCTGATAAGGTTTATTTTATTGAAATACTTTTCCCTCCCCCCAATTTTTTTCAACATGAAATTTCTTCTAAAGTGACCTGTTCCCATGGAAAGTTTAGATTTTGATGAAAAAAGGCATTTTGCAATGGAAAAATGTTCTGTTGGAAATTTTTAACCCCATCTAATTATAAGGCTGCTCTACCTGGCACAAGATGCCAAAGTACTCCCTGGCAGACCTGAAGCTCAGGGGAACACAGAGGTGATGTAAAGCCACTTTTACCTTGCAAAGGTCCTATGCCAGGCACACCTCATCCAGACTGAGGACCAGGGTTTGCGTCAAGTATTTGGTAACCAGAAACTTCACTTTTGTGCTGTAAATGTGTAAGTTTTCACATAGTGTAGATTGTAAGAAAGTGACTGATAGTCATCTGTGCGTGATATAACGTATGCTTACAAAATATGCTATGGACTTTCTTTCAGGATCAGATTTTAAGAGTGGCTCAGTCCATATCTCAATTCAGGAGTAACTGGCTGAAATTCTGTGGCCTGTATTATATGAGAGGTCAAATGAGATGATCTAATGGTCTGTTCTGGACTCAGAACTGAAGGATCTATCAAGATCTAGCATATATCTCATGGAGCTGCTTTCAGCGTTAATATGCTAGTTAGCCAGTCTCTATTTTCTAGCATCTTTCATTTTCAAAATCTTGGTCCTGGATCCTCATTCTCAGAATCAGTGTCTAGAATATATTCAGGAGATTCAAGGCCAGAGATTCATTTGGCTGGTATAAAATATAGCAGCACTGACTGCAACTGAGCTATGACGATTTACAAAAGATGAGGATCTGGATCTTCATGTCTATACAGAGAACTGAACTGCCATGACAACCACTAGTCATGGAAATGCTGCCAGTTCTTTAGTGCTGTCCCTAAGATATCTAACCTTGGTCTCGGAGCAGTTGATCAGTAGAGCAAGACCATGTTGTTGGTGACCATGACCCACTGGACTTTTATTCAACGAATGAATTGGAAACTACCTAACACAGCCATAACAGCAGAAGTGGAAGTGGTAGCATGAACCAAAAGAAGCTTCAGAGACAGTAGAGATGCTAAATGTTATTGGTGAGTAAATTTTAGCATAACTATCAAGGCAAATAAGGCAGGTTGTTGAGTTTTATCTAATTTAGTCTGTGCAGTGTGCCAGGTTCAGAGCTAGTGCAAGCTCCTGTGAAAGTCTTTAGGTCAAATTAATCTGTGACCTAAACAGTGAGTGAAAAAAGATATGTTAAAGAAGTGCAACCTGCATTGGTTTGGTATTTGGTGAACTTGCAAATGGGTACAATATACATGCCAAAGGGAAGGATTTGGTTAATGTAGCATGTAAAGTGATTAACGAAGTGTTTGTAAGAAAAACTAGGTCCCCTCCAATTTTATTTGACATTATCCTGTTGGTTGCTTTTCCTGCTACATCACAGCCTTTCACCTTCCAGTGCGTAAAGGACCCTGCTGTCATTTTGCACAAACACTGAGTACCAAAATGGGGTAATTTACAATAATTGAATGCTTACACTTGTAATTTACACCACTGTTTAAGACAACAATGAATTTGACCTACTGAGCCAAATTCATCCCTAGTGTAACTCCACTGAAACCCTAAGGACAAGTTTTTCAGCCTAATGTTTATGAGGAGAAATTTGAACAAAATCAAAGAAGACATTTCTTCTTTTCATAGTGTCTCCTGTGGTTAGAGGAGCTTGCTACCAGGAAAGCTTGTGACCCTGTAACACTATGAAATGAAATCCATGACCAATGTATCTCACTTTCACAACACCAACAGCACAAAAATGCTTTTTTCATCTTTATGTTTGTGTATGTTATACTCAGTATTTAGGGCCTGATTCAAAGCTCACTGAAGTCCATTAGAGTCTTTCAGTTTACTTCATTGGCCTTGGACTAGGCATCTTGTAACAAGTGAAAGTTCCCCCCAAAAGCTCTTCCAGTCCATTTACACAAGACTGAGCTTCACCATCAACCACGGTTAGTGGGCCCATTGCAGGAATCATTGCATGGAATTCTATTGTCTGTTATACAGGGTGTCAGCATAGATGATCAAAATAGTCACTTCTTGTTGTTTTTTACTTACTTTTTCCAGGAATCAAATGATCAAAACCCTTCTCTGAACAAATGCCCACTTTCTATGCCTTTTTCCATTATAATATATGAAACCCTGATAATACTCAATAGCCATGTCCTTTGCCTTTGGAATCCTCTCTTTGTCTCTTATTAATAGGTCAGAATCTATGTCTTTGGTTATACATGAGCAGTTGAAATGAATGTGAACAGAAAAACTGGCAACACATATCAGATTTAACTAGTCTATTTAAAACTATTTAAACATGGAGTTGAGAGTCTGGCCTTAGGGGACAAGAATTCAGTTTAATAGATAGCACTTTTTCTTTTTATATTTTATGGTAGATTTCAGGGGTCCAGCCCAATGTCTTATTTATAAAGAACACGACTATATACTACATGCCAATAACTTTTCAACAGCATTATTATGTAGCTCATTGGCCATCTGTAGGTGTTAGAGAATTTATTGTCACTTAATAAGGCTGGCAATGTGATAAATACTGACATTGAATCACTGCTATGCTAGAGTAAAAAAGGATATTTTAATGAAGGACATTTGAGCTGCATCTATATGATACTGTTTTCTTATAGGTCAGTGGATAGGCCATGGATCACTAATTAATGTTTCAGAAGGAAGTCAACCTCAAAGTTTATCTGAGACATATTAGAGTATTATACCTAGTAGAGTTGCTTTTATGCAGGATCATCGTGGCATGTTAAAACTTGAAAAAGCTAACAAATTATATAGTAGTCTGATAAAGATCTTTGTTTGCTTCAGTACTGTATGCATTTGTACATGTCATCTAGGTAAGTTTGGAACAGATGTTCTTCATTTAAATTAATTAATCTACTATAAATCTACCATAAATAATTTAGATTGAGCTAGTAATTTGAGTGGTTCCCAGGTGTGCGTTGTTACAATAATAATTTACTGTTCCGAACTTGTTAGACATATTGCCCTCCCTCAAATTATTGCCTACACACTTCAGTCCAGATTTTCAGAATTCAGAGTGTGCGCTTATGTGCAAAACCATGTGCATATTCTCATGCCTCACTAGTGCAGCTAATTCCTGTGACAGTGGGTGAAATCATAGTAATTTCTTGAGCCCTGTTTGGTCAGTTTGACACATCTACTTCAGTTGGTCTTACAGTCATAGTCCCTGTTTCTGCAACATAGTCATGCATGTGCACATTTGCATGTGTAGTGTATTTAAAGTGTAGTGCTTTTGTTTATTGTGATATATTTTGTTTTCAGTTATACTAAATTCTCTACAAGCCAAATAGTGAAGACTTTCTTTAGTCAAAACTCCCTTGGTAGGTCTAATATGCCATTTGCACCTGCATATACCCTGTTTCCATGCATGGTGGCATTAATAGTGTTATAAAGAAGATGTGCAATTGCTCATGGCTTAGGGGCTTCTGTTATATTGAAAATCAAGCCCTTAATATATTGCCCAGAAGTACTGCCTTCCAGAAGTGGGTCTTCCAGAAATGGCTTTACTGCTGAGTAGTAGAAACATCTGTCAATGTTTAGTTGATATGTGGGTAGTATTATAGTCACTCATCCTGCAGATTGGCAAGCATTTCACTCCTTTTTTCTTCTATATTTGCTAGTAGCCAAATTTCACAAGAAAATCCTCAGTATCTATAATTCTTTGCCTTTATTTGGCAAGCAGAACTGAATGGTACTTTCACATCATCATACTTATACCATGAGACCTGCCATTAAGAGCTAAAATAGATATAGCACTCTATTAAGTGGAAAAAAGTATGAATGTAGTCACTTGAGGTAAATGATTTACAGCAATTGGTTAAAATCAGTAAGCTTGTGGGAACGGCAACAGCTCTTTGGCTATACATGCTAGAGTCTTGGTTAAACTCAAAATAATCCTCTTTTTCCCAAATTGAGATAGATTTAAATTATTCCAGAGTTCTGAGTACGTATATTTGTATAAGAGATTGAGAGGACAGAAACACATACGTCACTGTTCATATAGGTACATAATAAAGTAGGTCTAAAATCAAATCAAAAGCCATTGTGTCAGGAATAGTTTGATGGCAACTCTTACATCTCCACACCATATATTTTTAAAATTTCTAAGGCACAGAAGTATGCAAAACCCTCATTTCTGACTAAAGTTAGAAATTGCTTCAAAGGAAGATAGTTTGTTCTCCTGCATTGCAAGGACAGACCAAGAAATGCACAAATTGCATGTGTGATTAATTGAAAGGTTTGAAGTGACAATGGAAAAACATGAGCAGTATGAATGAAGAAGCTTTAGAAAATTCGGTGGGATACATTAGCCCAATCTAATGTACTGAGACACATTGTCATAATGGTGCATGAGAGTTCAGTGCCTAAATTCTATTGTTTGTCAATGTGATTAGTCATGTTGAATTCTTTCCCAGATTTTTGGCATTTGAAGGATTGCTCATAGGCTATCAGAAAGCAGTCCTTTGTCTCATGGGTTGTGTGTTGTGGTGGAATGTGATTCCATGTCCTAGAGTTTCTTGCATTTTGTTTCTACTCAGGTAGGCGATTTCTTTTGTTTAGTAATGTATTTTTATTGCTGTAGGACCTATTTATAAAAAAATAGGTTAATTATAAAATATAATACACAATGGGTTTGTCTTTATGAATAAAACTGACAAAAATACAGCAAGAGGTTTTTATCTTATCAAACAGTGTCTTACAACAATCAGTATTTTAAATCCTTTTGAGAGTGAAGAAAATAGATGAGCGGGATCCTTCCTCCCGCTGTGGCCCTGGATGGTCCTGTGGCAACAAACAGGGTTTGTAAATACTTTGGAGCCAGCAAAGGATAATTTCCCTGGTGGAGGCATTATGTTAGGTAGCCCTACGCTGCTCAGTGAGGCCTCCCAACAAGTCCCAGTGTGAAGGAGGGGGAAGTCTCAGCATCACAGTCACTCACAAGGCAACCCAGGAAGGTTACTATGATTTAGGACACCCCCTTGTGCTGTGCAAGTTATGTATGGTGCTGCACTGGCCTCTAGAGCTGCACAGAATAGGGAGGGCTCAGATATAGCTTAAAGCCACATTAATGTCCTCTCCTCCTAGGCTGTGAGGTTTTTGCTGTGTCACTGCAACACAGACTCTAAGCCAATGTTTTTCAAACATGTGCTATACTATATTAGTAGAAATACAGACTACTAGAGATGAGCTGACCTACAAACCTTAGATATGGATCTCAATTTCCCCAAAGATGGTGTGATGATTAAATCCAGCATTTGGGTTCAGGTGTGTCACTGTTGCATACACTTTATAACTATTGGAGTGCACCAAATCCTGAAGCTCTTAGTTTTTACACATTCCTCACACAAACCTCCTTTTGTCTCCTCAGTTGGAGTTTTACCCGAGTAAGGATGAAGTAAATTCTTCAGGAGCTGGCCCACAGTCATTAGCAAGAACATTGGGCAAGATTTTTAAAAATTCAGTTTTGGGTGGAAATTTGGTCATACGAGGTGCAACTCTCTGAAACTATATTTGCCAGGCTTAAAATGCAGACACAGATTGTTCTGGCCAGTTTGCAAGAACAAAAAAGTGAAACCAGACCTTTGGAAAATCATAGACTTTTCAAAATATTGCCCATTATGTTCATTTGACTTAACACACTTTTCTGCATAATGATCCAATGGGAGGTTACAAAATCCCTGTGGTAGCTGATGCTCACATTTAGGAGAATTATTTTAAAGGAATAACATTTTGTCTGTCACAATTTGTTTTTTTTACATCTTGTAAGAATTTTGTAATCAGGAAGGTTAATTTATACATGGTGCTATGTCATTCACTGTTTATATAGCAGGAATAGAATCTTTCCTTAAATTAGATTTTCAGGACTGTAGAGTAAGTAGTATTTATCTGATAATGCTAAAGGGTAGAAGCCAGTATGTCAGGCCAGACTCTCTGCTGGTGTAAACTGGTGCAACTTCATTGGCTACCTCAATTTATACCAGTTAAGGATTTGGTCTCTTATTTATCTCAGACAAAATGGCTAAAACAGTAGAATTACATGTTAGAGAAATTTGTGGATTAAAAGTTGGGTATAGAGGCACAAAACTTTCTAGCTACAAGTCAGTAGGGCAAAGAGTTGTATAAGATGAAGCCTAAGAGATCTTATAGTTGTTGCTTCTTTAAAGGTGGCATGCATTCTATAGACCAGAAAATTTGAGATAAAGTTTACATGCTGGGGGAGATTTTCAAAAACACTGAACATCTGAAAAATTTGGGAGCTTAGATCCCATTGGAATTCAATGGGATTTCTATACCTAAATTTCTTACCAGCATTTGAAAATCTCAGTCTCAATATTTGTTTAACTGCCTAAGGAAAATAATTTAGATTTTGCAGTATAAATAAACAGTGATATTGGTCAAAGTATAACTGTAAAAAAAATGAGC
The DNA here is from genome assembly GCA_007922155.1 of Mesoclemmys tuberculata. Lineage (NCBI taxonomy): Eukaryota > Metazoa > Chordata > Testudines > Chelidae > Mesoclemmys > Mesoclemmys tuberculata. The sequence continues at coordinate 46,627,507 of ML675629.1, forward strand.
TGGTATTTGTCAAGTCTCATTCCATTAAATAAATGTATATGTACTGTGACCTCCTTTTTCCATACAATATATTTTATATATGATTTATTATTAGACTGTACTTTCATGATAGTCATAACGCACCTGAGCAGTGGCATATTATTTACTAACCCAGTGGACAAGAGTGCAGAACAGTGTCTCATATAGTCGTGAAACAGTTACTTTAATTTGAGCTAGCATGTATTCAGGACAAATGGAGTTGGGGAGACATGCACTGTATTTTTTTTTTTAAGACCATCGAAAGTTTCACCTCAGTTGCCAAGGAAGATTAGTTTATGGCACAAATTGACAGAAATAATTGTTGCAGTTGGGCACCACTGATAGCTTCGTCTGTCTGGAACTGATTTTTTTCTCTGTCCCCTTTACATCCATGTAGAATAGTATAAATCTACTGAAGAAATCAGCACAAGGCTATTTCTGTGGCTAAACAAACCTGTTTTATGACAATGATATTAAAAAATTGATGAGCTCTGTATACAAAAGCAGTTGAACTGGAAAAACAAGTGTGCAGGTTTTAAAACAGGTTACATTTAACTTATTTTGTCAATAAAATAACATACTATATTTAATTTATTTAATTAGAAATGCATTTATTTTTGCTAATCAGATTGTTTGTCCTACCTATGTCTAATATAATACATGACCACACTTGTCACTTAAGGATTATGAAAAGCTCTTTCTTTTTGCAGATCCATTGAATGGATTTTTCGATCTATTTGGTCACGAAATACATCCACACACAATAGATGAACCTCCCATAGATGCAGACTCACCAGAGGCTGAACCTTGTACTTCAGTGCCTGATCAAGAGTCTTCTGAGTACCTAATAATGGAACCTTTGTTTCCAATTTTTGAGCTTGAAGAAGATGAAGATTGCGAAAATACTACTGATGTTACAGCTCCTCCAGCATTGCAGTTCATCAATGGAAAGCAACAGGTGGCCAGTGCACCAAAAGATACAAAAGCTGAAGAAGCAAGAAGTGACCAAATTGAAAGTGTCACGCATTCCAAAAATGTCAAATTTTCACAAATCAATGAAACTAATACCATAATATCTGAAAATGAGGCCTCTGGTACAATGCAACCAGGTAAATCTAGAGAAATAAAAGGGGCATTTGAAGTTACACAACAACCTACAGCAGATGTTGCAATGTTGGAACCTGTTTTAAGTGGTGAATCAGAAGTTGTTTCTACAGATAAATCTGAGGTAACATCTTCATATGGGCAATCTTCATCAGAAACTTCAGAGACCTTAAAACATCATGGAATCGAATTTCAGCAAACCTCGACTAAAGATCCCAAAATCTTGTCTTTGATTCCTATAGAATCTTCTGGAGATGCTGCTATTGACCTGGAGTTCCCCAGTACTATCGTTTCAGAAACTGTGAAAATGACAATAAAAGAACATGCTGAAAAAAGTTCTGCTGTAACTTCTGCTCCCAATCCAGTGTCTGATACTGCTACTGTGGACATAGGCATACAAGACTTTATGCCAGAAAAGGAAACCTCTGTTCTACAAGATGATTATAAAACAACTATTAAGACTGATAGACTTTCCCCACTGGAAATCCTTGCAGAAACAACAAGAAGTCATAAAGTGCAGTCTATGGCAAATCCTACTACATTTATAATACCAGAAAGCTCTGGAGATGTAGAAGAGGAGGATGTTGCTAAAACTTCAGCTATGGTGACGGAGACCATAGTTACTGAAAAGATTTCAGTACAAGACACTTTCTTAGGGTCTGGCAAACTGCTAATGACAGAAATTACTGCTGCTGTTTCAGGAACCACCATTTCTTTGCATAAGGAAACTAGCACTGTGTCTTCTGATTTTAATCAAAGTTTGGAAGAAACAGCTACCACATCATCTGTTACTGTGCCGGTTACTGAAAAAGGAGATAGCAGCTCTACTAGCACAGAAATTAAAATGAAAGAAGATGAAAAAGAAGTACAGAGCACTGTTTCTTCAACAAAGGAACATTCATCTACTATTGAGATACGAAAGTTAGTATTCAGTGGTGGACAGGAAAGCTCTAGTAACAGAATTGGACTTGTAGGTCAGGAATCCACTACTCTCAGCAAAATAGTACCAATGACAGATGCCACATGGCCTGAAAGCAAAGAGGTTACTGCTGCTCCTTTCTCCTTGGAGAAAAGCCATTTTACAAATGAAGGATCTGGGGGAGAACCAACATACACTAGGAAAAACATCACAGACATAATTTCAGGGCGTCTCACAAGGGTGGTAAGTACGGATGCCCCATTTATTGATTCAGGTTCTGGAGAAATAGATGTTATAATTGAATCTACTGCCATTACTTCAATTCCATTGGGGTCTATGATTGGGGGCACTGAAACACAAACAAAAAAGCAGGAAAGAGACGTCTACAGCACAGATGCATCATCTGTGGACTATACACCTTCTGAAGCAACAAAGTCCATTTTAAGTACTGAGTCAGATGACTCAACTAAGGAAGCAAGCATAGGAAGTCAGGTATCCAAGGTCATTTTTACTACAGGGAAGCCAGGAGAACAAAAACATGAAACAGAAGCAAATTATAGGATTACAACTCTTCCTTCTCAAGAAAAATCTTTTCCTCAAGCTAGAAAAGAGATGACAACTCATATTACATCAGAAGAGCAAGCTAAATACTTAGAAAGCTCTGGGGTCACATCTTCTGTGGAGTCTATAATTAAAATAACGTTTCCTGACACCATTATCAGCAGTATAAAGGAAGTAACTGAATCTACAGAAAGTGAAAGTGGAAAAGACAGCTTTTCAACTGTCGCAGCAGAGAAAATTCTCCTTATGGAGGCAGGCTCTGGAGAAGAATCCAGAGATGAGAGCGTTACCATGGTACTACCATGGTTACCACATGGCCCTACAGAAAAAGTACTTGGTACTAATTTCCCATTAATTGATGAGGGTTCTGGAGAAGTGGATTCTGTCATTGAGTCTTTTACAAAGACTACAGCTTCACCACATTTAGCAATTAGAAGACCAGAAACACAAACAACAGAAGATGAAAGAGAAATTATCAGTACACCATCTATAGATTATTCCTTTACTGTTGCACCTGCAAATTTAGTCATGACTACCAAAGGTGAAGTGACCACAGTTAGAACTGGAATTGCAAGAAAAGTCATCACTGAAGGGAAGATGGAAGAACAAATGCCTACTGAATTGGTAACAAGAACTTTTGCTATAGATATTCCTTTTGAAGAAGATATGCATTCTGAGCAGAATATGTCTGCAGAAACTTCACAAAAAACTGTAGAACCCTCTGGAATAACAGCAAAAGATCTTGTCGTAAAAACTAAAGAATCAACCCTGGAACAATTTGAAATGTCAATTTTTCCCACACTTAGTCCATATTCAGATGACACGAAATTGGAGATAATTTCTGGCACTGAATCTGTTGGAGAAGTACCTCCATTTAATGATATTACTCTAATAACTGAACCCATAAAACTTGAAAGCAAAGATATAAGCTCTCCTGCTACATTTACAAAGAAAGAAATAGATTTGGTACAAAATATTTTCCCCACAGAAGACATTTACAGATTACCTCTGATCCCCAAGGGTAACAAGTCTACTAATAAAGAGATCAGTAGTGATCCATGGTTTTCAGGACAAGGCTCAGGAGATGAACTTATTAGTGTTCCATCAGTAGTGCCACTCAATTTCGTGACTGTAAAAGAAATCACAAGTACTGAAACATTTCATCCTGAAAGAGTGGGACCAAGACTTCTGACTGACAAAGTCCAAGAATTTAAAAATGGTTGGATTGAATCAAACAATGATTCTAGTGAAGAACTCAGGCTACACAGTTCTGTAACAGAGTCAGTTTCAGAAACAACAGAGAAAATGGTCACTAGTACCTCAGCTTTAGCTGAAGAGAGTTCTAGGAATGTCAGTACTGAAGAATCTATGACAAAAGAGATATCCCATTCTTTTTTTATCTCTGAAGACTCTCCCAAACAAGAAACTTTTCATTGGGTAGAAAGAAATGAAACATACGGAGCATCAGCTGCTACTGATCGAATTGTTACTCAAGAGGAAACTTCACAATTGATGTCTAATGAAAATATAACTGCGGCTTCTGTATTCTTTAATGCAACTCCTAGTCTTGAAACAGAGGAAGCACTTGCGACATCAACTCCAAAAATGCCTCCCACACCACTATATGAAGGTTCTGGAGAAGGATCTGGCATGGTGGACATTGTGGGGTCATTGCACCCAGATGCATCTACCCACATGGTATCTACCCATTTGCCACAGCTGGAAACAATAGTTGCTCTTCATACTCATGAGGAAAACTATTCTGAAGTAGTGAACACAGAGACAGCATTAAATGGATCACAGACTGTTTCAGTGTTATTGCCCACTCACACAGAAGAAAAAGAGATCTTACCAAGCCCAACTAGTGCTCAACCACAGACATTTCCAGGTGAACGTTTAATAAATGATACAAGGATAGATACCAAAATCCTCCCAAAGCTGGATGACAAAAGAAATGTTACAGGAAAAGTTTCTGCTTTTAATGGGACTACACTAATTGAAGTACTACTAGGAATCACATCAGATGAAACAACCATCATAGATGCGGATCACACTAAATCAGTGCATGAAGATACAGTAAGTGTGCAGACAACTCCAGATTCAAAGACTCATTCAACATATGGCAATAAAGATAGCATGGAAGTTGAAGTGAAGGAGTATGATTTAACATCTAATCTTTCTACAGCTGAAAAGAAATCATCTGGATCTGGTGAGAATCTTCCCATGACTATTTCCAGTCAGTCAATAAATAGTGAATCAGTAACAACTGAAAACAGAGGAAAATCAGATGACAAGGATTTTGGTTCAGGGGATGTCATGGAGTTCACAACAGAAACTCCCATCACTGATGAACTCTCTGATTTGGGCATTTGGCTTCCTACAATATCATCAATGGCCAGTCTTAGCATAACCCCCCGGGTCAGTGAAGAGGCCAAAGAATCTCCATTTGAAACTAAACATATAGCATCAAAAAATAAAACAGGAGATAGCTCTGAATCAAGTTCTTTGTCAGACAACCAAGCAATAGCGGATCAGAGTGAAATAGTTTTGACCTCTGGGTATTCAGGAATGGGACAAGAAGAACCTGATGAGAGGAAGCCTTTGTTTTCTTCCTTTAGACCAGACTTACCTACTGAGACAGAAGAGGTTTTGACAACAAGCATGTCCAATGTAAGAATTCTTACCCCACGACTTACAGCGCAAACCTTAACAGAGTCACCTTATGTAAGTGAAATAAAACATGGTACAGTTTACACAGAAACAAAAACCACATCAACAGAATCTGAAGAAACAGATCCAGTAAAACATTTTTCTTCTACTCAAATGCCAAAATCTCCAGTAACTGTCCACTTACTTAATGAGGTATCAGAATACCCTCAAGTAATCATTTCAAGTACTTTGTCATCAATTGATTCGGATGGGTCCAATCAGTCATCAGGACAAACCTTCAAAGAAGTTAGTTCTGATGTTGCAGCAACTTACAAACCATCCACCAAAGTGCTGCCCAGTCAAACTGAGTCTCCAATAGATTCTTCTGAATCTGAATCAGAAAGCACAGATGTTGAAAGTACTCCTGATGTTAGTGGGCAGATACCAGAAAGAACAAAAGAGAAAGAAACTTCTGTAACAACTTCTGTTACTGAGGAACTAGCAACCATTTCTGAAGATTCTCTATCAAAATATGTCATACCAACAGCTTTTATACATTCTGAAGGAATAGTAGACATGGATATTCCAGAAGTTAGCACAGCCAAAGATGAAACCTCTACAGAGAGAGAGAAAGATCCCAGTCAAGTAGATGAAAGCAGTACTGAGGGAGCTTTGCCATGGCAATACGCCACACCAGCTTCAGTTCCACCTGAACATATAATAGATGGAACATTTAAGCCTGGCCAGGCAACTGTTACAATGCTATCTTCACCATCTCTGGCTATAGGCTCAGAAACACAAACAGCTGTGGTAGTACAGAAAGAGTCCACAACTATTTCTTCTAACATTGCAACAAAAATTACAGCCCCTGAAAACATTCCTGAGTTTGATAAACAGACAACAATAAGCACAGAGGACCTAAATACTAATGACCTTGTAACTTCATCATTTTTCCTTCTGGAAGTTACTAATGGATCAGATTTCCTGATCGGCACCAGTGGAGGTTCAGTTGAAGGCACAGCAGTTCATATACCAGGTAAGATCCAAATGTGATAAATATATAATTTACCAAATAAATAAATATAAACTTCTTTTGATACCTGTAAACATTTAACTTGTTCTTTATTTTGCCTTGAATACTTTATTTTGATTCTAAAATGCTAGTTTTTAGCAAATATGGTTGTGTATGAGATATGATCAAACCACAAAGCCATCAGTGGAAGACAATGAAGATAATATACTTAAAGCATTAGACAATACTGAAGCCAATACAATGATGAAGCCTACTGTGTACGAATTCAAAGAAAATTAGGGGGCTGATCACTAAGTCATAAGTGACCTGTCATTTTCTTCAATGGGTTTTGGTTCAGATCTGGGGTGATCCTAGCACGGCATCTAGTTGTGGTTACTTTATTTTCATATTCCTAACAGATATGTAGATATAATTATTTTATCTGATGGATGTTGTTGCATTAGCATGACAGTTGCACATGTACAATTATTCTACAACTTTGATGGCTTTCGTGGAATATTCCAATTGATTTGGAAAACAAACCCAGTGAATCCTTCAAGTAATTGCAGACACCCTTATCCATAATACAATTTTTTAAAAAAATATACAGGATAGTTTCAAGACTGGCTGAAGTTTGAAGTTTTTAAAAAACTCAGCTATTGAATAATGATCTGCTGTTCAGCAATCTGACTGACTGGTTTGATATCGCTTCCATCTGACATAAAAACAAATCAAAGATCCTTGTCTTAGACAGCATTGGCATAATGCAAGATATACAAATAGAATGATTTCTGGGCACAATAGCTGCTATTCATCACTTACTTGTATGTGGCTGGCATGTTGCGGTAAGGACTGGACTAATATTTTAAAGTCGTTCAAATATCCTAGTTATTGATAATTTTTTCAAACAGTTGGGGTAACTAATTGAACTCAATGAAAAGACTTTGGATTATGTCCTGTGTACCATAAAAGACAAGCAAACTAATTTGGAAAATATAAACAATTTACCCTTGTCTTTGAATCAAATTGGATTAAAATAGGACCCCTCTGCTTCATACCCCACTTCTTCTGCTCTCAGGCTTGGTCTACACTTATCTCTGCAATTCAGCAGCAGTTGATGGGAGTTATGCAAAGTATGTAGAAAACTTGTGTAACTCCTGTGGACTTCTGTGTTTCTCTTCTGTGTGGCATCTTCACTGCACTGCGCCGATGGGAACTGTGTTCCTGTCGACGCAACACTACCCGCATGCGGGGGTGGATTAATAACGTCAACTTCTGCATCGACTGAGTGGGTCTTAACTGACGGTTCAATTGATGCAGATAAGTTGATCTGATGGCGACGACTTTGCCTCCATCAGTGTAGACATAGCCTCAGACTCACAATATAGCCATGGCTTCCTTTCTGCAGGCCAGAAGCACTGTATTAATTGTTTTACTGAATGATTAAGAGTGCAAAAAACACAAGTGATATGTAGAGTGTGGCTACCGTTTGTATGAATATATGCATTAGTGACTGTTCCTATTTCCCTATATCATATACATGTTTAAGATTGAATTGAGTTCAAAGATCAGTAAAATGCATCTACACTCTGCAATAGAAAAGTACTAACGTGATGACTTGGGGATTTCATTGCAGGTAAGTTTTTTATCTAAATATTTTGGTTTAGTCTCATATATAGCCAGTACGTTTATTTGTTTTCTAAAAGTATGTTTTAAAGGGGCATGTTTTGGGGAAAGTATTCAATAGCAAAAGATGCTTTCAAAGAAATAAGAGTTTCTGGGCATTAAATGGTTAAGTATGACAATCCAAAATGATGGCAACAAGTCAGTATGCTAAAAAAATGCATGTTCTGGGTACCCAACCATTCCCCATAAACTAACCCAGTTCAAAAGAATACATTTTCCATTCATTGTGCACATGCGTTTAACTGTTTTTGGCTATAATTAATTGCCATGTCATGCCAACTAAATTCTCAACAGAATATTTTAACTGCCAGAAGTAGTACAAAATGTCATTTTTAAAACATAAAATGTCTCTGAAAATGAGTTATTGTTCTCCAGAGTGAATACTGTGTTATTGGTAAGGCTGAAAATTATGGTGATTGAAAATGACTACTCCAGGGAGTACAGAACTTTAAAATTTGTTTAATATTTAACTACAGTAAAGCATCAAAGGAGAAATAAGGAAATACCGTCCTCCTTTAAACAAAGCAACAACTGACTGATGAGTTTAGACAATGTAGCACTTTTTCTTTCTTTAACTCATATAACAGGCCAAGATCCCTGCAAAAGTAATCCCTGCCTTCATCGGGGCACCTGTTATCCACGTGGCTCTTACTACATCTGCACATGTATGCCAGGTTTCAGCGGCGAGCAGTGTGAACTGGGTAAGATGATGCCAGCCTGAAAGCTTTTCTTATACTGGATTGACGAGAATAACAATGATTCATATATGAGATTTGGGAACAGAATTATATATCGTTACAGTGACAGAAACTGGGGCTTTGAAAGACTCTGTAATTGGACTTGATCCAGGCAGAGGGAAACTGAGCAAGAGACTCCGGGTCCTCTCTTCCTGACCCCAGTACGTGTGTACACACACACGCGCGTGCGCGCACACACACGCACACGCAGAATGAGAACTATAGAGGGTAATTTTCAAATTGTGTCCAGTTTATTAACTAAACTAAATAAAAAACCACGTAAAATAAAATACATAAATAATTCAACTCAAAATGAAGTGGGTTAATATCAAATCATCAGCACAATCTACTTATCATATTGATTAAACCATTTTAAATAAACTAGCAAATTCTTCTAAACTTTTTCTAATAGTTCAGGAAGACAGTAAACTTCATTTAATCCTCAGTCCCCCAAATAACAGGGCATTATCTTTATTAATGTCAGCTGATATTTGACCAGCTAAGTAGCAAATATGGGCTAGGTGGAAATCAATATTTAGATAATTCTGATGCCAGTTAAGAGAGACTTCCCAGACTATGGTTCTGATAGCCAACCTCTCCCCAGTGCAACATAGGGTTACATGAGACATTCCAATACAATTCAGGTTAACACAGCTTGTTACATTTTACTAGCAACCAAAAATCTGGTGAAAGTAACATTTTCTCATGATTTAAACACATACTTCCAACCCATATGATTGATATATATATAAATATATATGTGATCTTTCAGACAAAGAGATTATTTAACCTAGGACTATTTTAAGTGCTTGCGAAACTATTCATTAAGCAATGTTGTCAAATAAAAATACCCTTTTTTATATTTTGATACTTAATTGCTATCCACAATTCAACTTTGACCAAGAGTTTTGATGCACAAAATCTGGATGAAAGTTTAAACTTTAGTTGTGCCAGAGTAAATTTTCTTAAAAAATTACAGTCATAGGTTCAATTTTCTTATACAGACCTATTTCTTACAACTCACTCTCACACTCACAAATCCTTCATACTCAATGGTCAGATAGAAATTGGAGATGTATAGGTGTTTTAATACAAGGTGCTGATATTTTGATTAGGAGAGAGGAACATTTTGTTTGCCTCAGCATCATAAGTCCAGGAAAGGTCTCCTCTATTTCTCTATAAAGATTATCAAATCAAGTTATCTAATAATAAACAATGAGAATACCTTTAAGAAGCTTGCAGGAAGCATGACATGAAAGGAATGGATAACAATACAATAAGATGCTAATGTCTGCACTTTTTACAGTCAGAAACTAAAAGCACTGTTTACATTGCTAGATAAGACTTGTATACCATGGTAACAGTATAGAGAAGGTTATGCTCTTCACAGAGAGAATTAACCAGCCAAAGAAATGAGCTGCATGCAGTAGAATGTATCTTCTTTCAGAGGTACACAAGGAGTGACAGCTAGGAAATGAAGATACAGATTACAGAAATTAACCCAGGAGTCACACAGCAGTATTCAAAAGCATGTAAATGTGAAATTGTTGTTCAACATCTATCACTCTCCTGAGGTTATTTTGTATGTAGAAGTCAGAATTCTCATGTGCAGAAAGCTGTTACGCAGTCTCTTTCGCAATGCTTTATCCTTCATGAGTGGAATTGTTCTTAGAACTAATTCCCAATAAAGTAAACACTGTCTCCCACTAAGGAGGCAAATATGTTTTAAATACACTTTTACATTTTTATATAGATGTTGATGAATGCCAGTCCAATCCTTGCCGGAATGGAGCTACATGTATTGATGGCCTCAACACATTTAGTTGTCTCTGTCTGCCAAGCTATGTAGGTGCGCTTTGTGAACAAGGTAAGATATTAACAAATACTTCCATGACTTCCCCCCCTCCCCACTTCCAATTTGTGGCTACTCGGGGCCCACTATGTAGCCATCAATTAGGCAAAACTCCCAAAAGCTTCAGTGGGAGTTTTAAATGAGCAAAGACAGCAGCAACAGGCTGTTCTTATGGGTGTGTTTGTTTTTTGTAAACTCTCCCTTGTGCTTCTTTATCCTTCACTCTCTTTCCCATTTGTTTATCATCATTGTTATATCCAACCAGGTGAGGTAATTGTAGTCTCTGTTTATGGTTCCACTAATGTCGATGTTGTATGACTCTCTTTTGGAGTCTGGTTTTAGCCTGCTCAAAGCATGCAGTCCTGGTTACTCCAGAACTCCAGATCTCTCAGGCCCTGTCTACACTTACCTTGGAGATTCGGCAACAGTCAACGGGAGTTATTCAAGCTACGCACAAAACTTGCGTAACTCCCGTCAACTTTTCTGCTTCTGTTCCTGTGCTCAGTCTTCAATGTGCTGCACCAATGGGAACTGCATTCTGTTGACGCAGCACTACGCCACTTGAGAAGGTGGTCTTCATATGTCGATTTCTGGATCGACTGAGCGGGTCTTCACTGACCACTCAGTTGATCCAGAGAAATCAATCTGATGGCGGTGAATTTACTGCTGTGAGTGAAGACATAGCCTCTATGACATTATAATATGTTGATCTCATCCTGTTTGGCTCTTCTACTTTAGTACCCAAAATCTGCTCTGCTTGTAGTTTGCTCAGGGCTGTATTGTCCCTGAGTCGTGTGGTGCTACAGAACTACCCCTCACTGAGAGGAGCTGACTGTCCCCTAGAATTCTCCAATATGCTGGGAATGCACAAACTGCTAGACTGCTTTAAAGGGTACAGCATACAACCACCTGCATGGCTGGCCATGGCTCTGCTGTCTACCCTATCCATACCTTTCTAGTCCTCCTTTGGAGTAATTAGGAGAATATTCCTTGTACAAGAGGCAGGATAGAAGAAACTTGTGGTGCTTGTGGGAGAAACTAACTAATAAGTGGATCAGAAGGGGCAGCAAAGAGAAGCATGATAAGATGCAAGATTGGATCAGTAGGAAAGAACGATGTTGTGAAGGGCTTTTAAAGTAGGGTGATGCATCTGTCCATTTTCAATTGCTGGCACTTGTTGCTAGCCTAGTTCAGGTTTCTTTTAGGAATTCTGGAGGCTTTTTTATCAAGTTGAACCAAAAAAAACCCCAAACCCAGCACATCTCTGCAGGTTGTGCATGACTGTTTCAACAATGTCAAGTATTTCTTTACTGTACGTTAACTTGATCCATGATAGAATTTTAGAACAAAACCAGCATGAGAAGTGTAGCAAATACACAACAGGGCAGAAACAAACTGTAAATTGCTCCGAAGAGGATAGTGCAATGGAGACCACAAGCAATGAAGGCAGGTTTTTTTTAGTACTAATAAATGTTAAGTGCTACCCTCAGGGAGAGGAAATAAACAACACAAGTACAAAATAGGAGGAACATAGTCAGATAGCCACACTCACCATATTAAAGTAAGCGTACTTTAATCTTTAACTGCCCTAATATCACATTATCATGGTACTAAGCACTTGAGTTGCTGCCATGAAGGTGTGGGATTGTGACTGGGAGGAGAGTAGGTCTCTGACAGGGTTTATGTTTTACAAAGTAGCCCACAATATGAAAGACATTTGGGAACCCCTCATTTAGAACATGGAGAGTTGGAAAGCAAGATGTATCATGCTGCCTATCACCTTGGCATCTGCATTCCCAGCTTCTCCAGGCTGACTTATGCTGTGATAGTTTAGAAAAACGGTGCAAGGTGCAGATGACAACAGAGCTGTAGGAAGCTGTCTAAGTTGGTAAACTCAGGAGATATAACAAGAGTCCTGTAGCACTTTAAAGTTGTTTTTTGCTGTATACAGACTAACACGACTACCCCTTTGGAACTTTTCAGGAGATATAGGCCACATTCCATTAATCTTCCATATTCCAGGTCTTTGTTCCACAAGAATAAATCAGTGAGACTATTAACAGAGAGGATTCACTCCTCAACGTGTGTAAAGTAGGGCAAAATCTGTTCTCATTATTAAAATTATTGGAGAAGTTTCTAAGAGAAAAAGAAATGGTGTTCAAAGGTGCTTTTTTTTTTTTCCAGGCTTACAAAAATATCTTTCTTCCTCTTTTTCTGTCACTGACTGGTTTCACGCACAGTCAGTCAAATAAACCGCTACATATAGTTGCATAAATGTTGTCAGTTTCAGGCTTACCTTTCATCCTGAGCCTCTTCGGTGAAAGGCAGTTCACCAGTTTTTCCAAGTGAGCCTAAAGGGACTTGTTTGGTAAAGTTGAAACTTCTGAAGACCAACTAGCTCCAGCTCTCATCACAGTTCAACTTTTCAGTAGTCTGGCATAGCCCACTGTTTGAAAGACCTTCTGAATCTGTTCTCTAAGACTAGAATTTGACAACGTTTTTGTAATAGAAGGAATAAATGTTCTGGGGTTTTTTCAGCAAATCCATAGTACTGAATTGAGCATCATGGTAGTTTTAATTTGCATTTTATGACCAACCTGAGAATACATTTTAGGTGGTTAATGGGAACATTTCCTAGTCTGTCAATGAGAAACAGACCTCTGCTCACTCAGCATTGGAATTTAAATTTCCTCCACTTAAAGTCCTGCAGTGGTTTGGGACCTGGGAAACATGTTCAGTGCCAAATTTCCATTTCACCAGACAAAATATAACTGCATTGGCAATTCAGACACAGTTGTTTGGCAAACAGTATTTATTTCATGGCATCAACCCTGACTTTGCTAGATTGAAAACACAGTCAGAATGACAGAACGTGTCACCTCAATGCCTCAGGAAGGGTGTGCGTGAGCGTGCAAACGTTATGTTTCGTCACTTGCCTTGTGTTTTGTTATTTTTGTTTGCAATACAACCTATTCAATTTGGAGAGCTTTCAAAATACAGTTTAAGGGTCCAATAGTGAGAGCTGTTGAGCATCCACAATCTCACTGTAGCTAATGGAAGCTGAGTGCACAGTATGTCTGCAAAACATGCCTTAAGACAGGAGACAAGGGAGTCAGAGTCTCTGTTATGTTATGGCCTCCCCATGTTGCTCAGGCAGCATAAAAGATCAGAAATCAGCCAGATATGGTCAGCTGATAATTCCCCCAGACTGAGGGAACTCTCAGCTGATGCAATCTGTTCCTGCCGCACTCACTCACAATTTTGGGTGCGTATCAGGGAAATGGTATTGCCAGAGCTCAGTACACTCTGGCTATGCTCAGGAGACATATAATCCTTTAGGGACCTCGGCCTGCTGGTGAAGGGATGAGCAGAGTGCAGCATACTCTCACCTATGCTGGGGCCTAGGAGGAACAGATCCATCTTGACACCCAGTGAGCTCTAACTGACCCCCTGACAGCCACCTTCCTTTGTCTCACAAATGGAAACATAGTTCAGCAGATAATCTGGGCCAGGAGCTGCTTCTTGAATACTGCAAGAGAAAGTTGTCAGACATAAAAAATAAAGTTACCATCCTTTCAATAACCTCGAATCATAATTCAAAGAGACAATATTGTTTCCAATTCAGATTCAACTACTGGCACAGTTAAATACCTCTGCTCTCTTTTATATGTATCCCTTTCTGTCTTTTTTTTATGCATACCTCTGCAACTTTTCAAAATACAACTATATCTGTTTAAAGTACCTGGTCACCAGAGCAGATAGTTTCTAGTTTGTAACTTTTCAATGCAAAATATCCAGGAAATGTTTTCATAGGTAGGCAAGTGTGACTGCGGATTGAGGCAGTTGATCTGAACTGACTCACTTGCCGCATAAGTTGGCGGTAACTCCACAGAAGTAACTCCACTCCTCTCCCTGACACCTTCCTCTTCTGTGGTGTAAGGGAGACCCTGGCACGCATCTACTTGGAGTGCACCAGGCTGCAGCCCCTTTTCCGGCTCCTCCAGAACCTGATCCTAAGGTTCTGTCTGCACTTCTCCCCACACCTTCTGATATATGCACACCCCATCCGTGGCTCCACAAAGTCGCCAGACCTCCTCATCAACCTCCTCCTAGCATTAGCCAAAGTGTCCATCTACAACACCAGGGAGAGGATGTTGGTTGAGGGGGTGCTCTGTGACTGTGGGGTCTATTTTGGTTCCTCCATTCATGTATCTGGGCAGAGTTCCTATGGGCTGTGTCAGCTGGCTCCCTAGACACCTTTGAGGAGCAGTGGGCACTATCTGGGCTTCTCTGTTTGGTGTCCCTTTCAAGATCCTTACTTTTGATGCTTTGACACCCACATCTGCTTTTTCATTAGTTAGTCCTGGGCTTAGTAGCTCCTCCCCTTAGGCTGGGGGAAGGGCTTTAGCTGTGGATGGGCTTGTGCCTGCCAACTTCCCCAGAACACAATAGGAACTCCACAGAAGTCTAGGGAGTTACACCAGTGTGAAGTTGGTGGGAAATCACTGGGTGTATTTAGATAAATAAGCTCAGGACCTGGGGTCTTTCATGTGTAACATAAAATATTGCTGTGCAAGTGTTAATGGGTTACATATGAAAACCTTCCTCACAATGAGGAACAGTTCTTCACAAATTAGTGGGACTAATCACAGGATAAAATAACACTCAGTGTAAGTAAGTGCATCATAATATATAGCCCATGATGATGATTTCTCAATACTGGACTATCCTTACTGAGGTTGAGAAGTACCTTATGTGACCCGTCCATGCCCAGGGTAGCCCACTGATAATGCCAAGGTCAGGGCAGGCTGTAAAAGGAGAGCAAATTCTCCCAGCACTGGTGGGTGACACTGCAGTCAGACTTCCCAACCAGCCACAAACAGTGCTTCTGATTCCCCCACACTGGTTATCAAGAAGTCACTATACAACTATACGCTATACACAGCCCCCTTTACTGCATTTCAGTCTCTGGCTCCCAAACTGCCACTAGGTCCAGCAAAGAGACCAGTTATTTAAACTCTGTGCTCTTTACTAAAAAGGTTCTCTCTGATCCTAGAGGATCAGGCACAGTACCAGATCACTATAAGTTTGGATCTTACCCAAAATAGCACGCTGCCAGCCAATCCTTTAATAACTAAAACTAAAGGTTTATTTTAAAAAGAAAAATAAACAGTAAGAGAAATGTTAAAGGATTAAAGCAATCAGATACATACAAATGATTTGAAAGTCCATTACATCAGGTTTCTACTAGAATTGTGGAGTTTCAAGCTTGTATAGTTCCTCTGGTATACATCCAGTACCTGGATAGGTCTAAGTCCTTTGTTTCAGTTGCAAATGAATTGATCCAGATGTGGGTAGGTGTGTGTCTGCAGCTGAACAGGAACAAAGACAAAATAGTTTCTGTGGTTTGATCTTATATACCCTCTGCCTCTGGCCATGCTGCTTGTGGAATTTTATAGGGACCAAAATGGAGTCCAAAGTCACATGGGCCAATCCTGATAACTCTTCAGGTATGCCTTTAGTTCCTTCCTTGATGGGCCATTAAGCGGGCTATTGTCCTGCCGCCTCTCTGTCTGTGGTGTGTCTTATACAGCATAGTTTGAAATACAGGTATATCAAAGTTATTCATGACTTCCATTACACTTATAATGAACACGATAATAAAGATATGATGAACATAAACATTGTCATCTTACTCAGCACATTCTAACCTTTCTAACAGTACCTGACATGGTATTTCTCACATGAATCACTATGATTTTGACATACTGATGTCAAACAATATAAGGAATGCCCTCCTCCCCCCCATCTAACCAGTGTGACACCCTCAACGCAAGCCTGGTGTAGAAGGGAGTAATTGGAACTCCTGAATACACCTCAAGGGCCTCCCCCAATCTACTCAGCATGACACCTTACACCACAGGTAGACTCATTGATATCAGTGGGACTATTTGGGTAATAGGATACTACATAATGTGACTAAGAAGGGTCACAGTTTGGCCGTTAACTTCTAGAATGTGGTACTGGAGTATCTAGCAGAAAAAATAGAGTTGCTATTTGCTCCTCCCCCACTTTCCTGCTCTGGCTAAGGTTTCCTTTTGTTTTATCTTTCTCTCTGCTATTCTGAGTGCGGTCCACCTGCTCTCAAGGTGCTGCATTTTTGTTTTAAACTTAAAGCCAAGTCTGGTTTCCATGCTGCTGAATCTCTGCAGACACTCACATAGCTTAGCCTGTTTACCGAATGCAGCTGCGCTCCTGGAATTTACTGCCAAAATGGCGCATATGCGCTCATTGGGAGACATCCCTCACTGGGGTAATACAACAAGACTTTTTCTTTTTCTTTCCAGGTTCCCAAAGCAAAACAAATGTTTTCTTCATAATCACTCAGCAACACTGCTTTTCAAAACTGAGATCCCTGTCCAAATGTTTGTGATTATCGTTTCCTCAGCTGACTCACTTTTTTCTTCCAGTTGTAGTTGCTTGGGAAAGAAGGGTAGAGAAAGGTTTATTGCAAGAATTCTTTTTGGAAACAGGCAGTGTCTAGCTGATATCTCACAGCTGAGGGGCTTCTGGAATATTTACTACAAAAGCAGTTTCACTTTGAGATGTCTGGGCTAATGGGAGTCTGACTTTCATTCATTACCTGAATCCAGAGACACTGACAGAGTATACAGCTGAACAAGAGTCACTTTACATTCTCGTATCTATGCTTCAGCCTTTGGTATCTTAAGCCTCTTATGGAATTTGTTTGAAGATATGGCAGCTATTGGCAGCAGCCTATTGCTGCTGTTGAAAAAGCTGTACCTGTCTATATACTGCACCAAAGGGTCACATTTTTAATGCAGTTGGAGAGCCATACATTTACAATTGCTGTTATGAGGACTAGAAGTTGCGTGGGTAACTCCTGGCACACATCTCTGAAAACAAACCTCTAAATGATAATAAATCTTTGGGCAAGAAAGTCAACTTTTAAAACATCATAAACATAACAAGTGCTGTTTCAGTCTTTCCAACACATTTTGAGATCAGCTAACAGAAAGTTGTGATTACCTTCCAGGAAAGAAAGAGTATGTCTGCAATGCGCATAAATAAGGCTGGTAAAGCCCTCACACATAAATTGTTCAGAAGTGGATACTGATCAGATTTGAAAACTTACTGCCATTGCATGTGCAAGAAAGGCATAAGCCCTTATATAGCCCTCCTGCTAATACGTGTGCATATCTCCTACAGCAGTATCCGTGGGAGGTATGCACACTGGAAATAGAATAAGGGACTGATTCAACCCTATGTAATGCAATGATGAATTCAGACTCTACAGATTTCACTGCTTTTTTGTTGGGCTGGTTTGCATTTCCTATACCTTGTTTACTTACTGAAAAAATAATTATATATATATATATATAGTGATACAAACAAAGAAAAACCTAATTTACCAAATGCTGTAATTAAGTCCTTAACTACTGGGATTTCAGTGACTGTAGCTTCATCAGTTCGGGCTTTTAGTGTAGGCACGATTTACGCTAGGCAGCAACAGTGCCGTTTATCCTGGTTTGAAATGACATTGTGTCCACTCAACGTTTGCAGTGGCCTGAAATCCCATTGTAGGCAAAGCCTTAGTTGTCTGGGAAGAATATTCACTGACGATCTTCTAAACCTGGCAAATAAATGACAGTCCCTCTTTTCTTCAAAGTTAATAACAGTTGCCTGGGCTAAAGAGAAGAAATTTGATACAGTGTGTGTTTCTAGCATTGGTGGTAGGTCAAGGCCTTATATTACTTACTGTTTTGAACTCTGTGTTCTAGCTCCCTTGTATGCAAACCTCACTGCTCCCTCACATGCTATTTAGTTGCCTTCCCTAAAATCTGCCACAGATCCTTCCCTGGTGGACAGTCACTGTATTGGGATGGCCCACTTCTGCTTAGTTCCTGAGTGCTCTCTCTGCATGTTACATCAAACTCTGTTTGTTGTTTTTTGACTTCTTTTCTGTGAGATGAAGCTCCTAAACAAGATGAGTAACAACATTTGAAGCTTCCACCCTGAAGGATGCAGCACAATTAGTCAGTGCTATGTGGTTAAACAAAAGCTCTAGACAACCACAGACAGACCAAATTTAAAAACTGGCCAGATCATGGAGATTAAGTTTCATCTACTGCATGGGCCTAGGTCACGTGAGGTAGGAAAAAACTCAGTAGTATACATTACATATTCTCTCCACACTTGAGATTCTTTAAAGTCTGAACAGTTTTTTTGAAGCTTGACTTGTCCAATATAAAAATGTACGTGTATTCTAACCAATCCTACCCAAGTATGGCAATTGCTATGACACATGACTTCCAATTAAGAGCTAAGGAATGTTATAATTACAGAATTTGCACATGTGGTATCAATATATGGCTACTGCTCCCTCACAAACAGCTGGAGATCCTTGGGCAAAAATCCCAATCCCCCGTCCCCCTTGCCCCCAAACTTCCCAAATATACGTAATTTATACACAACTACAGTATCATTGCAATAGGAGTGGTGCAGAGCTGGGGTGGCGGGGTGTGTGTGTGGAATCCTTAGGTGGGGAAAAACTGGTCCAGTCCACTATTCAAGAGCCTTCCGGCATAGGGCCCATGGGGGGTTGAGCCAGAGGGGCACATTCATGTGTTTGGAAAGGGGTGTGGTGAAAGCATGCTGTGCTCTGGTGATCCTCAGTTGGTGAAGTGGTACTATTCCAACTAGCATAACTCAGAGCAGTCCTTAAACTACTCTAAATTATGCTAGGACCACCTCCCCCACTACTCCTCCTCAAAGCCATTTCCTCTCATTGGGTCCTATATCAAACCTGAGGAGCTGGGTCACACTCTCTGTACCTTTCTTACCATAAAACTGTTTTTCCTTGTGATCACTTTGTACAGTGAAAGCACAGAACCAAAATGAATGTGGGAGTTTTACACCATCTGTTCTGTCTGTGGCTGCCTAACCTTGACACTATAATTGACATCAACCCTATAAACTGCTACAGTTCCCAGGCTCAGGTTTATTTCTCTTTAACTGGATTGAAATATTGGCTAACGTGAGCTCCTATCTACTGTGTATTCTTATCAGTGCCACCCGTCATACAAGCACAGACAATGTACAGTTCATTACTTTATATTCCAGCTTTACAGCTGTCTTTAGAAATTGATACCTTAAGTTTACTAAAGTCTACTCCCTTCTTTTTTTGGCCTACCTTAATCTTTGCTGAGATAGCACTTCAGCTTTGCATCTGCTAGCTAAACAATGACTATTACTTTTCTCCATGGCCATTTTCAATCATCAGTCTTTCGCAGTAATGGAACAGAATTATTTGGTGAAGTAAGCAAAGTAATAATTAATAAATAAAATAAAAAGTATACAGCCACCGTAATTTTATGTCCAAGCGGAGGACCTGTGTTTAATTCTTTCAGTTATTGGATAATAATGCCCTCTTGGAATATTCAAAGACCAGCATAATGTGACAATCTGGAGGTTTTGATGGATATTAACAGGCAAAGCATAATTTTCCTTATGACTAATGGTGAAATTTAATTTAAAAAAGTACTGAAGACTTGAATAAGAATTACAGGATCAGTGATTTTTTTTTCATCTGTGTGGCTTAGATTGTGTCTTCCTGAGCCTTTTAATAGTAGAATTCTCTCTCCACTTGCATAAAACTCAAGGTGTGTGCATTTCATGCATATTTTCAGAAGTGTTTTTATTTACTTGTCACAGATACAGAGACTTGTGATTATGGTTGGCACAAGTTCCAAGGACAATGCTACAAATACTATGCCCATCGCCGAACGTGGGATGCAGCTGAAAGAGAGTGTCGTCTCCAGGGAGCCCACCTGACCAGCATCTTGTCTCACGAAGAGCAGATATTTGTGAACCGTACGTACCATTAGGATTCTTCTGAGCCACCAGTGGTTGAGGACATAAAGCTAGTAACATATGCTGAGAAAATATCCTCCAGGCCTCTAAATAGTTTTCATATTTCCCTTCTAAAATATGTATCATCAGTTGCTTTTTAAAAGGAAGACACCATGTTCTCAACCATTCCTTTTGCAGTTAACTTGGCATTAATCATTATCTTCAGCAGGAAAAATGTCTGATCTTCAGAGAAAATCTACTTTCTACCCCTAAAGTTTTAGATCCTGAGAAAAAGACAATAAAAGACAAAGAAGTTCAGCACTTTATTCTGCAGACTTTATTCTAGGCTCATTGTTTAGACAATCTCCTTCTCCAGGCCATCTTAAATACTGTTTCACAGGCACAAAGCATGTCACTTCATGTAATTACAAGACAGATTCAGCCCTGTGGTACTCATTACAGCATCTGGCGCTGCCTGCACAAACTGAGTAATGTTATTGATTAAAATATTTGGAGATGTTTATTTTCTAATAGTCCTCATTAATTGTACTAACGTTGGGATCGGGTGTTCGGTCCCCAAACATCGTCTTGTAAGAAATCACTTTGGGTCTCTCGGGGTCTGTCTTCACAGGGATCAAAGACCCACAGCATGGCCATGGCTGGCCAAGGTCAGCTGACTCAGACTGGCAGGGCTCAGGCTGCAGAGCTAAAAATCATCATGTACATGTTTGGGCCACCCTCGCACGGTCACAGAGTTAAGGCTGCAGCCCAGATCCGAACATCTACACTGTGATTTTTCAATTCCAAAGCCAAAGCCCTGCAAGCCTAAGTCAGCTGATCCACGTCAGCCATGGGCTTTTTATCCCTATGTAGAGAGACCCTCTGTTCCCAAATGTCATTGACTCCTGACAAGCCTGCAGGTCTCTGACTTTCTGCCACTGACTCTGGCACATCTGAAAGACTTTTAACATTATTAAGGAAGAGAATATATTTATTTAATTACAGGAAACTGGTGAGGCAGTTTTTTCCATTTAATTGTCTTTGCCTAACATTTAAACAGCTGGGTAAAAAGCTAATCTGATCTTTTGGGTTGTGCAGGATAAAGGGAAGATAGGAGATAGTTTAAAACAGTTAGATGAGAGACTATGTTTTTATAGATTTCCCGAATTAAAATAAAAAGGCTAAAAAGGAGCCTGCAAATATTTGTTTGCATGCCTAGTGAAAGCTATTTAGGAACAGGAAGTCTGATTCATTTTGTGAAAATTCTTTATTTTCTTTGATGAATTTTATCCCTTTTATGGGAAAGTTAATAAAAATATCTTTGTGGTTCCTTTCCTGTTAGGTGTTGGGCATGACTACCAGTGGATTGGTCTCAATGATAAGATGTTTGAACATGACTTTCGCTGGACTGATGGCAGCACGCTGGTAAGATGACTTTAAAAAGAAAAAGTTAATTTAAAAGCCTATTTGGTGGTGTGTGAAATACCCTTTGGAAATGTAAAAATAGGCCAAACTCCAGGACCAATGCAGTAGGCAAATGTTCACTCCAGCAAACTTCCTTGCCTTGGGATTGCTACCTTTTTTTCTTCATCTTCATCTTGTAGTGCTGAAAAGGTACTGTACAAACCCACACCAAGACTGTTCCAAAGAAATTACCTTCTGAGACATTAATCATGTAGGGCCCCGATCCTGATTCTTGGTGAAGCTGCTTCATGCTCATCTGCTGGTACAAAAGGGCTGTAAAGTTGATGTATTCAGCTGCCTGGTGATTCCTTCAGCATTGGGGAATTCTCAGGTTGTGTAGTGTGAGCATACTGGTTCTTACATCTCTGCCCCTCCTGACCTCGAATGTAGAGGGCATTCTGGGGATGAAGGAGACATGGAAGGAGCTACCCTGCTCCGCAGTGATACCTGTCTGCCAGATCACCCTGAGGCTGCTCTATGTTGTGCTTTGAGACCATTCTAATGCATGGCAATCTTACAGTTGGCAGAGATGTAAAGACATCCTAAAGCCACATTTACACATATCCTTCCTGACATGCAGAGGGTACTGAATGTCTGGACCCAGTGGTCTATTCCTAAGATTTTGAGGTATTATTGATACTTTTTATAGCATCAAAGCAATAAGGAAAACATAGCTAGGTGACGAAAGAAAACATTCTCTCCCCACCTTTGGCTCACTAAACTAACTCAACCAGCTATCTGCTGTAGGACTTGATTCAGTATCATCCAAGCCAAAGTATTCAATCTCTTCCTTAGAAGAGACAGCTGATTTATGGCCAGTTTAACACCCATTGATACACACTATCTAAACAGATTGGTCATGCTTATTTTTTCCTTTGTGAATCCTCTATAAGGAGGGAACATCTGGTCCTCAGGTCACATACATACAGACTACGGTGACTGCTGCTTATCACATAGATACAGTGTCTTTAGTAAGAAGTCTGAGACAAAGCTGATTTGATTAATTGCCACTTCATAGATAGAGGTTTAAAGGCTTTTCCAAGGTTGCTCAGTGTTTTGTGAATGATCCTTTTCCTGAAAGACTGTTGTGTGCTGCAGGGGACAGGACAGAGAAAAAGAAAAGAAAAATCAAACTTTTCTCTCATGTGTTTGCTTTAGTGCTGGAACAAATGTGCTTAATTGTGGTTGGAGGCAAAATGTTTCTTGGGGAGTTGAAGTCTTCTACTACACTTAACTTCCTCCTATTCACCTATTCCTGGGAGTCTAGCACCTTTGGATGCATCAGATTTGCATAGTTCTTGTACTCCATTCACTTTGTTGATCCCTCTTCCCCTAAGCACCCTGGTAGGGTCAGGCACAATCTAGCATTTATCTATGGGATCAGCATATCTTTGCACTGGTAAATACTAAGTGACTTGTAAATTTTGCAAAGGCAAGTTGGGTATGACACAAACTGACAAAATCCAGGAAATTCCAGGAAATTTAAAAGCCAGAGCTGATGCTCTATTTGCAGCCTATGCTACTGGGCAAAGAAGGGTGTTAAATTCAAAATGAAAGCAAAAGCTTAAGAAGAGAAGACATTCTAGGCACAGTATAAGACCATCTGCTGAACAGGCTTTTTTTTTTTCTTCTTCTTTTTTGTTGAGCTTTATCCCACTTTCTTGCTTTTTTCACAACTTCTCTCAATCCCTTCCTTTGGAAACAATCTAGGTGTCTCCTGATTTATTCCATGTGTTAATTATTCCATGCATGCAATGAGTCTGCATGAGTTTCCTGTATGCTCATAGTATTGTAATTTTTAGATTATTTTCCATAATTTTTGCCCCCTTGCCTGGACTATTTATCATCATTAATTGTTGGACTGCTAAATAAATTATTATATCATTTATATATAAAATTTATATAAATTCCAATTATATCTTGACCAAATGCTCAAACACGGTCCCTGAATATACCAGGTTCATATTCAGATTCCGTGGGTTTGAATATAATGCTAACAGATAGATGAAAGCATATGTGCCGTTTCAGGTAAGTGCCTGCAGTGAAAGTGTTTGCCCTATCAATCCAATTTATAATAATTAAAACTGACATTACATCACCATAAATAAGGTTATAACAAGAAGAAACTCAGAAATACATCCTCAGTTGCTTAGCTTAGAGAGGGGTCTGCATATAAAGCCTGAACCTGAATTTTGCAGGAGTCCAGATGCAGAGGAGATCTGGTATTGTCTTTGCCGTGCTCTGAGCAACACAGCAATGTTGTTCTTCTAGAGTGCTTCTTAACTCTGTTGATTCAGAGGCACCATGAAACTAGTTTACCCAGTCACCTCAGGATTCTTCTGGCATTAGAATTGTCTTGGGAATGAGGCTGGAGTGAGGTACTGTACCAATGTTCTTCAACTGGATTAAAGACTATTTCGCTACTGCCAGAGGGGCAAACCAGTCCTCAGTTGGCCTCAAGGTATAGGGGATATCAAGGTGATGTAAAGTTGCTTTTGTCTCACTGCCCATTTGATTCTTGTGTCAAAAGCAGGTCAGCCAGAAGCTGAAGATTATGCCCATAGTTCCTTTAAATATTGTTTATGAACAATTATGATACTTAGTATGTAAGAAAAAATAATACTTAAAGTTAAGTTGCGAAATCTTCTGAAATAGGTGATGATAATGGAAATGGAAATCCTGACACATTCTTATCTGGTGCTGCCCAAATGAAATAACTATGGTAAACGGTATATATTACTACATCATCGTGATTTGTTCTTCACTTAGATTTTCATTCTGAGCAAAGAAAGCAAGAATTTGGAATCTGTGAACCTCAAACTCTTACCACTGGAGGTTGGGGAATGAGGTTTGAGTTACTTTGGTGCATATTTTCCATGGAGATGAGGAAATCCACAACATAATTATTCAGTCTATTCAAGGGAACTCCTTTGCCAAGTGTTGGCATGTATTTTATTAGCACAGTTTCTGGAAAAAGGCTCAAATGTACTTTTTATTTGCACCTCAAAGATATTTAAAACAGTGAATTACATGGAAGAAAATCTGGAATTTCTTTTGACATTTTCAGTTCATATCCATCATAAATTGGGTTTGTCAGATTTTTTAACTATAGGTAAGTGCCAGCCACATTAAATATGATCGGTTTCTACTAAATTCATCCCTTGGATGTGCATACCCATTTCCAACTGACTTCAGTGAGAACTACATGGGCCCATCCAAAAACAAAATTTTGGCCTTGCCTTCTATCCCTAAACTTCCCCCAAAAAAGAGAAAAAAAGTCTCTGTACTCTCCCTGTAAGCTCATGTGAGATCAGTACTGAGATGTAATCATGAGAAAATACGATCGATAGAATGAGCTTTTTTCCATCAGTCTTGCAGAAAAGTTTAAGTGACAAGATACAGATGAGGGGAAAAAAATCTGACGGTATATTATCAGATGAAAAGTTTCATTTCAGTTAGCTGAGATTAGATAAGATCAGTTCAAGTCACTTCAATATTTAAAAAAATGTGTTTGGGAAGTTTATGAGCAAGAGTTAAAAAAATCAGAGTAAAAAGTTAAGTCTCTAAGTAAGAGATCTACTTTTCAGAAGTGCTGATACCTAGGAGCTCCCATTGCACAGCACTTTTGAAAATCAGACCATTTATTTAAGTGCCATTTTTAAAGAGCCTCTCTGCAGGCAGTTACTTCTGAAACTCTTGGCCTTCTTTTTTCTCATGGAAATGGCCAGATGTTGGCAATTTATGAAAAGCAGCAACAATAAAACTGCTCTTCTTTTCCAGTGCATAGTTTTCATGCATCATATGGCATTTGTATATGGTTAACAAAAAACAATTCCAGTTAGTAAGGCAAGTCTTGGAATCCATGAAGATACAGGTTTTAAGTATATGGACTGATCTTTAGGTAGAGTTTCGGAGAGAAAATACTTAGGTCATTGACAAACCAACCAAGCAAATGGATTCACTGTGAATGCAAGTAATAAAAGGAAATATTTTTTCATAGGCCAACTGATGTTTATCCATCTGTCCGTTATGTTTCTTTTAAAAAATAAATTTTGTGTATGATGCGGGGGATCTCCTAGTACAACAGGCATGTTTTATGTTCTGATCCTGCAAAGAGAATTGTCCAGGTCACCTTGAACACCCATGTCAAATCTCACTGAAGTCAACGGGGCTCTGTGTGGATGCAAGATCTGCACATAGTTTTCTTGGCAGAATTTGATTCTTAGTCTTAAAGTTGCTTTCATGTAGTAGTTCTTTGTGGTTTCCTGTTGTGTGGACAAACAGCAGGATATCCCTTTCATGAAAGGTTGAGTTGGCTAGAAAAAATGACATACCTGCTGGCATCAAGGTGCATGCCACTTCCCTACAACCCAGACACATGATCTGCTTGAAAAGTACAAAAGAGTGGGTGTAAAACATTGCAGTGCAGTCATACAACCTGGACCTTACAAAGCAAGTACTCATTGAGACAGGTGCCAGTTTTCCATAACCAAACTATTTTGCACATAACTGTCATTTCACTATCCTGATTTTATAGATGTGGTCATATTTTATTTATATTTGACAAATTTATTTTTATTGCTATAATATATGTGCCGAAACCATCTGTCCTAAGTTCTGGGCACTTCTTCCAACATTTAAAACATAATAATCAATACTTACACTGTGAATTCACTGCCAGTCACCAGTACAATCATAATTTGTTCTGTCCTGTAACACCATTAAAGTGCAGCAACAAACAACCCTGCCCAACACCATCCAGTCCTTTCTCCAAATTCCTGAGAAAATCATGACCTTTTCAGCATATCCAGAAAGTTCACAAACTAGACAGTGACAGACCGTATGAACAAGAAGCATGATGAACAAGAAGTTTAGGTGCCCCATGGAGAGCACCCTACTAGCAGTTCCTCTCTTTTATATCAAAAGAGCTCCAGCTTCAGTGCCTCTGCTGATTTCAACAGCATTAGTGCAGCATGAAAAGCAGATGTTCTTTATATGATAACTTGAACCCAAACAATTTAGGGTTCTAAAGAACAAAAACAACACCTTGAATTTCACCCAGAAGTCCACAGGTAGCCATTGCAGCCTGCAGATCATAAGTTCTGTTTGATCCTAACAAACAGTTCTGTAGGCTACTGCATTCTGGATGAAGTTCAGCTAAATGGTCTCAGGGTAGAGATTATTGACCTGTGCCACTTTCGCAATTTCAGATCCATAGCCATGTCTAAAACTGGATGGACCACCATCTGGGAAATTGGTAGACTACAAATATTGCCATAACTGCTTGGCTTCAACCTTCTCAATAATCTTTCCCAAAATTGGAGATTCAGTAGCAGCATCTAGTTGGTGAGATCCTCAGCATCAAGTGTGTGATCAAGCTAGTGAATGAGTAGAGGCCAGGACACTTCAAGAACTTCAATATGAAATAGTGGCTGCATCTCAAGCAGAGTTTCCATTCAAGGCATTGCACTGCACCCATGGATGCAGCAGGCTAGATCTGAATTATATACTATGCCAGAGAGAATATGGTAACCATGGATTTGGAACCCAAGACATATTGCATGTCATGTTGTCCTGTAGTTCGGTATTTTGTGTTCCTCTGACAAGGCTGTTTTCTATTAGTTTCTAAGTTATTTGGGAAATAAAACCAACATATGTAAGAGTTGGTTTTCACAAACATTTTTGCAAAATTAAATACTGATTTGCATTTACACATATGCTTACCCATTTCTATTCACTTTTCTGCAAGCATTTCTGTGTCTATTTTCCATTCACCTAAATGTATGGAAAGGAATTTTTATTCATGCAAATAAAATATTTATACTACAACAATTCATATTAGGTCATCCCATCAGGGAATAGCACTCATACCATGTGATTTAACTGACTAATCACACAGCTTGAATATTGAATGCTCATTGGAGTATTTGCGAAGAACTGTTTATGAACAATCCATAGATGCAAATATACTGTAAAAGATATTACTAATAACAACCAAAACAAATCTGGGAAAATCACAGTGGGATATGAAGAGGGAAAAAGGACCAGAGTCCACAAATAATTATTTTGCAAGGAATAGGTAGACTATATCAAAGGGGATGATTAC
Organism: Mesoclemmys tuberculata; assembly: GCA_007922155.1. Classification (NCBI taxonomy): domain Eukaryota; kingdom Metazoa; phylum Chordata; order Testudines; family Chelidae; genus Mesoclemmys; species Mesoclemmys tuberculata. The sequence goes on from ML675629.1 coordinate 46,655,488, forward strand.
ATACTTTAAATCCTGCTCAGTTCAGCTACGTTTAAGACAAATTCAGTAATAAAGGCTGATAAGTGCAAGAAAGACTTAAATATGAATATTACCAGTCCTAATCAGCTGGGTTATCTGGCAAGTCATTTTTAAAGCCAATAAATAAATGTTGTGTGGCATTTGAAAATTTCCTAGGGACACTGAATTTAATAATTCGCAGTTCACTCTGCGAATAGCAACCTTTGCAGCTGTAAAAATCTGGTGTTGCTTTTGGCAGTTCCTTCTTTTTGTATCTGGATTGCTAGCATTTCACCATTAAAGACCCTTGCAAACAACTACAGTGGTGAAGGAATCCATTGGAATTATGTTTCAATGTTCCATGTTATGGATTAAGCACATATAGCTGCATGGGGTTGTACTTCAGACCTCTGTCTATTCATATCCTTTGGAAAATGCTGTTGATAATTAGTGCTTTGTATGGCAGTGAGCTCACTCCCATTACACAAGATTAGTGCTGTATTAAGGAGCTGGCTAGTGTCTGTGGCCAGATTGTCTGTCGCTCATAGAACGCTGGCAGCCAGGAAAGTAATGGGCATGTTGCCACTTAACAACTGTCCAGAGACCTTACGTTAGTTTTTACTTCCCTTCAGCGGACTGTTATGCTTCATGTTTGTAGGACTGGACTGCATTGCCCGTGTTAGGTAGCTACATAAAAACAAAAGTTTCATTCTGTTAAAAACAAAGTCCTCTCTTATTTTTTTCTTTATTGGTCAGTGAATCAGACTGTTTTAACTGAAATCTATAACACCTTCCCTTCCAGAAAGAATAACTGTATTGAACACAAAAGGACTTAAAAATGCTTGGAACCTTGTATGGACGTAGGCTGCCTCTGAGAGTTAAATAAAACAAACAGACTAAAAAATACTGTGGGCAACTGCAAACAAAAAGGCCATTGTGCCAGAGATCCACAGGTTCCTTGAAGACAGGGATTTTAACTCTACCAAATATTTTGATTTTCAGATATAGTGGTCATTACAGTCCCTCTTCAAGGAGAACTATGCATTATTATTATTATTTCAAGTGTATTGTTTAATGGCAGGTATGTTCTTAGATCAGAATATTTCAGGCTAGTAAGAAAGCCTTTTTGTCTGCTTTTTCCCCCCAAAGGTCATAGGCCATTACTTCTGAGCCTCATTACATTTGGCTTTCTGCTGAAACTAATAGCAGCCTAAAACCTGCAATAACAGTTGGAGTAAATGACAAAATGGGGCATTTTTTCTGTTTGTCTCTAGTTAGTCACTCATGCAAAAAACACAGTTGTGTAGATTTTGATATATAATTACGTTAGCATAATTCCCAGAGTTAATGTACTCTGCTAACAAGGCTCTGTCATACCCCTCAAAACAAACATACCTTCCCACTTGCAAGTTAGTTTCATCATAGATTAATCCTTGTGCAACAGTCTCATAGGGCAGGCCTAACATTAAGCTATATTCTGATTTTTAAAAAGCCAACCTGAGAGCAAAGTGACGTTAAATCATGGTAGTAATTTACTTTCTGGACTTCATCTCAAAGATCTTGGAGCATTTTACAAATTTTGTATATATAGCACTTCTGATGAATGCAGCTACTTCTGGGGTGGAGAGCAGCAGCCAGGTAGATAAGTAGCATATTGCTCAAGATGGGAACCATGCACATACCTAGATAGTCACGGTCTACATTAGAGAAGCTTTGTACAAATTCAAATTCAAATTTCTCTAATGTAGACAAAGACATCAAGGAAACCCACCTCTTACAAAATGTGCCAGTACCTCATTAATTCCTATCCAGAGCAGTCTGGACTTCCTCTGTAAGTGCCTCTCTCCCCCACTCCATGCATACAAATAAAGCAAACCACATTGTCCTCACTAAGCTAAATATATATATGAAGCATGATGAAACCTAATCAGTGAGGGCCTGATACAAGTCCAATGAAGTCAGTGGAAGTCTTTCCAGTGCCTTCAATGGGCTTTTGAATCAAGGACTGAAAGGAGGAGTTAATATTTTTTCAGCATCTTTAAATTTTTTAGTATTATTCCAAGAAGGCAGTGTAACACAGCAGCTAATCGGTAATCGCTAGGCAGAGTAATGATTAGGCAGCTCCATCTAGTGGAAGCTTTCCATCATGCTCAACATAAAGTTTCTCCTTTTCACGTGGGTTCTGAAGGAACCGTACACCTAGCCTTACAGCACAAAATACAAGCTTGACACTGATTTTATACATCCGCTCGTCACTGATTCTATAGCAGGGATTGAATCGTCATTATACGGCATTGGGTAATATTCTCTCAAAAAGATACAGATTCTGTTTTAGATGTAAATATTTACAGGGCATGCATATTCCAAAAAGACATGAACATGTGCTAACTAAGGCACTTAACTTGCCAGCTGCTACATGGGGAAGCAGTAGTGTGCCTGCACAGATCCAGTTATCGTTTCAGTTAAGGCTAAATCCTTAGGGTAAAATGCTGGCCTTGTTGAAGCCAGTGGCAAAGCTCCCATTGTCTTCAAAGGGGCCACAATTTCACCCTTAGCGATTAAGGCTCTGACCCAGCAAAGATTGAAGCCCACACTTAACTCTGGCCCTGCCTCAGTCAGGCGCTTCAGCATGCCTCTAACTTAAGCATGTGAGTTGCCCCAAGGACTTCTTATGGGATTACTCATGTTTCTAAGGCTAAGCATGTGCTTAAATACCTGACTGAATGAGGGCCTTTAAGCACACGAATAGTCCCAATGAAGTCAGTGGAACGACTCACATGCTTAAAGTTAAGCACACGCGGAACTATTTGCAGGATTGGGACCTAATTCAGTGCAACAATTCAAATAACATAAGGTAACATCTTTCCCAGAGCAAATATCAGATTTATTTAAATATTAAGTGATGCTGTGACTATAAATGGCACTTTTATTATGATCATTGTTGAATCTTTACAAATAAACCCTTGACTTCCATCTGTGGAAAGTGAAATTCCTTTCTGTTCTCCTCCAAGGCTCTCAGTTAACAGAAGCAATGTTGTCTAATAGACCAATGTGCCAGTAAAGTCTGAACTGATCTGCTGACTCACTGTAACCTGGGACAAGTCAATTGACTTCCTTGTGCAGTCAACCTGGCTGTAAAACTGGATAATAGCAGGACCTCATTGAAAAGCAGATATAACATCTGAGTAGAGCTATCCTAGGTAAATAAATTTCAAAAGAAGCCCACCAGTGTGGTTGACTGTGTCAGCGGACTTTCTTGACTGATAAGAACTTCTAAGGGTTTATCTGTCATTGTGGAAGAGCAGATTCCCATTCTCAGGGAGGGTTAGGGAAAAGGAGACAATTGCAAGTGGTCATGGTATCATTAAGTCTTTTTGTGCTCAGTTTAAACCAGTTTACTGATAAATGCCAGTCGGGAAATGTTGCTCAACTTTAAGATAAAACAGCTCACAGAGAAATCATTCAGCCCACTCCTGATGTCCTTGTCTCAGCTTTATGATATGCCATAACAGTTTCTCATTGTGAAGCATTCAGAAAAGCCAGCCACGGGAATACAAATCACATTCGTAATAAGTGCCAAAAAAAATGCCAGGACAAATTTGTACTGGAGAGTCATGGAAAGTTGCAGAAAATGCTCCCCCCCCCCCAGAATGGAAAACAGCAACCCAGAAAGTGTAAAGATTAGACATACTTCTAGTAAATAATTTCTTGGGTTTAGATATTGAAGGGATTGGCCTTTACACAATAAAAAGGTCAAGTAATTAAGTTTTGTTTGCATCGGGGTTTTATTTTGGTTATGGTTCATTACACACAGTGTCTGTTGACTGTTTGCAATGTAGAATCCTGGCTATTGATCATGGCCACTTGGTGTGTATATCTGTGATAAACAAACGGTGGTTATCACAGAATGGCTATTGCAATGCTGAGGTGCTGTTCCCCCACAGACTCATCTTGACGATATGCAAACATCTAAAAAGCTCAGAGGATTCCTTATTAGTTTCCAAAGTCTGGGTGGCTATTGGAAACTATTATAAGTGACTAACCTAGTGTAAGGCAGCATGTATTAGGGTATTTACAGAGGTGGCTTCCTGTTGGGAATACCGTGCTTGCTCACTTTGAGTCGTGACACTTCTGAATGGCAACAGTTTGCTTCTAAATGGTTGTTTCCTTAATTAATTTGAAGGACAGGCTGTCACTCAGTTTGCAGAGTTTGGCTAAGTTTAATTCAAACCAAAACACAGGGGGAGGGGGGAATAAAGTTTAGAGGGATCCATTCACTTGAGGGACATAATAATAAATCTATTTTAGATACTTACAGTGTATCCATTACCGTAATATACGAGTGCCTCACAGTCTTCCTGTTTTACAGGTAAGGTACCCAGAGACTAAGGGTATGTCTACCCTGCAATTAGACGCCCCTGGCTGGCATGTGCCAGCTGGCTCAGGCCTATACTAAGGGGTGGTTGAACTGCAGTTTAGACATTTGGGGGTCTAGGACCCTGCAAAGTGGGAGGAGCCCAGAGCTGCAGCCCAAGGCCAGAAGTCTCCACTGCATTTAAACAGCCCTGCAGCCTGAGCTCCGTGCGCCTGAGTTAGCTGGCACGGACCAGCACAGGTTTTTAATTGCAGTATAGACGTAGCCTAAGTGATAAGCCTGCAGAACAACAGGGAACTGAACCAGCATCTGCCACGTCCCTGGCGGGAGCCCAAACTGTTGGACCCTCCTTCATCTCGCTCCAGAATAAGTCTCTTTGTTCTGTAGCAAAGAAAGCAAGCAAAGTTTAGGTGGTATTGTCTAATTCCAAGAGGTAACTGAGGTCCTCAGTTTCACCAACAAACCTTGCAAAGACTTGAGGTGGCACATTGTCATTATAATCAGTGAAGAGGATTAAGGGCCTACTTTTGCACTCAGCTTGACTGCGGGAGCAGGGCAGTTCTGTTGTGTAATTCCTAAGGGACAGATTAAGGCATAGAGACATTCTACTCCTGTGCCTAAGGGACCAATTCTTGGAGTCATGTGATCACATCAGACTCTCAACTGTCAATAAAAATTAGTAAGGTTTGGTCTACTCTACAAAGTTTTGCCAGCAGAGCCCTGTTGGCTAAGAGAATGAAAAAATCATGCATTCCTAGCTGACATAATTATGCTGGTAACGTCCACAGCCCCTACACCCAGCTACACCCACCTATGTTGACAGAAGAGTGCTTTGGTTGGCATGGCTAATGTCGTTCAGGGAGGAGGTGTGGCTAATACTGGCAGAAAAGGTTTAGCCAGCATATACTATGTCTTCACTAGGAGGTATGGACATAGCTATACCAGCAATGACTTTGTAGGATAGACACGTTCTAAATTTCTAGCTCTCACGGTTGTGAAGCTGAGCTTGAAAACATAACCTGAATGTTATCAACCGAGCACTACGTGCCTGAATTTGTGAAGAAACTGAAATAATAGCACTGAAAGATGTGAACTACATATATGCATCTCCCAGGAGTGTTAATTTCAAAGCACAGCTCCCCTCCACCAACACCACCCTTGCAGATCCACTGTATGGCTGGAGGAGACAAGTGCAGTGAGCCCAACCTTTGTCTGGCATTGAGCTCCCCTCAGGACTGCACAAATGGCAATGAACATATGTCCCAAAATTTACTGCCTGGATGTGCTTTAACATGTTGATCTCAGGCATCATTTCACATTATATATTGTACAATGATTTCCCTATCGCCTTGCTTTCTTATTGCCCAGGTTAATGTTCTTTAGCTCAGTCTGTTTGATGGCATAACTCCATGATATTACTATTGTCGATTAAAAAAAAGCCCATCGTAGCTTTTCCACCTCGAGTTAACTTAAAATTTGAATATATTCAAGTTCTTCAGAACGAAGACTAATGATGTTGGTAAGATGTCAGTTGACATTTGATTGATGACTTCAGACTAGTTTGAAAACTATCAGGATAAGAATAAGAGGCTTTTAGTAACAGTTTCACTGATGTGTGAAAATATAGGCTAGGTCCACAGTGACTGGAACAGGACCAGTATCTTTTGGATCCATCTGTGACTTTGGCTGCTGAACTTTTTTAGGTGTGATCTTAAAAAAAAAAAATATCTGCAAAATAAACCATGCCAAGGAGTGGAACTAAAATACGTTATTTTTTGGAACAATGTAATTTTGTAAAATATAGTAATTGAGTTGAAGTATCAGGATCTCAAATGACATAACCACGAAAAAGTTTGTTTAGGATATTTGAGCAGTGTTTCCCAACAGACGAATTGTTAATTCAATATTTTGGATGCATATTTGCAGGTATAGGGGATGCCTTTAAACTTCGTAAGTGCAGTTATTATAGACATAGGATAGCTTTGAGTGCAATTGCTATAGCCTAGTAACTGACACACGCAGGGTTTGATTCTTCTCTCTCACCAGTTTTATGTTGACGTAACTCCACTGAGCTCAGCAAAGTTACTGATTTACACCATTGTAAGGCAGAGGAGAATTAAGCCCACAATTCCCCAAAATCTCATCCATAACAAGAAAAAGGATATTAATGCATTTGTAGAGCAACAGATGCCATCCAAACTGACACTTTTCCCTCCCACCCTCTTATTTCCCGATCAGTGAAGTGTGGCTAAATAAGGTATTGAAAAACTACAGAGCTGCTGGGTGGAGATTTAAGAAAGCAGTTCAGCAGTCTGGAACTTCCTTTGCTAAGCAATTCTGGCATTAACACCAAGCAAAATCATAGCTGCCCAGCCAAAATAATTCTGTGCGATGATGATATCAGATGTGAGGCAACGGCATGTCATGCTGAGGGATATCAGACATTCTTGCAGAATTCACAGCGTCTAGATCTGAGCATTAGCCCTGCCAACAAAACAAACAAAAAGTTTGAGGCCATTATGGTGTAAAACTCCCACAAACTGCTGTATGCGATTGGAGCACAAGTTGCTGAGCACCTCAGCTGACACGTCTGTGAGGTGCTGTGCGCCCTCGACTTCCACAATCCCACAGAGCTTCCCAGGAGTGCTCAAGGATCAGGCCAGCATTAGAACCTCTTGAAATCAATGGGATTCTTTCCATCGACTACACTGAGCTTTGGCTCAGGCTTTTACTAGGATCCTGGCTATTATCTCTGGTTTTTCTAATCTGAGCATGCTGCAGTAGACACAGCAGAACATCCACTTTGGATTTTACTTTGTCAATCCAGAGTAACTCCACTAACTTCCATGGAATTTACTGGCATTACTCAGGGCAGAATTTCTGACCCATGCTTATGCATCCTGAGTCACATTTGCACCACCATGCCCAGATGAGCCCCCCCTTCCCCCGCCACACCCCTCCCACTTTGCATAGGATACATGCAGATCCGTTTTGCATGTGAGAGCAGAAGGATGCAGAAAGTCATGCACATGGCGGATCCCTGCTTTTGCATGTTTGTGTGCTGTGCACTGTGCTTAGCTGCCACACTTGGAGGATTTGCGCTCCCACGTATCACTCATGCAAAATTTTGAATTCTGGCCCTTTATGAAGAAGGAGTTATATCTGTCTTGTATCAGCAATGCTGAACGCTGAGGTGCAGAAGTGAAATTAACTTAGATTTGCACAACGAAGAGGATGCTTTAGAAATTGGCACCTGTAATACAATAAATTCAATGCAGCCCAGTTTAGAATTGAGAATTCTCAACTCATTACAGTTGAGAATTGCTTAGATAATTAAAGACTATAATGGATAAAAGGACATATTGTTGGAACAGGTTAAGCATTAAACTCAGTTTTTTAATAGGTAAATAGCACGTGAGTGGTTCGTTAACATTCTTTCTAAATGTGTTCCTCCAGCCACTGAGTTGTGGTAATTTTATAAAGTTAATTTTCTTTTTTTTTTAAAAAGCTACTCTTTTATGGACATTTATGTGGACAAACTCTAGTTAGGAGGATGTAAGTGCCAAATTCAAACATAAGCATTGGGGGGATCTTGTCCTTTTGACCATACAAGGGGCGGATTGGCTGGTTAGGTTCTGGCATTTATATGAATTCCTGTTCTTTTAGATACTTATTTTTATCCTTCAGACAATTCTTCCAGCAGTGAAACCACAGGAATACACGTTGTTTTCCAAATCTTTTTTCTGTTTTGTTTTGTATGATATGTGCATTATTAAGAAGAAATTGAAATAAGGCACAGAGACATCCAAAATAACACAGGGTCTCCATTAATGGAGGGAAAGATGTGTCTTTAGTTGTGGTACTGCTTTGGAAACTAAGATGAGACCTACTGCAGGCAGATTATCCCATATCTGTATACTGTGGTGTTCTTACACCTTTCTCTGAAGCATTTGCTACTGGCCAATAGCAAAGACAGGATACTGAACTAGATGGACCTTGAGTCTGATCCAATATGACAGTTCCTGTATTGCAACTCTTCATGCACTCCTAGTTTGCTGTTCAGCAGAGCAGCTTGAATCCTTCCCCCCCAGCACAAATGACATCACCTTAAGCCTCTCTCCTGCAATGAGATATAGATGGGGACCAATTTTGCGAATGGAATCCCATCAGAGTCTGCCAAGGATGGAACTCTTTGTAGGACCAGGTCCATAGTTTGTCTTTATTTGTTTGCTAGGCTCAATAACAGGTTTACAATGAAAATATTTTTTTAAAAAGCAGCGCATCCTTGGGTTTGTTTGGTTTGTGCCAAACTGCATACAGTGAGTTTCCTTTGTTCGTCTTGGTCTCTGTACCATTTTTTTAAACTGCATTGTTTAAATGGCAGGAATTTCTCATGTTCAGTTTTGGACTGAATGTGGAATTAATAAAAATGGACTAAGAAAATCAGGTCCGATGCAGGAGGAGGAAGCTTTATTTTTTTCCCATTGAGATAATCAATTTCCTCCCACTTGCATTAATTGTACATCCATTTTTGTTTGATTTGTGCTGAACTGCCTGGGTTGAACTATTGAATTTGCTCTCTTTCTGAGCTAATATTATGTGACTTTCTGTAATGCAGAAATATGCCATGACTCTGGAAATAATAATTTTGCTTCTCTTTTTGCAGCAATATGAAAACTGGCGACCTAATCAACCAGACAGTTTCTTTTCTTCCGGAGAAGACTGTGTAGTTATAATTTGGCATGAGAATGGCCAGTGGAATGATGTGCCCTGCAATTATCACCTCACATATACCTGCAAGAAAGGAACAGGTAAAAACCATCGCCATGTGATAATGACTGAAATAGACATGATCCCCTGAATTCATACATCGAAGTGACCCTCCTTTATACAAATTTGGGCTAGAGACTGGCATAATGGAACCTCAGATGGGTTTATGCTTAATGTGTATCCATATTCTAGCTAAGAAGAGGCCCAGACACATTTCCCTACCGTTCTATTCTAAGAGTAGGAATTGCCTACAGAATTGGGGCTGTGGGTAAAGGCCATTTCCAGGCAGCTTCTCAACACACCCGTTCTCAGATCTCATCACACTGGCCTTCACGCATTGTGTGGGCCTACCGAACAATTTTTCACACATACCAATAAGCATTGCTTAGCTGACTCTTTAACACCAGGATCACACCACTAGGCACAGGACAAACCTCAGGACTTTGAAAAGAGTGCGAGTTTGGGCATCTCAGTCATTTCTGACTTATGGTATGGGAGGGGAAAGTCAGGGTGGGAGGGGGCAGCGCCATGGTGACAGCCCATGAGGACGTTTCCGCATCAATTTATAATACTTGCTTTCCCTATTTACAATGTGGAATCATGTTTTCAGAGGCAGTTCTGGGGCCAGCTTCTGGCAGGTGAACGGGGCGGGGGTTATGCTGCCAAGGGACCAGAGGGGTTCAGGACAAGACAAGATCTATTTTGGAGGTTCATTGTTTTCATAAATTCAGAAATCTCCCTGGATCTTGGGGAAATTGCTATTTTGGGGTGGGGGCTGCAACACAAGAATACAAGGGAAACTTCACAAACACAAACTCTTCTGTGCTGCAGTAGCTCATGAAGGGGACAACACGACCCCCAGTTTTTGTACAGATCTGAGTCAGGCACAACTTTAATTGATTACAATGAGATGTTTTCCTTCACAAGGGCTGAGTGACTTCAGGACTTGTCCTCAAATAATTAAGGTCACAGATGCAAAACATAGTGCTGCCTTTTGCAGTTTCTTCAGACCTCTCTCAGTCTGTGATTTCTGTTTGGTTCCTTCTAGTGTTCAAATTTGTTTTTCATCCACCTTCTGTAAGCTCCCTAGAGTTGTACATAGCTCAGCAATATATTCTCTTTTCTTCTCACATCTCTTATCAAATCCAATACAAAGCAGTACTGTTGTATTCTATAATACACTATAGCCTGATCCTACTTCCACTCCATATTCAAAAGAAAACATCCTCTGAATCTCCTCTAATGAATAGAAATCTAATCTCCCAAATTGCTTATAGGCTGAGGTTTTCCTAGCCACCTAAGGGATTTGAACACTCAATACTGAATCAAGTTTTATTCAAACTGGGCCTCCAAATCCATAAGGCAGCTTTGATAATTTCAGTTAATATTTACGGGGGACCAAGTAAATGCCAATCTTATCTAGCATCAGACCGGTTTAAAAACATAGGGTTGTTCTCCTTGCACTTATACCAGTTTTGCATCAGTGTGACTGTAGCTCTTCAGCTGAGTTGTCCATGTTTGATGCCAATGTGAATTAGAATAGTGTCAGGACCATTGTTTCACCCTATCATTTTTTCAGCATGGGCTCTTTGTTGTATTGTCAAAGTCATGATGTATTTCAAGACTGACCAGATTTAAACCAACTTCTTTTTTTATTAGCCCAGCAAGATTATATTTGGGGAAGATTGTATAGCTTTCCAACAACTCAGTATCCTAAATTAACAAAAAATAAGTGATTGAGCAGGGCCAGAAGGTAGAGTTACCATTGTAGCAGCAAAAAGGTGATTGAAAAGAAAACCAATGAGAGAGTTTGTTTGCCCTGAGAACTATATAGAGTCATGGGTTGGACTGAGCATAGAGTCAATGCCTGCTATGTGTTTCAGCTCCTGTTGAGGGTGTTTTCTAACACACCTTTATCCACGTGTTTTCCAAAGCAGGATTATTTCATCACACTGTCTAAACCTGAACCATGTTTGGGTTTATACAGCCCAGCTGTGTGGTGCCTTTACTCCAATAGAATGGATTGGAATATGAAACTTTGCTGTTACCAGGAGCTGTACACTCAGCTAATCACCTGAATTTCTTAGCCTGGTGTAGTCAAAACTCAAACCCAAGTCTTAGATGTCTGCCACTGCTGCCTAATGTAACATCCTTAGATGTATGCATTTTATTGATACATCATAGATGGATCCATAGATCTCCAGTGTTTCACATATATTCTCATTCAAAAGGACTATTCCAGACTAAATTTATGAATTAGCCTTCTTGATTTTTGGTGTTAAGGTAATGGGCCTTTGGAGATCCACAGTTTTCAAGTGAACACCTCTGCAGAACTTGTCATTTTATTCCCATGTTCTCTTGGCCCTCAAACCACATAGTAAATTCAAAACAAAAAGGAAATTCTACCAATTTTGTCTGGAAATTCCAATTTCCATCCTTGTGGCATTCAAATCCATACAGCTGATAAACCATGTGACTACAGGGCTGATCATGCAGTTCTGATTCAGGCAAGACTCCTACAAGTCAGTTGGTGTCTTCCTTGAGTAAGGACTGCAGAGTTAGACTTACACTTTGGAATGACACTTTTGTCCTTTTTGGTCTTTAGTTGCCTGTGGTCAGCCTCCTGTTGTGGAAAATGCGAAGACATTTGGGAAGATGAAACCTCGTTATGAAATCAACTCCCTGATTAGATACCACTGCAAAGATGGTTTCATCCAGCGTCACATTCCAACTATCCGGTGTCTAGGGAACGGAAGATGGGATATGCCTAAAATCACCTGCATGAATGGTAAGTTGCTTTTGAAAAGGAACTAACTCTGAGCTGTATCAGAAACTATAGACTCAACATGGCCAAACTTTTCATTAAGATTCCATTTTCAGATAATGTACGAAGGGTTAATATGTGATTAATAGATATTTTAATATATGGCTAGTCAATTGATATAGAGTGTTCCAACAGCATTATTAATCTCAGGTATTCAAAATCCTGAACCAAGTATAAAAAATCCTGAGGGGAAAAAAAAGGAGGGTGATTCTTCTATTTGTTTTCTGGTTCTCAGCCTTCAGGATGCTGGATCATGTCTTCAAGCTTTTCTCTGCAACCATCAGGGCTAGAAAACCAAAAACCGAAGCTAAAATTCTCTCATATCCACTTAATTTCAGGAGCTGGGGCTTTAAAAATCAATCAGATATCATGAGACTGTGATAAACTCATGAGGGTTGGCAACATCATGGCCAGTAGTTTCCTTATAACCACAGCACACAACCATCTATAATAGTTTCTGTTGATTTGCTTGTAATCATCTATAACACATACTGTTCCTGTCTGTAACATGCTTATAACATCAAATGTTCATTTCACCCTTTATAAACCATTAATAAATGGAGCCTTAATATAAAATGTAACTCATATAGTCCAATTAACAGCCAGTTTATTATTCAGATCAAGGAATTATTTTAATATTTTCCTTCTTTTCTCCCTTCCTTGCAGCATCCACATTCCAAAGGACTTATTCTAAGAAATATTACTATAAACATTCTTCACCAGGAAAGGGAACTTTGTTAAATTCATCAAAACATTATCACCGCTGGATCAGGACGTGGCATGGTTCAAGGCGCTGAATGCTAAATGGTGAATGGGGATTTTCATCATTTCAGCCAAAGTCCTAACTTACTGTGCCTTTTCTATCACTTATAGAGGTATTATCAAATTGTTTTGAACTATGGACTCCAGTATTCACAACATGTTTTGCAAAAAAGTTGGTGTTTATCAGAAAATTCAAAAATAAAAATATGAGGAACCATTTCCAGCCTATCAGAAATATTAGTTTTCTATATCCCCCTTGTGGGGATCATTTTATAACATATACCAGCCTACTGCAATATTTAAATAGCTCAATTTTAGCACCAATGAAAATGTAAATAAGATGATTTTATGATGTTTAATTGTGTGTTGTTTTTAAAATACTGTATATAAAATGAAAAGTCACACTAAGTTCAGGCACGTTTATGGTTATATGGCCTAAGAGGTCTGTAATCATTGATTTCCTTATTTGTATGTCATTCACTTAGGTTGGAGATGGTTTAAATATAATTGTACTGTCTGAAAATTGTCAGATGAAGATAAACACACAAGTTACGTGTCATTTTTTTGGGTGAGGAAACTATGCCATTTCCCATCAGAGGTACAGTTGTTCTCCATGTGATGCAAAACTTAGAAGTAGCACATAAAGTGGGATCAAGCCTGAACTAGGGACTGCAATATGGAACTTTTCCTGCTCTCCATTCCAGCTTCATCACTGGTGAGAAAAGACTGCATGGAGGACTTGTATATGGCAAAGGATGCCTGTAGGGGTCAAAGTGCTAATACGTTAACTCTGTCAACCAGGGTTACTTTTTTAAAATGACTTTCACGCTACTAACCATAGGTCTATGGTCTCTGCATTTTATAATGGAGATAGACCTAGGGTTGGTTTTTTGGGGTGTTTTTTTTTAAACAAACAAACAAAAAAGTAAAAAAAAGTAAATAATTTTGTATATATAACCATTTTTAATCTTTTTATAAAGTAATGAATGTTTGTGTATGGATGCTGCAGCTGTGAAGCGTACATAAATAAATGAAGTAAGCCATACTGATTTAACTTATTGGATGTTATTTTACCCAGGCAAAGAAAATTGAAAGAGCGTGACAGTTCAGTGTTAGCCTCTGAGCTCCCCCAATGCATTTGGAACCCTATTTCAGTTCAACTGCTATTTCCCGGATGAACAAAATTCCTAGTGAAGTATATTACCTTGTGATGAAATGGGTTATTTGTAGAAGAATCAGAATGTTGGCTATCTAAAAATATTGTGCAGAATAAGATTAGAGATCATAGTGAATTCGGTGTGCATGTAGGACGTCTTTATTTTTATTGTTTTATTTTACATGGACTCATTCAGCTCATCGTTGGCCTGGACACGTATAGTAAGGTAGTATTTAATCTCTCCACAGCAAGGACCATATCAATTTGGTTGCTTTGGCGAGCACCTAGCATGCTTTTGGTGTGAAAATAAAATTTTAAAAAAGGATACTCTCTGATACACCTCCAAAAATAATAATAATAAAGTAATATGTCAAGGTCTCTTACAATATTGATGTAGGCAAAAATTATGGAGAGAGACGCAAGTAAAGGAAGAAATGAAAATCCAGCTAATAAGTAGGAGTTTGTATTGGATTGAGCTGTCCATAAAGTAAACCTTCTATAGCTTCTCAGCAAATACACTAGCTACAATTGCAAACGGCATCTTTAAGAAATTCCATTGACTGCTAAACCAAGTGTGATTTAATCTTTGTTTGCTCTTGACTGCAATACATCACTGTATTGACCTGTACATTTCCCCCCTCTACAGTGCACATAATACTTTTCTCTATTTATATTATTACTTGTATAGTGTACAATGTGAATGTCTGGTATTTTGTGAATGAAAGTCTAAAATCTTTGTAACTTTGATATCTGCTTCTGTTTCACCAAAGAAACGAGGTTTTGCTATATTGTGGCTTGTCTTGTTATTGCATGTCTTCCACTTTAAATCTATGCAATGTGATTTTTTAACATTTGGATAGGGTGCTCATCGCCAAGCTGTTTGTACTCACAATTATTTCACAGGTATTATGGGCCCGATCCAATGCCCACTGATGTCAAAGGGAATCTTTTGATTGAACTTTAATAGGGTTTAGATTAGATTTTAGCTGAGTAGCTGTAAAGGATTTTTGGACCGTGTTTTAAAATATAAAGCATAGTCATTGAAGCAGATTATTACTTGTATAAATCAAGGCTCTGTTCACAATGTAGAATATATTACACATCATTTCGTTGTGCAAATCACAGATCATAGAAAAGGTTTTAGCACTCTGCCAACTTTCTTACAATATGTACAAAAAATCCTGTATAAATATGTCGTTTTACTTGTTTGTTTTTGGATTTAAGTAATGTTGTAAGGCATTCAGATATCACGGTGATTGTAGTTTAAATAAGTTAGCTATAGAGCTTATGTTGATTCTTTCCATTTCTGCCTCTATCGGTCGTAATAAAATAGGATTGACAACTTTCCCTATTAAAAACAAACCCATGTTTCTTTATTTAGAAAATTAAGTGAACTTTCTTCACCTCTGGAAACCAAATTTAATTCCTGATTTAAAGCCCAAATGTAAACTTAGTTAGATGGTCACATCCTAGGCCATAGGATACATCTGAGCACATCACAAAACCACCTTGCGTTTAGGTCTAGTTATGTATGCTTGTTACTTTCTCTCTGCTCAAGAAAGGCCAAGGCTCTAATCAAGCCAGTGGCATTAGGCCTCTGCTTCCAGGAGCACTAAATGCAAACACACACAAGGGTATTGAGGTCAAAGTAAGAAACAAGAGATGGAGTCAGAGATTTGAATATAGTTGTCAAAATCAGCATTTCACAGCACCTTCCTCTTGGTTATCAAATTAGTCCAGCACTCTTTCTCATTAAAAGAAAAAGATTTGTGTCAGATGAGTGTGTTGCAAATAATATTTGTTTAAAACAAAGACCAGATCAATAGCAGAAATAGTGCCACAAAATTTACTTTCCACTACAGGGTTAATTACTAAGCTTTCCCCCTCCATTTGCCCACTCTGTGCTATTCCAAACAATACAGAAGCTGATTACAACAGGTTGGAATGGACGGGAGATATTAACTGGAAGATCTGGTAGCATGGAAGAAGTCAAAAATCTGTTTGTATTCCTATCTTGTGGGTAGGCTCCATAGATGGTTGGGACACACAGGAGTTTGGCATGATGACTGTGCACAGAGCCCAAAATGCTACCAGGAAAGCAAGTCCAATACCATGGATCTGTGAATAGCTGTGCAGAGCAACTAATATTCTGTGCACCTCCCTATCTCCCCCCAATATTGAAAGCACATCTGGCTCCTGTACATGTGGTTACAGTCATGTGCCTCACCTGACTGTGTTTATATGCTCCAGAGGGTGAGGTGGGTTGCTACTACTTACAGCAGGAGTAAACTTAGCTGCATATTTCAGCATCAGTTGCAAAGTTTCAGCAAGAGAAGATGCTGACTGTTCCTATATTACTATCCTATCCAAAAGGACACCCCCACACATACTTTCAAGTATGAAACAGAACTCAAGCTTGATGACAGTGGGCACTTCCCTGAAATCAGAGCTGATAGAGGCAAGCTGATCTGCACACCTGACTTTGTCTGCGGATGCCAGAGATGATGAAATTGGAATGTCAGTGCAAATCGAATCTCCGCCTTGCAGTGAATGTGTGAGGGATGGATGACCCATTTTGGATAAAATAAGAACCTTCACTGAAATCTTGCACTACAGCCCAGGAGTGGAAGACAAAGAGTCTGTGCACTGCAAGGAAGGCTGATGCCACTGTACTTTTATCTCAAGCCTGACGAAAAAGAAAGTGCAGGAAATGAAGTGAGTCCATTTTTTCCAGTACAGCCTTGCAGATTCAAAAATAGAGCTAGACAAAATAGGTTAAAAATGTTCATGGCAAAATTGCATTCAGCATTTATGTGTTGTGATTTCCGCGCATTCCAGCAATCCCTATTGTTACATTGTGAGGGTCTAAAGAGAGGAGGGATGGTCCAGTGGGTAAGGCCATGGCCTAGGATTTGGGAGACCTGGGTCTGCCCCAGACTTTCTATGTGATTAGCTAATCGCTTAGTTTCTCGGTTCAACATAGACTCATAGACTCTAAGGACAGAAGGGACCAATATGATCATCTAGTCTGACCTCCTGCACAAAGCAGGCCACAGAACCTCCCCCACCCACTCCTGTAATAGACCCCTAACCTATGACTGAATTATTGAAATCCTCAAATCATGGTTTAAAGACTTCTATACAATAAGAATAGTGGTACTCCCCAATTTCCATGGGGTTTTGTGGGGACAAGTACATTAAATGTCAGGGTTAGAAATATTAAATAGAATATTTTTCACACATCAACTTGCAAAATCCACTTCTAGCTCTGAAAAAAGAAGCTTTTGGGATTTTGAACAGTTGCACACACTTACCATGGTAATCCTGGTCTGTGGAGTGAAGACAGGGAGAGACGCAGCAATTTGCAGACATTCACACAGGCTTTTATAACATAATCGTATATATACATACTTACCCACACACTAAGTCAGGTAGGGTCCTCCAGTGCCCTGTTGTGGTGACTGAGAGCAGCCCTATAGTGATGGAAGATCTCTCATCTATCTGTTGAGTGATGAAAGAGATTTGGGGCTACATTCATGTAGCAGGAGCCAGCACTGGCAGATCAGGAGTTCTGGCATCAGCAGTTGACCAGTGTTGCCAGAGGACAATGTCCTGCAGCTGGCAATACGGGTGGACAGAGCATGGGGTAGAAACATTTCATTTGCTCACTTCCCATGTTGCATCACCAGCAGTGAGATCCTCTTCTGTCTCTGCTGTCGTACAGTAGCTCCCTCATTTGCAGTTCATGGGGAAACATTAGACTCTCAGAAAGGGTTCTAGTTCTGTGACTGCAAACTGGAATTTTCAGCAGCTGCCGTGAGGAAACAAGTTGGAGACAGAAGACACAAGGGTTATTCTTGTCATGGTATGGCAACTGTTAGCCAGCCTCTCTCCCCCCATCTATCCATAGCTTTATAGATTATGACCTGCACACTGGGATTACAGTGTCAATACTTTTTTATAAAAGGAAAAAAACTGAATTAACGTCATCTAATTGCTTATAAACGCAAGGGAGTGGGAGTGAAAGGCAACAACAAAATGCAAAGCACCTCCCTGAAGGTGATAGGGCAGAACTGCAATGGCTGCTGGGAGTTAGAGCTATAAAAGCCCAGCAGAACACCAACTCAAGGCAATTAAGGAAAGGTCGTGGAAAGGAGTCAGCTAGTGCGCTGTAAACAGTCCGAAAAACCCAGCTTAAGGGGGACGACCTGAGGACAAGATTTTCTTCATTTCAGGGCTGAACTGTGTCCTGTGCAAAGCTAGGCGATTTTGTTGCTGTAACAAGTTTAGAATTGTATTTTGCTTCAAGTCTGTTTTTTTTCTTTGTTGTAGCTGCAACTAAGCTGCCGTTTCATGCAAACTCCATTTGCCAGCTAGAACTTATTTCCATAGCTGCGCACGTCTCCTCCCAAGTGTGCAGTAGCATGTCTGGTACCCATTACTGGTGGGGGATGGTGTTTGTACGATTTATTTCATTGTTAAAGAATGGTGTCTTTATCTGCTAACCGATCTTGATCAGGGCCAGGCCTCTGGCACAAATCCCCAGGCCCCCACAGAGCCCCATTAACTTGAGTGGGACTCTGCAGGTGCAAAGGGGGCCGTATTACTGGCTCTCAGCGAGATCAAGGCCACGGTGCATTCTAATGGTTGCCTGGGCTGCTGGCTCCTTTGCCTTGCAGAAACCAGAGTATCGAGCACCTTGCTGTATTCAACTGTATCGACCTAATTCACAAAGAGCAACAGACACAGTGGGAGACAGAGGGAACACGCGGGCCGATGATAGGCAATGGCAAGGAGCGACAGAGAGATTGATTTGCCAGGGGTCACACAGGAAGGTCTGTTGTAGGGGACCATTTCTTGGCTGTAAGTCCCAGTCTGGTACTCTAACAGGGGAGAAGCATGCAAGATAGTTGACATTTTAACAGGAAAAGGGAAATCCTGGCCTAAATTCTTCACTTACCACGTGCTTGTAAGTAATATTTGGAATGAAATTATTGAAGTGCTTTTTTTTCCTGTGGCTCTATTGTTCCCTACTGTTGAGTGATTGATATAAGTACACTTTTCCTGCAGCCTTTTTGCTGTAATTTGGTGATTCCCCAGCCACAACATCTAGTTTAATTGAAGCTATTTCGAGGAGATGCTCCATTTTATATTTAAAGCTGGAGAGTGATCACTCCTAGTTGAATTCTGCCCCAAAGGGGGGGAGAACCCCTACTATGGAGAGAAGAAATGGGGCCCTCACAACTTTGAGAGAGGACAAAACCCTCCATGGCATTCTCTTGTTATAGCCTTATTCTTCCGGTCACCTCCCTTGCAGGAGTTAAAGCAGTGAATTGAGTCGTTTCAGCTGAGAAAGCAGCAGGCCTGTGTGGCAGCATTGTAAACTCAAGTTTATTCCTTCCTTCAAGTCCCTTGCAAGAGCTACAAGGCGCCAGCTCTTCCTAGCCAGTCTGTATCAGGAGGAGATATGCTGATGAAGTGGGATGCTTGCACAGGTTACTGGAAGTCTCCTTTTGTATTCCATTTCACAGGATCTCCTCTCATGTTCTATCCCCCTGTTTAAGGTGACTGAATGCTATACTGATCCATCAAGCTTTCAGGAGATGTGCCAATAGTTAAAACTAGGGGGCTGGGCTTGACATGGAGATCAAACAAAACCATTCAAATTCTGTGTGATTTATGAACGAGTTTGTACTATACTTTGAGCAAAGAAATAAGGCACACTTTCCTGAGTCAGACAGCCTCCCTCATGGTAGCTTGCCCTGATAGGTTAGAACTGGTTTGGCCATTAAACTAAAATATTAAATTAATGTAGCTCCTCAAAGTATTAGAAGGACAGGTCAGTTACCCTGTAACTGCCATTAACTTCAACAGAGTTACATGCAATCCCCTGAGGGTGAAATCAAGCTCTTAGTCTGTTGGCATTAAGGGGTGTGCCAATGATGTATTTCCTTCTTTTTATGGGTTGTCAGTTGTGAATAATCATCCTAGTTGTCAGTAGTACTAGGATTCTGACAAAAAGCTCTGCAACTTCTACTGGTGCAATCTTTCTGTAAAGCCATTTTGGCTTTTCAGAAACTGAATTAGATAAAAATTGTTGTTTCTTCATGACAGGGAGCCTACCATTACCTACCACCTCTGGTTGACCACCTACCCTGCCTGCACCCTATCCTCCAAATTTCTTAAGACTCACTTCTAGGAAGTCCATGTCCTAGTGTTCCCCTTCAAAAGCAGTGTATTGCTCACAATCAATTTAAAACAATTATTGCAACCTCCATAATGCATGTATTACCAACCAAAGAAAATCCATTATCTTAGTGCTGTTTCTTTTGTCCTCTCCAAATCCTTATAATGATCATGCATCAATTTATGACTTGGTGTATTTAAGCTCATCAATGCAGGCACATCGTCCAATATTATGTCCTGTAAAGTCACTATGACATTAGGTTTCAACTGGGATGCAAATGCCTTTACTTCCCCTCTAAGCCCAGAAAGTCACTCTCTAGCTGCATAGCCTTCAGTTAATGTCACATCCTTTAATTATGCTTTAGAGAGGAAGTCAAGCAGTCTTCTTGCAAATCTGAGATGCACACCACAAATACACAAACATCTTACTGGCCTACTAATAGACTTTCATTAATCTGTCAAGCAGCTGCAAGTGTTGCATTGTATGAATGAAGAATACAACCTCATTCTTTCTGTCTCCTGGATCTTCAGACTTCATATATTTTTTTTACAAGCCAGTGTATAGTTAAATATGAGAACTTAAGTATTCCATTTTGATATTTCAAAGAAAAGGCCTTAGTTTAAATGGGAAGCTTAAAGCATTGCTCAATACATATTGTCAACAGATATATTTCCATCACATCTGGGAAGTGGTTTAAATTAGTTATGTCAGTCCAATATCTACAAAGCACATAATTAAATGACACATTTCTGGGGATTATGTATTGATTATTCCCATAAGGAAGACTGGCTAATGCTACTGTTGGTAGCAGACGTGGGAAAGTGGGCTCCAGTCTCAGTAAACATTTACATAGAAATATATGTATGTTTTGATGCTACTTTAACCGAAGTAGTTAAGTCTGTGAATGTATTTATTCAGAGCCTGCTTTTCCACATCTGCTACCAACAGTAGCATTAGCCAGTCTTCCCTATGGGAATAATCAATATTTAATTTCCAGAAATGTGTAAAAACATGTAGCTAAATTATAAGCTATGGGAGTGTCATAACTAATGTAAACCACTTCCCAGATTTGATGAAAATATCAGTCCTATACATATTGTCAACAATCTGTCTTAAAAGAATTACCACTATTATTAACAGAATCTTGGGTTTATTAATTTAAGAAACTAATTTTGCTTTTCAGTTTTGCTGTTTACGTTTTATGATTCACGCAGCTTGGATAATGAAAACCGACTGGCTGATTTCACTTCTCTGCTTCCAGGCCTCCTCACCAGCCTAAAGCAATGCATGGAGGTCATGCCTTTGTCACGGGCTGGTTGTATGAGCATGCCTGGGCAAGACATTTCATCTCCATGTGTCTGTTTTCCTATCTGTGAAATAGGGATAACACTCTGTAAGGCATATTGAGTTCTAGGGCTGAATGCTTTGGTGGTAGTGGAAAGATAAACTTGAATTGTTTCCAAATATCATTTTCTAGTGGATATTCCAGCAGACTTTAGCAAAACCTTCAATTCCTTTATGCTCCATTGGTTTCAAGTGAAGGACCACTGAATCAAACTATCTATTGCTCTATTCCAATACCGAACTGCCAACTGGAACCAGTTAGAAAAAATTCAGCTATGGTTACTTTTGTGACATAAGCTGTATATGGTGGCTAACTTAAAATGTTTTGGGATGGAGCTGTCTCTTGTAGAGCCTGTATAACATAATGCTGTCCAGCTCACTAATGCTTGTGTAATTTTGAGTATAGGAGATCTCACTCTAAGAAAGGAACTTGAAGGCATTATTATAAATAGCTACTCCAAATGAACAGCTGAATATTCCCTCCTTTGTATTGAAAGACTGTAGATTATCCATGGCGTGGAGTTCAGGAATCATGGTGAAGACAGATAGTCCATGAGATCTGTTCAGGGAACTATGAAAAATCTTCAGCAGAAGGCAACTGAAAAGCATAGACTGTTTTATTTGTTGTTTGGCTTTGTTGAATTAATACCTGAAAGAGACTGAAGTTATTGGAGCTGAAGTACAAATGTGTCAACTAAGGGTTGATTATAGATCAAAGAAAAAGTAGATGAATTCCAGGGTAAAGAATACACACACATTTTAATCTGGAACCTCATAAAAAGTTCTATTTACTGAACAGCAGCTATCTTACTGTGGCACCAGTTTGCATTCTTAACATACAGAATTACTTATATTGTTTTTTTATTACGAAAGAATTCCTGTGCACTGTTAAATTAAATCCTAAACCTCTTAAACAGGGACTACTATATAATCCAATTCTACTACAAAATAAGTATAACTGGCACCCTCTCAGAAAGGAAGCCAAGAACTGAATAGTCAGAGAGACAGAACTATTCACATCCCTAGAGGTGTTATCTGAAAGTCATGACTTACGTACATTGATGGAGTAGCATGTGGGAAGCTTGCATTGCAACTATCTCCTGGAGAGACAGACTTGGTCTCCCTGTGTTATCAACACAGCAGCTTTCATGAGCACTATAAAGCTGAGTTTAAGAAACTGCTGCTACTGAAAGTGGGAAAGCGTATTTCATTTTGCACACCAAAAATAACCCGGAATAATCACACACAGTATAACAAGCTGCCTAGGAGCTAAAATATCCCTCAGTGTGAAAAGGAAAGATGAGAGAAATGAATAATTCACAGAAAATTCAATAGAGCCAGGAATGTTCACTAACATTGTAGTCAACAAAAATCTAACTAGTTTTTTTTTACTCATTGCATTAAAAATGACAAAGAAATAGCAACCTTAATATAAATATCCTTTTTTCACTAATCTGTTGCCTATCCAAATTGGCAAGAAGAGCAAAAGACTAAAGGAAGCTTTCAAAGACCTTGATGTCTGTGGATATGTTTTTAATATACAGTTCGAAGCACCATTCCAATTGTAGCCATGCTGCAGTCAAGAATGTGATAAAAGAGCTAAGAACTATTGCAGGATGTGGATTGTATTAGAGTTGATTACTTTTGCATTTTCACAAAGAATAAAGACTAAGTAGTAACACCCCAGTGCAATTTGGGCCAAATAGTCATCTGAATAACAGCACAAGGCAATTAAGAGCCTGATTGATTTTTTTTAAAGGAGCCATAACCCAATTTTCTTTTTTGCACCCTCTATTTGTAGGCAGAACTGAAGGCATGTAGCGGTCTAGCTGTCTGTGGGTAAAAACTTCTACTCATCTGAGTGTATCCTCATTTGCTCCCACAATTATTTTAAATGTATAAAGCAGCTATTTACAGCACACAAAGAAGATCGGGTTTGAAAAGTCAGGACGCTTCCCTCCTCTTTCCACCCCCCCCCCCGGCAAAAAGTGAGTGGCTCAGGACTTCCATTTGATTGACATATGCTGGCGGTCTCATGCCGCTAGTACTAAAACATCCTTTTTCTAAATATTATAGATGACGATTTCCTCAAACAAAAAGTGTTGCAATCAACATAGGGGAATTCTATATTAGTCCGTCTCCTAACAAATACAGAAGAAAATTAATAGACACCTAGGCACACGTGATCCTGATAAAAGTGATCAAAGTAAAGCCAGACCAATATTATACATATGTGGTGCTTTAACAGGACCAATTTCACAACACTGAAAAAAATGGAGCCAAATCAGCTGACAGGAAGTATTTACTCAGAAAAATGTGAGTCATGATTGGGAATCATTTAAGAACACTTTACAAGATTCCCACAACACCACCATCCCCCAATTGAGGAAAAGGCTATGCTCATTTTTAAAAAAATTAACTGGTTTAGAGGGAAAGTGAAGGCAGATGTAAATAAATAAATAAATATCTATACACCAAATAGAAGAAAAGGGAATTTTAATAGTAATGAATATAAATCAGACGTTAGGAATTGTATAAATTTGACAAGGGAAGCCAATGTACCCAAAAGTGGCCTGTAGAGTTAAGGACAATAACAAGGAAGGTTTTTTTTAAAGTATATTAGGAACAAAAAGAATCCTGACAATGATATTGGCCCATTACTAGATGGGAATGGTAGAATTATCAATAATGTAGAAAAGGAAGAAATGTTAAATATTTTTTTCTTTATTTGGGGAGGGGAAACAGATAATGTCATCCTATCACGTCATCATACACATAGTGAACACTCTTTTCATTCCAATAGTATCTTTAGAGGCTGTTAAACAGAAGCTACTAAAGGTAAATATTTTAAAATCAGGAGGTCCAGATTAATTGCATCTAAAATTATAAAAGTGCTGACTGAAGAGTGCACTGACCTATTAAATTTGATTTTTCAGTAAGTCTTGCAGTACTGGGGAAGTTTCAGAAGATTGGAACCAAGTTACTGTTGTGCCAATTTTTTAAAAGAATAAACAGCATGACCCAAGGAATCATAGGCCAGTCAACCAGACATTGATCCCAAAATAGGAGCGGCTGATCTGGGACTTGATTAATAAAGAACTAAAGGATGGTAATATAACTAAGGCAAATCAACATGTATTTATGGAAATAGTTTGATAGATCTAACTTGATATCTCTTTTTATGAGATTACAATTTTGGTTGATAAAGGTAATCGTATTGATGGTAATATACATAGACTTTTGCAAGGTGTTTGACTTGGTACCGAATGACATTTTGATTAAAAACTAGAATTATATAAAGTTAAAGTGGCACAAATGAGAAGAGCCTTGAGAACAATTAAAGACTTGGAAAACATGCCTTATAGTGAGTGAGTTCCTTGAGCCTATTTAGCTTAACAAAGAGAGGTTGAAGGGGTGACACGATTAGCCTATAAATACCTATATAGGGAACAAATATTAAATAAGGTGTTTTTTTATCTAACAGAGAAAGGTATAACATGATCCACTGGCAGAAATTGAAGCTGGACAAATTCAGCCTGGAAATAAGGCACACATTTTTAATGATCAGAGTAATTAACCATTGGAACAATTTATTCTCCATTTATTCTCCATCACTGGGATCACTGAGGATCATTTGAGGGTTTTATTTACCACCAGGGCATAAGGGTATGCTGGGAGAGGTCTCTCAATCTGTCCTGTTGAAATTGTTCCACTTTGTATAAAATATTTGAATACTAATTAGGCTACGCCGTGTGAGAGTGACTCTGTAACCTGCTGGTTAGGGCGCTCACCTGAGATATAAAACACTCAAGCTGAAATCCTTGCTCCACATGAGGCCAAGAGGGATAAGTGAACTATGATGTCTTACATCCTGGGTGAATGCCTTAATCTCTGAGCTCAAGTTCATAAAGTTTCCTCTTCCTCTTCCATTCATTTAAAGCCAGACCAGCTATCTGCATGTTGGTGGGCCTGTTGCCCAACTATGATAACATCTCAGATTTTTGTCTATTAACCTTGATTTCAGGTTGAGGTGGCAGAGCTTATAGAATTGTTCTATACTCATTAACTCATAGGCTTCATCAACCGATTGTGACCTTCATGGGTGTAATTGTGAACAAGAGTTTCACTGCATCTAACTAAGTTTAGGAGTTGGAAGATGTGACACAGAGAAGTGCTTGTAAGAAATGAAAATTCATTTCCTACTCCAAAGTAACGTGATATTAATTAGACAGGTCACATGGCAAGGATCAGTATTCACTGACTTCATTGGTTACTATAATATCATCTTTTTAAAAATCAAATACAGATAAAATATAATACCAACCAAAGCCAACAATCATAAATTAATACGTTCAATTAATAAAACACACAAACAAGATGTAGGCAGGTAGCCAACCTACAGCGCCTGTGAGATGAGAGGCTTATTGTCTGTTGTTAGACAGCTGTCAATAACTTCCATTTCTGAATGTCTGTGGATTTCTGTTCCCACAGCCCTTTATTGTTTTCACAGCTGTTCTTTCTTCAGTGGCCTGTTCAACTGCTGAGATGGAACTGCCACCTAGAGTCTGTTTGCTGCTTCTGGTGTTTTTCACCATCACTCGGTGGGTGACATTTTCATTGTCATTGGGTGGGTGGGTGCTGCTTCTGTCAGCCCCAAAGCAGCGTCAGTAGCATGCTGGATGTTCTCAGGAAACAGACAACTCCTGTCCTTCTCTGTTTCATTTGAATTTCTTCCTGTGGGACTGACCTTTAGGAGTGATCATGACCAAGCCATTGGTACAGAAAGTATAATTGTTATCTTGGTAGGCTGCCAACCACTTTCTGTTTGAAATAGAACATTTTTTCTTGCGTGCAAGGGGGATAATTGTTTCACACTCTTGTCCAGTCTTTTTTCTTTCCTGCCACAGACCTCTTTTGTAACTGTTTCAGTGTTAATTGTCTGGCTCAAGAAGCTTGTTAGTTGTTGGCACTAAAGTTTCTGTGCTTTAGCTCATACGTTTCTGAACTGATGGTCCTGACAATGTGTTATGACTGGTGTATTGTGATATAATAATCAGTACTAAGTATGTATCCTTTGGATCAAATAGGGCTTTTAAAATCAGGTCCTCTGTTATTCCAACTTTCTGCTAGCTCATTCATTTTTTTCACTGCTTGTTAAGACTTTAATTTGGGAAGTAACAAATATGTATTCTTTAACCGCATAAGGTTCATTACTCATAATACCCTTGCTTTGATGTGGCTTCCAGTTATTCCACAAATATTTCAGTCTCAAATACTCCATCTGTTAACAGCTTTGGGTTGGGGCATCAACTGGGACAGGCTTGGCCTTATGAGCAAGGGTGCTCTCTTCCTGTTTGGTTCCTCCTGTAGTTCCAGGAAAAAGGACTTTGTACACTGATGACATTTTTTTTTAATTTGCAGAGAGAGAAATTTCTGACTAACACCAATTTCTTCTTTTAACTGGAACAACCTACAAGACCCTGAATATTTAGGTAGTTGCTCAGGCCAAAAAGGGTAATATTATTATATAAGCCAGTAACACAATGGCCATTGTCTCAATTGGCAGCTGTTTTTTTTTTTTTTAAAGAGAATATACTTTGTAATTTCTAAATTGACATTCTTACATGGATCAAAGTATTACTGAAATTTTAGTATGACTTTGTCCAGCAGTCTGCAGCCTTCTTGATGCTTTCATTGGAATGTCATTCCCTCAAATGCTTCTGTGCTGTAGGGCATAACAATATTTCACCCTTTCTGGTTTGTCTTGAACACTAATTACTTTCAGGAAAATACGGAAGTTCTGTAATCACCTTTGGCAGTTCCCTGCTTGCTCCCCTCTCAGGCAGAAGAGTTCAGATGGCTTCATTTGCTCTCTACACAGATATACCTGTCTTCTGACACCATGTAATGAAAGTGGGACACACCGGAATGCTGGTGAGAAGATAAGGGGAGGTTTTCAAAAGCATCTAAGTGTCCAAATCACTTTTAATGGGCTTTCTGCTCATAAATCCCCTCGGAGATCTTGAAAACCGCTTCACTACATTTTATTTCCTGGCATAGGTCAGGTTTATAAGTGTTAATATACTTGACACATGATAAGAATCAGTATCCAGTGTTTCCATTGCTTACACTGGGAGCCAGTTTGAGACCAAAAATACAATTCCAACCCTGCTGGCAATTTTCATGTAAATTATAGCAAGAACATTCAGCAATGTTCACCTCCTTAGTCAGTTTTTAATTGAGTTAATATTGTCAGTTTGGAGAGACCTCCTATAAAATATTGTTTTCCCCTATCCACAGGGAATAAAATGATTGTTAATTTATTGTAAGCCCAACATTATTCCAGTGTTTGCTACAAAGTATAAAACAATTACATTTTTTTGGCTAGCATATATGAATCTCAATTATGCTTTTTTCCCTCTTTGGCATGAGTAAGCCGTTGTCCATTGTCTTGCTTTGGGGATGAACTTTATAATACCAAGATCTCTTACCACTCCTTTCCTTGGCAGTGCGTACTTCTCCACTAATACCCAGGCTACTTCTGCATTGAGGCTGCTGTGGGAGAACTGTACTGCAGGTTCCCCAACCTCAACACTAGTTATGTCACTGTAACCCATAACCACTCAGGGTACAATGCTGTCCCTCTCTAATGATGGATGGGCCACATGTAGAGGTTGAATTGGTTAAAGTAGTGAATTAAGAGCTGTTTCATTTTTTAGCTCAGGCAGTAGAGGTTCATGCTTCAAGTTGTAGAGATCACAGGTTTGATCCCCCCTGCCAACAAAACACTTGGACATACCAGGCTCCATCCTTTCCATGAAGCAATCCTCTCTATTCACCATGAGGAGAGCCCAAGATCAGGGTGACGTCATGAATTCTGCTTCTCAGGTGGCAAGATAGTGCAGACTGCTAACTTGGCAGCTGCACTCTATTTCACTGGTGCTTAAGAACAGGGCTAGAATCACGGACAAAAACCTACACAGTCAATCCTTTAAGGGGAAAATTTGCCCCTGTGCACTGAAGACAAGTAACTGGGCTTGGTAGAGGGCAGCAACAGAGGTGAGTGGGTCAGAGAGATTCCTGCCAAGCCATGGAATAGTGGTAGAGCTACTGTGCAGGTTGGGTACTGAGAGACCTGGCAGAGCAGAATTTTCTGTTGCTTTGTAAGTGCAGAAACCCTGTGTGGAGGGGAGGGAGGAAGGAGGTTTCTGAAATTCTGTACCTCAAGCCATAGCTGTACCAGACCACTTGCTGGAGATTTATGAGGAAGGGACATTGCCTTGGCCTAACCTGTCTTTCCCTTCTAGAAACTGCCATTCAAACAAACTACCACTAGATGTCACAAACAGGAGGTCTTTTGGATTGTGTCCTATATTACCTTCTTCAAAAAGGAAAATAAATAAATAAATTGGATCTCAGATTTCCTTAGTTACCTTTATGTAAGCCCTGGTGCCTGTCAGTGCAGACAGCTCATAGTATTAGACCTGGTGGGCAGCGACTAAAATCGTGGAGGCGTTTTGCACGAGTGTGTGGGATTTTAATTTGTTTTGCTTTGCATTCTTTAACAATACTTTTGTGCTAACGTGTAATAAATAATAACAAAAGCACAAACACATGCCAATAGTTCAAACACAATTGACATATGATAGTGTGGCACGAAATATCTCGTTGGTGGAAAAAGGCTGATCCTGTAGTTCAGTCATAACACTGGAAGTTGAGATCTAAGTTCTACTCCCAGCTCTGACCCAGACTTTATGGGCATTTATTTAAAAAATTTGTACCTTTGTTTCTGAAAAATGGGGGTGGTAATACTTACGGAGCTGAGGTGAGGATTAATAACTTGTTTGCAAAGTGCTTTTTGAGATCTTTGGATGAAAGTAACTGAAGAAACACAAACTAT
This sequence comes from Mesoclemmys tuberculata, assembly GCA_007922155.1. NCBI lineage: Eukaryota > Metazoa > Chordata > Testudines > Chelidae > Mesoclemmys > Mesoclemmys tuberculata. Next base: position 46,684,803 of record ML675629.1, read on the forward strand.
TATTATAACTACTGACAAAACAAATACAGCATTAATTAAAATGTAGCATTATAAGAGGTAATGCAAAGAGATGGCACTAATTTCTTTACATGTATGTGGCTTTCTAACTCCGTCTAACTATTAAGTTCTGTACTGAATGTTGTATATAAAGTGAAGACCTTAGTCCAATAGGCAGATCACATAAAAGCTATTGAATATTTGGGTCTTTGCAGTCACTCCAAAGCATTTTTTATGAATAGTTCTCTCTCTAAAGATCAGTAAGTATCTTTATTTGTTAGAATATTTGCCATAAAGTTTCCTTAAATTAAACTACATTTTGACAAGTCATCTTTTGCAATGTATTTATTATTTGCTTCTGTCAGAAAACTGCTAGAAATGCTGTGTATTAATAATTCTCAATTACTGAAATCAGTGTACTTTATCATCTTCATTACAGGACTCTCTGATAGAAATAGTGCTAGGGACTTTTATTTTATTTTTTGTAAATTGTGGAATAGCTCCTATTATTAGTGAGTAATTAAAATTTGTGATAGCAAAATTGCAAAGGTCAAATGCAGACTAAATATGATTAAAAAGGGGGATTTACTCCTGCTATGTGATTAACATCAGAAGGAATGGGGCTTTAAAATGGTTAATATATAGAAATGTAATTTCAATTGAATTTACAGTGTCTCATCAAACTATGCGCACAAGAAAAACAGAACAGAGAAAGTAAATGAACCATATCACGGCTGGTGTAGCTTTTCGACACAAGATTGCTACATAACTGAGCATTACAAAGGTTATTTGTAAGTTATGGTGTACCGAGGAAGAGCCAGACAGTAATATCCTTTGCCCAAGAGCATTGTGAAACTGTTATCTGTCAAGTAAAGTTATTAAACAGTTTTTTAATCAAATAAATAATTCAGGACTTGTGTATAATGTTACAAGAGTCTGGGAACTAGACACCATAAAAAACAGAATAATAGTATTAATGTTAATGAGGCAGCACTAGACTCAAGGCTAATGCTTCAGAAATTGAAACATGATTCCAGTTGGTTTAAAACCCAAAGCTGTGGGAGTGGAGTTGATGGTAACCTTGGTTTTGGTTATCTTCTTCCAGGACCAATGAAGACCTGAAAATTACCTCTTGTTAGACAGTCCTGTGGACTTACATGAAGTTTATTTACATAATCATACAGCAATTATGTTCCTTCTGTCAGACTGATGCTGAAAGGTGGTTATAATATATGACCTTGGAGCTAATCTTATAGCCACTATCTTGCCCAGTTGCTTGCCTTTTCTGTTTGGAATCTCGTATTCTTTCTTATTTGGAAAAGGGTAACAGTCTGGCATTCTTGTTAGAAGATCTTTGTTAGTTTCTTGGCATGTTTCTCTTTTGTAACTACGTTAGAGTTAATTGTTAGAGGTTGGCACTGAGGTTTCTGTCCTTCTGCCCATAAGTGTTCCTACTAAAGCATTGTGAGGCTTAGTATTAAGTATGAATTCCTTGCATCCACTAGGGAACTTCTCTGCCATTTGTGTTGACTTTTCTGATAACTCATTTCGCTGTCCATAGTAAGGACTTGGAGCAGTGTGCTTGGAATAATATATTAAGAAGAATTGCCAAAATGAGCCAGTATTGCAGCCTATTATATGTTGTTAACTCATCTGGAATCTAACCCTGAGCAGATTACTGTTTAAAGTGTCTCACAGCCCAGATAAAAAGAGTGGTAATCCATTAATAAATTGCTAACAGATGTTCAACACCCTAACCTCTATCCTAGATATCTCTATTTGTTTAATCAGTTGCATTAGTTTGTGATACATTTTGGTTGATATATTTTATTTGTATGTGGGTTACACTAAAGGTTTTCAATTTACACAGGAAGATATTGAACTTGATGTCCTGACCCCAGTCATATAATATGAGGTAAGATTACATCCCCATCACACGGCAAGAGTGGCTACAGACTAAGCATGGCCATATTTTTCATAGTATTTTTTTTCTTCTCTCTTGTTCTTTCAGAAAAGAAAATAGCACTTGGACACTTTTCTGTGATGTGGAATCACAAAGAATCTGTATAGGAATTAGTCCATTAACAGTCCATTGGCTGTCAGAACATGCCACTAACTGAACTAGATGATGCAACAAAAGAGAACAAATGAGTTACAGCTAGTAAAAAATGCTCAATAGAAGAAACAGTGTGTGGATAACAAAAAGGTTTCCAGATCTACAAAAATCTTAATTTTGGTTTGTTTGCATCACATTATTTCCAGGATGTTTTGCTACATGAAATCTAGGATTTTTTTTTCCAGGAGCAAGAAGGGTTGCATGGGGGTTATCTTCAGCAAGGTTCCCTCTTCCATTTTTCTCAGCATGAAAATGAATGAAGCAAAGAATAATTTTATAAATGTTCCGCTATTTGTTCAAAAGGAAAAAGCAAAACCAAACATGTAACCTTTGAAATTAATGTAACTTCTTCTGGCAATAATGGAAATGTGACAGTGTGCTGGAAATCATCACTCTGGTCACTGTTTAACCAGCTGAGCCCCCAGGAGGGCCTGAATAAGGAGAGGAGCTCCTGATTACCAGATCAGGATTAGGTAGGTAATGAGCTCATTAACAAGGAGTGGGTTAAAAGAGCCCAAGTGGATGTTTGGTGGGGAGGCTAGGGTCAGAACCAGCTGGTCAGCCCTGATAAAGGGAGCTTTCTGTGTGGAAAGAGGTTTCTCATTTCCCCCTTCCACACACACTTGGGAGAAGATGAATTACTGTGTAAATATTATGGCTGCATGAGTATGTAAAACCGGGTAAAATAGAGCACTGTAAATAAACTACAGGTTGGTATCTACAAAACAAAGATCTCTGGGCAGTCTGTGTGAGAGCAAAGAAGAAGGGAGCAGAGGGGGCCCTGTCACAGGAAGTACTGACATTTTCACACTGGGCCTCCATTTTTGTTAACCTTTGTGTTCCATCTGCAAAAACTTGACAAAACTCAGTTTGTTTTGCATAAATCCAAAGTAACTAGAGACAGGACCGCATCTCTGATTATACACATCACATCTTCGGTTTGCTGTTACTTTGAAATCCTTTGTCTACTCACTTCTCACACTGCTGTGAGGATTTCTGTGCAACAAGTCACTTATTGCAGCCAGGGCACAAGCAGCATTTTTTTGGGCCCAGTACGAACTTGTAACACGGATCCCCTCCCACATACACATGTCAGAATCCCTCATCCCATTCATACAATCTCACGGGCCACGAAAAAAGTTTGAATTTTGAAATTGCTGTTACATAGTCTACATTTCTGAAAAATGCCCCCCTCCTTTGCTATTTTTGTTTCTATAAATATCCTCAGGCATGATCTACAACTTAGCCTCAATTTCTTCCTCATGGTAATGTGGGTTGCAAGCTGGGCTGGGCCCCCCAGGGCCTCCAGGCCCCGGTAACGTGTACCTTCTCCCCCCGCCCCGTCCCTATGTGTGGGCCTTGATTGCAGCCTGTGGGTTGCTGCAGGAAATTAAATAATGGAGATGGACTACAAGATGGCATTAATATATACACGTGCTCAACACTGAGCTGTAGCGATTCACAAACACTTTCCTGAGCAGGGGCGTGAGGATAAAGAGTAGTCTGATTACACTCATTAAAGCTAATTTAGGTTGATTACAGAAGGGAGGGCAAGTAACATTAACGATAGAAGAACATAATCAAACCACGTTGTTCTGTTATAGATTTTTGGCCAGAGCCTTCTCCACTAAAAGCCCCATAGTAGTTAATGGACGATTTGGCAGTGCAAGAACTGTAGGACTTGCACTTCTCCTTTTGGAGAACCACTATACAGCGAGTGTGGAATGCTACAAAAGCAGTTTAGATTTTATTGACATGGCAATGACAGAGAACTAGATCCTCAAGTTTAGGTGTGCTACATGTCAATTTTGGAGGGAGGGACATGTTATAAAGATGCTGTTATATCACTGCTGTTCTCTCCCAAGTCTGGGGTAGCCAGGGGTTGGTCTGATGTCCTGGCAAGACCAGCCCCAGTGCTGCTCTAACTTATGATAGTAGTAATGACCTCTGAGGCTACTCCACTGACTGTAAATTTCCATAGTGGTGTGTGCTTCCTCTTGCCCCTAACATCCCCATGATATGCTCCCTTCATCTGTGTAAATGTCTGAATAGGCTTCATGCCACCCTGTGTGAGAGGAACATCCACTTGATATTTGAGCCAGCTCTCTATCATCTGTGGGCTGCCAGTGTAGTGCAAAGGGATGGAACTGGACTCAATGAGGATCAAGCCCAATGTTTGGAATCGTTTCCTAATGCAGCTGTTTTCCAGATGCAAAGGCAAGTTTCAAGAGTTGGAATCTCTGCTGGATTGAAATTTGTTTATCTAGCATTTGCTTACTGTGAAAGGCCAAAAGCTAACTTTGAGATGTTTATACAGTTGTTGACTTGATTGATGTAAACATGATTTCTTTTCAAAATCATGAGTTTTTCCTTGTCGATGAATCATGCAAACTTTCGTATGATTCAAACATTAATAAAATACATTCATTTATGTTGATTCAAACTCTGCCAAAGTGGAGTGATGAACATGCTAATACATGTGAAAGATCTGGAGCTAAGGAGGTGTAGGTGTTCATTATTTAAAAAGCAGCACTTTCTGCCTCAGAGAAAAATGGCAATTGCACTCTGTTCATGCACTCCTAACTCCCAGTGATTTCAATAGGCGTTTGGGGCACATAAGGAACTCAGAATCAGGTTCCATATCACAGCTAAAAATAGTGTAACTCTTCTGCCAGATGGAGTTGGCAGCAGCAACGGCTGGGTTCTATATCTAGGAGTCCTGTCAATGATGCAACACCAAACTGCCACCAGCCCCCACCTAGTCACCTGGGAAATCACACACTATCCCCTCGGCACCCTCAAAAGGCAATACTTCCCCTCTCACAAGCACAGAGTCTGAGTGTAGACAAGTAACCCTTTTAATAAAAGGAAGGAAGTAACTCAGCACTGGTTTGGGAAAACAGTGCGAACTGAATTCATAAACTCACAACCATGAGCAGAACCTGCCCCACCTGAGAGTTCATGGGCCCGTGTCCTTCACCTCTCCCTTCTTATTTCCCTTGCCGCACTGTCCACCTCTCCATCATGGGGCTCAGCTAGGGGGATTTGATAGCAGCCTTTAACTACCTGAAAGGGGGGACCTGGGAAGATGGAGCTAGGCTGTTCTCAGTGGTGGTAGACGACAGAACAAGGAGCAATGGTATCAAGTTGCAGTGGGGGAGGTCTAGGTTGGACATTAGGAAAAGGCTTTTCACTAGGAGGTGGTGAAGCACTGGAATGGGTTACCTAGGGAGGTGGTGGAATCTCCATCTTTAGAGGTTTTTAAGATGCATCTTGACAAAACCCTGGCTGGGATGATTTAGCTGAGGTTAGTCCTGCTTTGAGCAGGGGTTTGAACTAGATGACCTCCTGAGTTTCCTTCCAACTCTAATATTCTATTATTCTATAATCATGCCACCCATGTGGGGATTACTGACAGGCTTAGCAAGGGGAGAGCGCAGAACTTCCAGGATAGCCTACGTTTCTGCTCTTCATTCAAAGAGTCAAGTTTCTACGCTGCTTATTTATATATTTAGGTACTTATAATTAAGGTTAAGATTTTGTCATGGTTATTTATAGTAAAAGTCACAGACAAGTTGTGAGCAATAAACAAAAATTCACGGTGGCCCATGACCCATCCTTGGCTTTTACTAAAAATAACCTGGGGTGGTGGGAGCTCCTCTGGAGGCTGACTGTTGGCCACTTGTCCTGTGTAGGGGCTGATGGCTGCTCCAGCACTGCCACTGTGGTGACCTGAAGCCAAAGAAGTCAAGGAGGTCTGTTAAAGTCACAGAATCCGTGACCTCTGTGATAGAATTGGATTCTTACTTATAAGTGACTCCAATTACTATACTAGCTAAGTGCCCTGCACCATTTCTGAGGTAGGATAGCATTATGAGTCCCATTTTACAGATAGGAAACTGAGGCACAGAGCAGGTAAGTTATTTGCCTAAAATCGAACAGGAAACCTGTGGTGGGACAGGTAGTTGAACATGCATCTCTTAGTCCTAAACTAGTCCCCTAACCACTGGACAAGTCTTCTGTAGCTCATGAGAACTTCCTGGTGCAGAGAACCCCTGTCATCAAAAAGCAACACAAAAGTCATATGTTCATTGCATCTCCTTCAGTGACATTTGCTACTTACACAGCTGGCAGAGGTTTCAAGCATTTTTATAGCAATAGGAACTTGATGTTGTATGAAACTTTGAACCCATGAAACATGGCGTGGTGTTTTCAATCCGTGTGGGCAGGCTATTATTTGCTGTCATTGCCCTGGTGCAGGTTGAAGTTCACTGTTCCCACTAAATGTGGAAATCTTGACCTCTTCCTGAAATGTCTTGAATCAGCATCTTCTATTGTGCACCCTGGCATATCTTCAGAATGGAGCATGTCATTTCCAGCAGAACTATCAGAAATCTGGGATAAACAAGACTGTGTGCAGCACAGTTGGCTACTTGCTGGGTCACTTTCTGTAGTTGAAAGCAGTGGGTCAGATTCTAGGCTCAGACAGCACAAGGAAATGGCCATAGGAGGGTGGCTGAGCGTCTCCCGGGCATAAGGGAATACCCCAGGGAGTCTAGTGTCAGTCACTTGCATTATGCACAGGAGGCATGTCAGAGGTGGAGAGAGATGTGTTGGATATGCATTCAGAATGCACTGCACTCCAGCTGACCATCAGCTGGCAGAACAATCCAGAGGGAACTGTTGGAACCGGCATAACTTAGAGAAGACCTTGGCCTGCTAGGGCTGTTTTGGCCCTGAGGATGAGGAGAAGGGACTGGTGGCCTCTGGTTGGTGCTGCTGAGGATTCAGCCTCGTGTCTCTTGGGCATCTTCAGCCATGCTGCTAATGCAGTGTGAAGCAGTGAAATGTAACAAAAGCCCAGTTTCCAGTTTGGTGCCTGATTCAGGCCCTATAACTTTTGAAGCTATGTTTACTGCACTGAGAAGAAGAACATTTTCTAGCACGTTGTGCACTTTCTTCTGTTGTGTGGTTCATAGAGACACTAGATAACACTTGAGAGTGTTCATCTTGACATTGCCAATCTGAGTACCTGGATCTTGTGGTGTTGTCAAGGCGTCAAGTTTTCTTAACCACTTCCTTCCTCCCCTCCCCCCACTCCACTCCCGATGCTTCCCCACCACAAAACCCTCAGCTCTACCTTTCGGTGACAGATCTCGGGTTTCTAAATGCTGCAGTGAATTTGAAGGCTTCATATCTCAGCAGCCAGCGCTTCACTAATATATGTCATGTGGTTTTGAATAAACTAATGCAAAAATCACCCTGTAGCTTTGACATGCTGTCAGTGGAACAACGTGCTGCTGTCCTCTTCATTAAACGCGCCATCCTTCCAAAACACCCCCTCAGCTAGAACTGAACTCCCGCGGGGACTAACATACGCAGTACAGTCATTTGAGGTTCAGCAGTTCCCGGTGTCATTAGTAATTACAGCGGACGTGTCTGATGTTCCAGTTCAGTGACATGTTTTGATGTGGTCTGGGTGCATGACCGGGACATTTGCACTTTGTGTCATACACCATAAATATTTTTTAAAGGGATTGCACTATTTTGTATAAGGTAAATCCAAGGGCACACAGGTTTAATACTGTTTTATGATAAGAGATGCGGTGCATATATATTCACATGTGCACTAATTTACACTGAAACACTAACCCATAACAATAAAGGGCCAGAGCATCACAGAGCTTATCTTGTGTATCCATTTCTGTCATCATATTAGTTCTAGTGAGACTGAGTTTACACCTTTCACATGATCATCAGGCCCCTGAATTCCCCAGGCCCCAACCTACAATTTGGGAAACCCTAAGTTATTGTATCAACTTCATCTGTAAGGACTCCAACCTGCAGATGAAGGTTGTAAGAGGACCATCAGTGCTAGGTGCTCTGTAAAACAGAAGCAATTGGGTAGTGTTGGTACTGCTTTCTTAGGACCTCTTTTGGCATGTATCTGTCTCAGGGGCTGCTTCTGCTTTCAGTTACTTCCAAGTGCAGCTCTTAAGCTTAGTGGAGAAAGCCACAACTTCTGGTTGGCAGCAGTGAGAAGTGATAATCCTAAAAATAGCACCTAGTACAGATGTTCACTATGTTGCATTAAAATCACTATGTCCTCCCTTCCTCCCCCCCTCATGCACATTTTCCCCAGCACTCAGTTCTGTGCAGGCACACATATTTGCTCAAGGTACAGAGCATCATATATGTATCTGTACACAATGTAGAAGCGTCTCTTCACAGATGCTGAGCAGATGTTGGTTACAGTTATTACAGCGCCATTCAGTGGGCTGCAGGATGAAGGAGCAAACTATATATATCGTCTTTCTAGCTGCCTTCTAAGACTTATTAGGAAGAGGAGCTACAACCTGCAAAGCATTAAGACATTAACAATTTTTTCGGATAAAATTCGGACTATCTTGTGAAGATTTTTTTTTTGCTTTAAAATACCATTTTAAATCAAGGGCATGAAAATATCTTTAGACAATTCACATGCCTCGCCACCCGTTTGCCATCATCCTCAAGGACACATGACTTGATTCATAAACTCTAATCCTGCTCCCACTGAAGTAACAAGAAAACTTTCATTGATTTCAGTAGGACAGGCCCAGGAGGGATCATTTTGAACATTTAATTTGACCTACTGTGAAACACAAGCCATAAAATGTTATCCAGTTACTTCCATATCTAGCTCAATAACTTGTGGATGACCTAGAATGGATATTTTAGAAAGACATCTGGTCTTAATTTAAAGACTGGAGACTTAAGTTAATCTAATTGAGAATTTACCACAAATTACAAATTTCACCAAATACATTGCTCTCAATTTTATTTAAATCCAAACTTTAGATATTTGTATTCATTCTTGTCTGGATAAGAGAAGAAATATTCTAATTTTTTGCTTTCAATAATATGAGACCTGCTAAATTTTCAGTGAAAATTACTTATTAAATTAGAAGTCAGACACTAATGCAATGTCAAACTTGTATGTAACATGAGAGATTTTGATTTTTAAAAATAGGCATTTAACAGCCTCATGTTGTCTGTCTAATTTTGTTATTAGCATCAGCTAACACGGAGTCATAGGCAGGTGGGTCAGAAAATAAATTAAGACAATGAATGAAGTGTGGGAGCTAAATGGTAAATCCTGACTCAACATTTTTTATTGAATCATGTATTTATAGTACACACTTTCCTCTCTTGCTCCCTTTCACTAAATATAGCACATACTATAGGTCTAGTAATGCAAACCATGCACATTGAGAATCTTCTGTTCGTTGTGAGGTCCTAGGATGATATTCAGGCTTTACCAACTGGATTTTTAGACTGACAAGAAGAAAGTCTCCTGGGATATGTACGTTTCAGCCCCCGACTCCCAGGATTAGAGACATTCATGGAGCTATTCCATGGAACACAATGATCAGGGTAGAAGGGTAAAATATTAATCCAATCTTGGCGTTTGGAGAGAGAAACTCAGATAAAATGTTACAATGATCATACCCCTTTTTCCCTCCAGGACAACACAAAGCAAGATCAGAAATATTGGACTAACTTGCAAGGGACTGGAAAGTATGCAATGCCATATGAATGGGAGCCATACATACGTTAGGCAAAGGATCTGGTTTTTATTTTGCTAAGAGTTGTGGGGCGGCTGATTCTTCTTGCTTACATCAGTATCAATCAGGAGTAACTCCACTGAAACAAACAGAAGTAAAGGGTGTAAGTGAAAGGAAATCCAGTCTCCAGATTTTCCTATGACACAGGAGACTGCAGGCATGAGATCTTTCCTCCTTGGACAACTCCAGCAGTATATATTTAGCTTGGTCTTCTCAACTAGTCTTAGGCTACCTACTATCCCTTGATCAAGCTATGCAAATTGACCTTTTAAACACGCCTCTCATGAGTACTATATTGTGTAGGGTATATCACTATAGATTCTCTCACCCTGTCCCGCAAAATTAAAGTAGCATCCTGTAGGACAGGATGCAACAGCAGGTGGATGGCAGGGTGGGGGAAGGAGGAGACTTGCAGCTCTGGACATCCTGCCTCTCTCTGCCTTTCTTTGCCACTTCAAGGAGCAGAAAGAGGTGGGGTGACCAGATAACAAGTATAACAAATGGGGGCAGAGGGCAGGGGGTACTAGGCAACTATATAAGACAAATACCCAAATATCGGCCCTGTTCCTATAAAACCAGGGCATGCAGTCAGCCTATAGGCAGGAAGCTCAGTAGCCAACGGGTGGGGAAGGAGGCCAGGTGGCTAGGAAGAAAGGGGGGTGCAGAAGAAGAAGAGTCAGTCCCCTGAGCATCTCACATGCTGGGAGACTTCACCACATCCTTACCCGTCTCAGCCTGCTCTGCTTGACTTGTTTCCCCATCTTATGAAAACTGGTCTTTGCCTGGGCAGCTGGGCTCCCTAGAGGAGGAGCAGGAGAGCAATAGCTATAGATTGCTGCAGAAAGGTAGGGGATGGCCCAAATTAATTGTATTGGGAGTGGCTGGCAGGGCTCACCCCTCTATTCCCAAATACTCTTGCCCCTGGTGTCCCATGAGAAAACTATATAGGGACCTTTCTTCAACTTCCTGAACAGCCAGCTAGGGACCTTTTCCCTCTGTAACAGAGAACAGATTGGGGCTATTTTATTTGCACCATGTGAAAACATTCTTTAAAAAGGCACCAACCAACTCACTATTTTCTTAAAGTCTAGGACTGGCTTCCAAGGGAGATCTGACTTTTTGTAGCAAGTTTTAAGTTCAAACCCAGGGAAAATGTAAAGAAAAAAAATGAAACTCTCTGCCCTATACAACATATACTGAGTATTCTCCATATTGGTTGGCTGGAGCAAAGTCATAAGTGGCACTCAGCCAGCAAGTAAAGTAACTTAACAGACTGTCCTTGTTTAAAACAAACTACCAAAAATGTACCATTTTTTCCCAACATTTTTGTAGGGTGCGGTGCGGAAGTTGATTCCTCCTCCACACCCTTAAATAAATATTTACCCAGAATATTATTACAGTTACCTTAAGGAGAAATTCACTGAGCATGTTTTAGAAAATCTGCGATAGGAAATAAGAGCTGAAAACAATTTCCATTAAACATCTGGCTCTGGTCAGGATGTTGTAGGCTTGGCATGTATCAAGGGCTTTGAACGAAGCCCACAGCCATGCAGCAAACCCCAGTTTAATCTCTGTCTTCACAATGTATCTCTGTTTTTCTCAGGGCTCTCAGTGAAGTAGAGAAGGCAAAGGTTTAGTGCTTTGGGAGGCTATGTTAAATAAATAAGCCCATTATCCTCACACCTCCTCATTTAAAGAATGGCGAGACAGAGAAAGCATATTGTAACGAAGGAAAAATGCATAACCTGATGGGCACAAAGGAAACTGTAATGTGTCACAGTTCTTTATACAGACTTTATTTGTAAAAGCATTAAAGGTTATGGTTTCCTTTATTTACACTAAACTGAACCAACTCTGTCAAATGGTTTCCACTCTTCTCTAAATACTGAATTTAGGCTTGTTTCTTTTTTCCCCCTTGTGCTGTTTGCTTAAGCCTCCTATTTATGGAGTGCACCATTCCACAGTGAAACAAATAGAGGCTTTAATACTTTATAAAGACAGAGCTGTAATCAGAACCATTGGCTTGAATTGACCGTACTTGCTGTTCCACATGTATGAAATGCATGAGTGGCAGGTTATCCTGATAACAAGTCTTGTACAGAACTGAAGACTTCTAGGCTGAGTGAAAGCTGTTTACCTTTGTGAACCCTATTCAGGTTACACCTGGAGGACATAGACTTGAGTTGTAATTGCAGATAAAAACATGCAGACTAAATTAAGAGTCCTGGAGCCTGCGTCACAGTGGGAGATGGTGGCCTTAGCGTCATTTTTTTTAGATAACTTCAGGGGCTCAATTTTCTGACCGTAGTGCTCGGTGCTTTCAGAAAATCAGGCCCCTTTAAAATATCATCCAAAACCACCAGTCACTTCTGAAAGTCATAGCCATGGTGTTTACATCTCTAGGGAAGCTGCCCAGGGTCTATCCGGAGCACAGGACATGAAGCTTACTTTGCCTAACCACTTCTCTTCCCAGCACACTCCATGTTGCTGGTGGTCCTAGCAACAGCTCCCATCCATGCCCATATATAGAGGCATTATAGAGTGTCAGAGTACGGCTGTTTCTTAATCAGTTTAAGAAGAGTCTATCTCCTTAGCATCACACCAATACTGGCTCCATATTATTTTTCTACTTTTCTATATATTATTGAAAATTTTAGTGCTTGTTGTGAAAGGCCGTGGTGCCAGAACTGTCAGCATTGGAAGTTGAGCTCCCTTGAATTCATGTAAGAGGTATCTAACTGAATGGGTATCTACATGGGTATCTAACTGAATGGACTTTGCTAACACCTACCCTCCCCATTGTTGTTTCTGACCTTTGGGTATATATATATATATACACACCCCCTATCTGATTTCTATTTCATGCATCTGACAAAGGGGGTTGCAGCCCACGAAAGCTTATGCCTGCAGAAATTTGTTAGTCTTTAAAGTGCTACAGGACTCTTGTTATTTTAGCATGGGCAGTGCCAAAGTAAGCTTCTTTTCACTGCCCTAGCTATGTACTTCCATGCTCTGTTAAGTGTTTGAGAAAGCGCTGTGTGAAGGCCACTCCTCTCTCTAGCCTATCCTTACTCTTGCAGCTAAGATTGCTAGCACAGCCGGTTTCTGACTATTATGATGTTGATTTTATAATGTGAACACTGTCCATTAGGAAATGGGGTGTAACCATCATTTTATTCCCTATAGGTTACTGAATTCATATTGCATATTAAATACATTTACATAGCACAAAAGGATCCCAAAGCGTTTTGAAAACCCTGGCCCCTATGCTCCCTTTCATTGGGCAGTGCTTAAGGAAGTAAACCCATGAACATAAGGAACACAACAAGAAAAGCAGCTAGATGAGACAAGGATGGAATGGGTTTCTAGTCCCATTTGTAGCTCTCCCATAATTCTGGATGGGGAGATCTGGCTATCATTACAAAATTGCCCCACAAAATCTTTGCCTATGAGAGAACCTGGCAGCAAACACTACCTCACAGGCAACTGTTTACTTTTCCCCTTTGTATTAACATACCACAGTTCAGCATATCTGATGCTATGATCAGGCCTAAATTGGTTTTGGTAATTAGCTGATTGGGTGGTTAGCTGGATACAAAATAATGCCTTTTTTATCCATGGTCTCTGCAGGGTAGTTGGACATTCAGATGCCATAATGGATTACAGGTATGGTCTGGACACAAACAAGAGAGAAAACACCTTTCACTATATTCTAATATTCCTGGGTATCTCATTTTTCTCTGCTGTTAGGCAAGGCAACCTCCAATTATCTGAAAAACGGAATTGTGTTTCTCATAATTGTTCCTGGAGAATGCCTGTGGATTTTGATTAATTCAAAGTAACCAAAGGGTGTGCATGAGTGTGAACTTCAAGGAGATTGATTTAAATTCGATTTAAGTCAAACAGTTGACTGGCGTGACTAGATTGTAATCTTGTAGACAGCACTGAACACCACTCCAAAGGAGCCCTGGGAACAACTGTAATTCAGACACCCTTCTGAGGCACACATAATTCCTTCCCTTTCTCTATGAAGGGGAGCAGTAACAACTCTCTGCAGGCCATTATGAGTAGCAAATAGCATCCCGGCTGGTCAGCAAGCAGAGGGGCTGGAACGAAGACTTCACCTGTTTCTCACTGTTGCCTACCCCTGAGGGTATGTCGGCATTGCAGTTAGACACTTGTAGCTGGCCCATGACAGCTGATTCGGACTCGCAGGGCTTGACTCAGAAGCTGTTTAATTGCTGTGTAGATGTTTGGGCTCAGGCTGGAGCCTGGGCTCTAGGGCCCTGCGAGGTGGGAGTTTGCAGAGTCTACACCTCAATTAAAACCGCTCCTTAGCCCGAGTCAGCTGACACTGGCCAGCCACAGGTGTCTAATAGCAGTGTAGACATCCTTACTGACTCCTATGCAGCAGGAGTCACAGCCACTGTATGAGTCGCACATGCAGGAGTGTAAGTGGGGGTTGGGTGGCTTTAAGACATCTTTACGTAGTCTGAGTCCTGGGGATGGTCTATCCCCAATATAAGTTAGACAAAGCAAGGGGAGAGGTACAATAAAATATGGTCAGTTTTTTAGATACGGCCGTAGTTTTGCATTTTTAAAGTAATTTTAAAGGTAAGTGCCAAGAGAAATCTGTAACCAGATGTTCAAATCTTACAGCTTGTGACTGGGAGCTTGGAGGGCCAGGTGTTCTACTGGTTAAAGCACCCATCTTCCAGTCCCATGCATCTCTGTCGGGGTGGTAGAGGTAACTGTTTCTGCCCGTAAGCTGAGGCTCTTCAGCTTTCCACCTACGTCTGGGCCTTTAAGAAGGTGTGGTAGGGGGACTTTTCCTCTCCTCTCCACTTTTCCTCTCCACAGGCCAGAACTCTGTGGGAAGCAACACTGGCAGGGTCCTCACCACAGTGAGTCTAAGGCCTTGTCTACACTAGCACTCAGGGGTGTGAAAAAACCACTCGTCAGAGCGACATATATTTTGCCAGTAGAGGAGCTTCTGCGGACAGCACTTTGGCGGTGGAAGAGCTACTGTAGCTCATTTAGGTGGCTCTATTAGATTGGTGGGAGTGCGTTTCCTGTTGACATAACACGGCTTTGCAAGCGCTTGTGCTGACCAAACTTACGTTACTCAGGGGTGTGTGTTTTACTGACGTAAGTGCTAGTGTAGACAAGGCCTAAGTTGATTCCATGAACTAGTTCCTATCTATAGATCCCTTAAGTCGGGGACACAGCTCCTATAGTCCAAACAATCCCCTCACAACCAAAAACGTCCACAGGAGCAGGGGTTTGGTGGACCTGCGAGTTCTCCAAAGGGGGTGGTGGGGACAGCAAGCTCTGCCTGAGGGCCTTACCTACTCTGTGCTCTCCCCTCAGGCTCACTCCTCTGGCCGGCTTCCTGGAGAAGGTTTTCTCTCTCCTTCTACCTGTCCATTCCCTTTGCCTGAGCTTCTGAGCCTTTTATCTGACTCCTTCAGTTACAGCATGCTTGGTAGGCCTGAAAGTGCAGGGCTACCCAGGGCGGGGTTTGTATATCTCATCACACAGCCCAATGACAGATCATTCTAGGAATTCTTACTCAAGTGCTCTGATTAAACAGCCATCACCTAACACGTAAGGAAGTGTGATGCATTTATTAATCAGGTCGTCAAATCCCTGACTTTAGGATGAAGTTTAGAGATGTTGCTCTGCTGTTTGATCTTGGTGTTCTCATTTATAAATCTTGATCTGTTTTCCTAATATCTAGTTTTTTCCTCTTAAATTTGAGTTTAGAAATAAGCTTCCTACGAGTTTTTATGCTGATTAGACAAGGCTAAAATGGATTTTCTTTCTGCTTCACAATCAGGCTAAAGCTACTACCTAACCAGTAATGAAAAAGGCTTACAAGATACAAAAAATTATAAAGAAGAACTAAGCAACCCAAAAAGACTAAGGACATGTTCTATAGTCAAAATGTGAATGGTAAACTGAACTTTGCCCTCAGATGCATGCACCTGGATAGCTTCTGCTGGTTCACATGCAAAGACAGACTTTAGTCCTTTATGTGTAAATCACAACATTCTGGGGCACTTTATAGTACATGACAATACAGTGGCCTCAAATAAAGATAAAAGATCCTTTTGTTTTTCCTTCTTTTTACATTTCCTTAACTTTCCTTCCTTTTTTCTTTCCTTCTATGCATTTTTCTAATCAGTAATTACACATCATTCCTCTCATTACATTGTTTTCCAATGTGTTCAAAATGCTTTCAGTTTTTACAATCCTTATTGCCGCCTTTCTTTTGTTATATTAATTTAGAGTGGACTTGCAGACCGTGGATTTTGTTAGCCTGGGAGCTGGGCCCTGTTTAACAAAGTAATACATGCTAATTAAACCATTCCAGAAAATGGTTTATGTGGTGACTAAAATTTCAGGACATTTCTTACCTTATTTGTCACAATTTGCCCATCCTAAATCCTAATCTTTTAATTGAAAATAGTGACTTACCTATGACCTCGAAACTGGACCTTAGCTTTTCTTGGCAGGCAAAATCTAGCATGAGGGTGCTGTATTTGTTGTTAGAGGAGAATATCAATGCCACTATCTGGGAAAGGTGCCAGCATCTTTTAAATGAGTGATTGTCAGACTTATCCTCGGAAAGCTAGCTTTTGATATTGATGATCTCTACACGTATTGCCTAGTTATCTAGCCTTCCTCTATTAGGGAAGCTTATACAAAGCTTGTGGAGAAGCATTTTTTTAAACTGCCTAATTTTTACCTTTGTTTTTTTCCCTTGACTGTTTTCAGTGTCATTTGACACAAATGTGGGATAGAGATTGCACAGGTCTTTGTGACTGATGATCCAACTAGGGACTGGCATAAACTGGCAAAGTTATCTAAGGTAAACCTAGCAGATTTCATCATCCTTTTGTACCAGACACTGAGTAAAGGGAGATGGGATTGTATCTTACTGGCTCCAATCTTTCCCATATAGAAGTCTCTGAGGATGTGTTAGGGAACCACATATCTGCTCTGAAGGCATGTATGGCACCACAGAGTTTTAATACATCACCCTTATTAAGCCCAGACCCTCAAAGATAGTGTTGCAATGATGAACTTGTAGGCATTCTGCTGTCCGGTGAAATCCTTGGGCCCTGACACAGGCTCCTTATACAATGCATGGAGAGACTTTGGTGTTTAAGAAAGGGATCCTCAGAAACCAGCAAGCTGAGCAGGGAGCCACTTCAGATAGCCAGGAGTCAAGTGCAGGGGAGAGAGAAGACAGGCAACTGACTTAATGCACCTGGCTGATGGGCCATGGATTGGCATACCTTTCCATTTGGGATATTCAGTCATGAACCCTCTCAGGAGTTAAGTCTCTGTCCTGGCTTAGGTGCCCATGTAGCCCAGGCCCTAGCAGCCAAAACCATCTCTGTGTGTCTATCTTCTACTCACATTCACTACTTTTCTCATGCTATCCCTATATTTGTTTGTGCCCCTGGCTATCTTTTTTTTGTGGGTGCTGTGCTGCCTCCCTACCTATTGATGGCCTGCATCTAGCCCTCCTAATGCAAATTCTGATGGGTCTGAGGTTTTAGGTGTGCTCAGAGATGTCTGTCATGCTGCCTGGAGTGGATCACCACCAGGAGTGCCTACATTAGGGCAGACTGTCAAAACCAGGGCAGGCATCCCAAACAGGTGGTATGTTCTATAATTCAGTAACAAATGTGAACTCCTGGATCACTAGAACAGTCTTCCATGGAGTCACGGACAGTCCCCTTAGGCACTTCAGTGTGTCTTGCCACCCAGGCAAGCTAGACTTAGTGATAAATGGTCACTTTCACCAAAAATCACAAAATATTCAGGTTGCTTCTAGTCCCAGGAGACTAGTCACTAACCCCATGCCTATTGGTACCTTAGATCTTACACCAAAGACAGCACTTGTAGCCTATCCTGTAATAAAGTAGCTAAAGGGTTATTAAGTACAGTAGAAGCTCAGAGTTATGAACGGACCAGTCAACCATACACCTTATTTGGAACCAGAAGTATGCAATCAGGTAGCGCGCACACACACACACACACACACACACACACACACACACACACACACAC